>JBAMJR010000513.1:0-142500 GCA_038501785.1 Myoxocephalus aenaeus | reverse complement strand
GAAAAAAACAATGATGAATGATTATTACTCAGTTGAATAAGAATAAGAATAATAAAACAAACAAAAAAATGTCCATGGTGTGGCGACTACTGCCGTAAGACGTCCCAATATATTGTTGGACAACCTGCAATTTTGATGTGAATCTCTTATCAACGTGGAGCCTCGGCCGGTCAGCTTTAACACAAAGAGTCCTTATATGGTGTCAGAGTACAGGAACCTAAACTCCGGATGCAGCCATGAGCTGTGAGGCGGTGAGCAGGCCTCGGCCTGAGACAGCAGTGAAGCAGAAGTCGGGTATGGGCCCCTGTAGTCCTAAACAGTCGACAGGGTGAAGGTACAGATCACAGGAAGCAGGCCGGTAAGAGGTGAAGAACAGATTAGATCTCTTAGTGAATCAGGCGGCTGAGAAGCTGACCTGCAGGATTCTCTCAGGGGTCAAGGTACCATAAATTAGACTTTTAGACTGGGGGTTCTGCCGTGACACAGGGATGTTTGTTCTGTGTGGTTTGATTCTCTTTAACAGGTTAAACAACAATATGTGTGTGTTTTATTTCTTTTTATATTCTTTAATATAATCTAGTGATGCTCCGGGTCAACGAGAACGTGTCTGCTTCAGACCGTGGGTCCCCGTGCATAAGAGTACGCGCTTATTGGGAAGTTACTCTTGACATATAATCAATGCTTGGCCAGTGTTAAACAGGTAATTAGAAGAAATTAAAACTGTGGTACCTATTCAAATAACGTTTGTAGTAAAGTGATGATAAAATGTTGATTTGTTCCTTGTATATGTGTGAAGACTGAGAGGATGAGCAGAAACGAGGCTGATAAGACTGCAGAGGAAAAGGAGAAGTAACACAGGAAAAGAGCGGGGGCTCAAGAACGCCCGGTGCTTCAGCCCCTCAGAGACGAGGGGGGTCCGGTGCTTCAGCCCCTCAGAGACGAGGGGGGTCCGGTGCTTCAGACCCTCAGAGACGAGGGGGGTCCGGTGCTTCAGCCCCTCAGAGACGAGGGGGGTCCGGTGCTTCAGCCCCTCAGAGACGAGGGGGGTCCGGTGCTTCAGCCCCTCAGAGACGAGGGGGGTCCGGTGCTTCAGCCCCTCAGAGACGAGGGGGGTCCGGTGCTTCAGCCCCTCAGAAACGAGGGGGGTCCGGTGCTTCAGCCCCTCAGACACGAGGGGGGTCCGGTGCTTCAGACCCTCAGAGACGAGGGGGGTCCGGTGCTTCAGCCCCTCAGAGACGAGGGGGGTCCGGTGCTTCAGCCCCTCAGACACGAGGGGGGTCCGGTGCTTCAGCCCCTCAGAGACGAGGGGGGTCCGGTGCTTCAGCCCCTCAGAGACGAGGGGGGTCCGAGGTGAAATTTGGAACAGAACAATAAGTTTTAGTGGAGTTGTGTTTGAGCGAGTTAGGAGAATAGACGTAGCAATACTTTGGTGTAGTTGAATCAATTAGTTTTCTCCGCACTTTCAATAGAGCCTCAGTTCTTTAATCTTCTCAGTTTCGAGGTTGCATTTGTAACTTGTACATCCTTTTCTATCTTTGGGGAAATAAATATTGATTGATATCGAAGTTTAAATCAAGTCAGCGCGTCCGTAGCCCATTTTTGATTTTCTTCAATTCTTGGCATCAAGCCAGCAGAGAGCCAGAGGCAGAGCGTCACTCCTTCCGCCCCGACAGCCTGAGGTGAGTTAGAGGTTAATCCATCACGGCTACACTGATAAATATACAGGACACATTTACATAACAGATTCATATGGGGTGCAATGAAGTAGAGGGAGAGTTACGGTGACTGGCTGACCTCTGACCGTCCGCTGGACATGACGGGATGTCCGCGGGCAGAGAGGGGCTCTAATAAATATTAAGCCCCCTCGCGAGAGCTTGTCATAGCTTTATTAATTGTCGACGGTGTGGGAACAGCCGAGCCGCAACGCATAAGATAAACTCAGCAAGTCCCTCTCTCGAGAACCGAGCCGTGGGTGACGGTCGGATCTTGTGTTGCGTGTGGACTTATTTTACCATTCAGTGATTGGTGCGTTGGTTAAGCTTGGTGGATCCATTCCGTGACATCTTAGTTCAGCACCAGATCATAATCCTCCGGAGGTTGTTTTGCTCGAGGCCGGAGAGGTGACCCGTGTGCACGCGCCCCGTGCGGTCGGCTGGTGGTCTGAGAGCGGCTGGACCCTTCACTGGGTCCCGTGTCCCCTCCGAGCTTGAATTCGAGCTTCTCTCCCTCTATCCCTTGTGCGAATTAAATCCTGAAAGCATTTGATTTGTACACTAGAAATAAAATATATAAAATAAATAAACGGTTAAACCTGCAGGACTGACACTTACACTGCATTGATAAAGAGCCCACCAGCCTGAACTGTTTGATAATATATATATATATATATATATATATATATATATATATATATATATACTGTAGTGAGATGCGTTGTTGAGGTTATTACATTTCTATATATATATATATATATATATATATATATATATATATATATATATATATATACACATACACTACCGGTCAAAAGTTTTAGAACACCTCAATTTCTCCAGTTTTTATTGAAATGTACACAGTTTAATTTCTCAATGTACTCAATAAACAATTGGAGATAAAAGATATATCATGGAGGGATGTGTTGGGTCATTATCTGGCTGTAGGATGAACCCCTGACCCACCAGGCGTATACCAGAGGGTGTTGCATGGTGCTGCAAAAAGCTGTGGTAGCCGTTTTGGTTCAGGGTGCCAGTCACTCTGTGCAAGTCGCCGACTGGATCCAGCAAAAGAGCCTCAGACCATCAGCTTCCTCCTCCATGTTTTACAGTCGGTGTAACTCACAGAGGAACCATCCTTTCTACTCCACGGCCTACAAAAACCCTGCGTGATGAACCCAAGATTTGAAATGTTGATTCATCGGTCCATAAGACCTTCTTCCAGCTTCAGTCGTCCACTTACTTGTTCCCTGAAAAAGGCCTTTTTGTATAACCCTGAAATGTACATTATTTTTGGTAACCTAAACTGTTTTGTTTAACCTCTGGCAGTTTGCCGCTTATCTTTGTACCATTTCAGGTTTTTCACTGGACTTGAACTGCTTAAATTTCAATACAAACGGGAAAATGGGGGTGTTCTAAAACTTTTGACCGGTAGTGTGTATATATATATATATATATATATATATATATATATATATATATATATATATATATATATATATATATATCGGATCGTGACTCGAGGTATTAATTTAATTTAATTTTCTTTATTTAAAAGGGACCATGTACAGTTCAAATATAAAAGTCTCCATTTGATGCACTGTACCAGATTATAGCTTCAGCTAATTTGCATCTGTCCCTTGGCAGGTCATAACAAACACAACACAAGAGCAAACAGTACAGGATGAAAGACACAATACAACATTATACGTGATGAGAAGAACACACAAAACACACAATCCTGTAACTCATCTTCCCCAGAGACCTCAGACTGTTGGCCTGCTCTGATATCCTAAAACATAGAGGAGAAGAAGAAGAAGAAGAAGAAGAAGAAGAAGAAGAAGAAGAAGAAGAAGAAGAAGAAGAAGAAGAAGAAGAAGAAGAAGAAGAAGAAGAAGAAGAAGATCATATTGTCCCTATGAAAGCTTTATTTAATCCTCGTTTGCCACCAAACAACAGACACAGTTTTCACAGCACACAACAAACAGTACAACAAATAAATAACACCGTAAAAAGCCTTTTTGAGACACGACTAACAGCAGAAAGACGCTCCATCTTAGGCTCCTCCCACACGAGTAAAGACAACAAGGTCAGCAATGCTCGTATGTGTACGTTTTCTTTAACAAAAATCTGAATTTTCTATATTTCCTGTATCATCTTTTACTTCTTTACGTAAAAACATAAAGTGAAGCCAAAGTATTCAAACTACAGCATTGAGTCAACAGCATCAGTGAAATATGACTCTGGACTTCCACCTAGTATCAGCTGTATGCAAACACTGTTATTAACTTATACATGTTCCTGCCAACAGACCGGCGAGCCTCCAGTCCAGCTGGTTAATAGTTAACTTAAAAATTCAAATAAGTGATTGTCAAACAGGTCCGACTGGTGTGTTGTTTAGGAGGCAGCCGGTGGTTCCCAAAGATAACGGCTTCACAGGAAAACTAAAGAGGGAGGGAGGGATGTAGAATATGCACTGAGGAGATCACAGATGTGAAGCTTTAAAATCAAATAAAAGAATTGTAAAATCATCATATCTTTCACTGGAAAGCAGTGAAGCTGCAGCTCAGTAACAAGAGAGTTGTAGTCGTCTTTGTGAGGTAGTAAACGCCAATTTAAGACATATTACAGCTCTCCAGAAGAAAGAAAATTATTTATTTTATCTATATTGATAATGCTGGGATGTGTGCAGAGATTCAAAGGCCAAAATAGGACGAAGGAATATGAAACCGATAATAAAAGGCTGCGTCTTCCTCTCACTTATAGCTGAAGAACACAGAGAGGAGGCGTGATGGAAGTCAAAGAGGAGCTCCGACCAGTCCAATCGTTCACTTCACTTCCTGTTAGCCTCTTACACATTGGTGTGAAATTGAGTTGTGGCTAAAAAAAACGTGTTTTGTGAGGTCACTGTGACCTTTGACCACCAAAGTCCATGCGGCCAAATGTGGGCGTTCCCAAGAATGGACTTTGACCCGAAACACAAAATAAAACGTGAAAACTATAACTTGCACAAGGATCTTTGGTGATTCATGTGCCTTTAATAGAGATGGAGGGAGAGAGAGAGAGAGAGAGAGAGAGAGAGAGAGAGAGAGAAGGAGGGTATGCATGTGTCTACGTGGCAGAGAGGGAAGCCGGGTTTGAGTCTTCGTCGATGCAGCAGAGGGGTGGCGGGTCCGTGTACGTTTTTCCGTTTGTTTTTTCGTTCATTCGAATATACGGAAATACAGAAATACCATGGTTTCTTCGTTTTCTGTTTCAAACCAAAAACGGGAAAACGGAAAACCACTTCCGGTCCTCGTTTCTGGTCTGAATCCAAAAACCAGAAAACCAGAAAACCAAACTCTGAATACGAGCCGATTCTTTTCATGTCAAAATAAAAGCCTGTACAAAATATTCTTATTTACAGTCTTCTATGATGCAAACACGTAGAAAGGTAACGTTAGAAGAACATTAACGTTAGAAGAACATTAATTAATCAATATAAATAAATAAACCTGGATATGTTAGCAACAGTTGTGACTACAGGCAGTTTAATGTGATGTATATATTACGTACACAGCACCAATCAACTTTTCAATTAATCGTTGCATTGTTTAATGCAACACAGTTCGTTATATAGTGTAATCAAAATAATGTGTGTGTAGAGTTGTTGCTGTTAGCATCATATCTATATTTCCACCTCATTGTGCCGTTTCTTGAGTGAACACAGAGCAGAGCCTCTGAGGAGACCAGAGTGCAGGTTCACCTTTCTACCAGCAGGTGGCAGTATACGTGTATACATTAAGTTCCATTTACTTGTGTCTTTGTTAATTAACTAGGTTATTGATACAGATGTATTTAATGACGTTTATTTCCTCTGATATTTAATGTTACTTTGCAGCATAGTTGTATACTTCATGTATTTACTTGTTATATTTGTGTCATTTTAGAACCAAACATTCCTACATGGAACAGCATGTGTTGCTCACGAGGCAATAAATGATGACAATAAAAACATGAAGAGACAGTTGGTTTATTCTTATTAAACAACATATAATTGACCTACCTCGTTGATTGATTTGTCACTTTATTCCTGCATTGAAAGTACAGAAGGGGTCAAAGGGCCAAGATGAGAAGATATATTTTTACATTATCAGTTCAAGAAAACTTTCCTTAGCTAGTCAAACAAACGCACATTTGTGCTTTTATGTAACACAGTTACAAGTTAAAATAACTTTACCATGTGTAACAACTTGTCATTTCAAGTTAAGAGGACTTACATTCCAAATTCGTTTCAACTTGCATAGAAACGTTATTTTGACTGATAATTGAAAGTGTGCTTGCTTTATAAAAAAGAAATGACCAATAATTCTTACTTCTGTTCAAAAGATATAAGATTTATTTGAAGAAAATATACACAGACTGAAACATTCGCTACAAGTACATCTCAACACACCCAAATGGAAAATATATATAGAAAAAAACATGACTTTTTCACTGAAGGACAAGAGACTCAAATTATTTAAACTGAAATCTGTGCATGGTTTTCCTAAACATTGTTCCCATACAAGTGGAGGCAATCTGACAGACACTGACAGGAGGTGTGGTTGTACTCTGACAAATTAGAGATAAATACAAAGGTTCATACATGTTCAATATGAACAAGAACATTGTAAACGCTCCAAAAAATAGAGACACATGACTGAATTAGATACTTAAAAAAAAAGGTGAATAATAGAATTAGAGACAGATGAGATGAGGTAGTGTAGTGCAGAGGCAACATGTGGGATACTGAGAACTTCATAAAACCATATAATAAAGCTTTCATTTTTATAACATTTCTTAAACATAATTCTAAAAGCCTCACAAAAGGTTTTACGAGTTAAAACAACCAACCTACAGTTTAGAAGAGTTTTAGTCTACTTTTACATTTCTCAACCAAGCTTGACTTTGAGATGTGTTTGAGATTTACTGGCTATATTTATTATTATATTATTATAATCTTGGGCGACTGCGGATCAGCGGTAGAACAGGGACGTCCTTCAATCAGAGGATCGGCGGTTCGATCCCCAGCTGAGTGGACGGAAGACTAGAAGAGAGAAACACAAGTACAGAACATTTACCATTTATCTGAGCAGTTTGCTTCTGAGCACCGGTTTAATGTTCATGAAGGAACTCAAGGTGTCGTTCATATTACGGGTTACTCAGGTCAAGGCAGTAGATTGTGTCATCGACATGAAGCCTGTGGGCACGTCTCTGATCTCATGTTGATGATCTTCTCTGATCTCATGTTGATGATCTTCTCTGATCTCATGTTGATGATCTTCTCTGATCTCATGTTGATGATCGTCTCTGATCTCATGTAGATGATCTTCTCTGATCTCATGTTGATGATCTTCTCTGATCTCATGTTGATGATCTTCTCTGATCTCATGTTGATGATCTTCTCTGATCTCATGTTGATGATCGTCTCTGATCTCATGTTGATGATCTTCTCTGATCTCATGTTGATGATCTTCTCTGATCTCATGTTGATGATCTTCTCTGATCTCATGTTGATGATCTTCTCTGATCTCATGTTGATGATCTTCTCTGATCTCATGTTGATGATCTTCTCTGATCTCATGTTGATGATCTTCTCTGATCTCATGTAGATGATCTTCTCTGCTGCCTCGGCCACATGGAAGACTTCCAAAGGAAGTGAATCCTGCAGAATGCCTTCGTGTCCCATCAACAGTCCAACCTGCATTCATCCAGGGTTTCTCCATGAACCTGAAGACATAGAAAGACATTCACATCTTAACTAGTTTAATGTTTAGAGAGTCCTCGTTCAAAATCCCTAAAACAAAAAAGGTGAAGGAGACTCCATTGAAAAGGTATTTTGCAATTATACAAAATCTCTGTAAAAATTAGTGTGTCTATGGGTAATAAAGCTAATGAACACAAAACGTGTTACATTGCCGTGTGGGGCCCACATTAACATTGCTCTGATAATAAGAACTGGACATTGACCCCTCCATATTCTCATTTGTTTATTATTTTTATTGATTGTTAAATGTTGTGTTTGTTCCCCTGGCATCTGTTTGTTTATCTCAAGGGAGGTTTGAATGATTTGAGAGGTTACGAGGATTAAAGTTCAGGCAGGCACTTGGGTCAGCTCAGGGGTCCTTTGGTAAGAAAGCGAGGGAAAAAGCAACGCTGGAGCCATTCAGTAGTGACTAGAATAGCCTGCAGGATGCAGTGTGTGCTGATCAGTGTCTTTCTGTACTTCCAGGTGGGTGAAAGTGATGAAATGGTATAAAAGTAGCGACACATGGGCGTTAGGAAGGCAAATATGAATGTATGTCAGTTTGGAAGTTGAATGTCATGACGTGTCGGGATATAATGAATCACTTAGCTAGCTAGCTAGCGACCGGAAACACGGTAGTAACCACCTGTAGCCTGTGAGCATGACAGCTGTGTGAATGAAGTTGTTAGAGTGATAATATAAGCTGATATGTGTATGTATAAGAACATGTTTGATTCAGTAGTGACTAGAATAGCCTGCAGTATCCTGTGTGTGGTGATCAGAGGCTTTCTGTACTTTCAGTGCTGTAAAGCAATTCTTAAAACCTATGCACGCCTGATCTCCTGTGTCCAAGTGCACAACAGTCGCATTACAACCATTGAGTGGAGTAAATGTGTAAATACAGTGTTTTACATCACACATCTGGATTATGTGGGAGGAATCCTCTGAAAGATAGTAGCATGAAGACCAAGCAGGGCAGCTGTTCACCACCGATGATGTCATGATGCTGTTTATAATGCTGGATTCTTCTTCTTGTCCATTAGAGGAGAATGCACAAAACTTACATTTCACATCACGTACTGGACATTCTTGTAAACAGAACAAATCTAATGAATTGCACGATAGGTGAAAATTTGTGTTTCAGAAAAATAAAACCCACATCTAATATTTTTATTTTATATAAATATAACATGTGTTTACTCTACCCTTAAATTATCAATCTTTTACATTTCTAAATATTTAAAACAAAAACAGGGATCAAGCAAAAATCCTCTAGTTTACAAAAGAAGTATAAACCAAGTATTACACATCTAATTTCAAATACACTTCCAGTCAGTTTATTGGGTTAGCTCAAATGTAACATTCAATAGTTTACATTAAACTTGGACGCTCCGTATAACTGTGTAAAACATAGCAAATAGGATTTTAAATTAATGTTTCTAATCTACAACAGGAGAAAACTATTTCCCCAAATCAGACTCATCATCTCTGTGCCCTTTCTGCGCTGCTGTGTGGGTGCAAACATGCACACACACACACACACACACACACACACACACACACACACACACACACACACACACACACACACCATGAACCAATAGCGTATACTTCTACAGTAATTACGGATAAAACAGGTCAACCATTTGTCTTAGAAGAAGTTCATGAGCAAAACTATGAAGGGACATTGTTCAGCTAAACATTAAAGCCACAAAGTTAGCCTTTCCAGACCATTGAAAAGCACGACCTAGTTACATAACTGTGTTACATTACTAACGTTACAATGCTATTAATTAAGAAACATGCTTAGTCATCATTAAACTCTCCTTCATGTGCTGAAGCAAAGCTAAAAGCCTCCTCAGCTCTGCTCAGTCCGCTCTACTTGTTGCAGTGGACAGTAACGGTGAATCGCTCCGCCTCGATTCACTGGAGGTTGTCAGGTTAATAGAATCCCTCCGCCGGTGGAAATAGTCCTTTCTTGTTTACCACAAAATGCCTATATTTTCATTGTAATTGAAGTATATGACTTATCTGCAGTGTTTAACCAGTAGATTATGACCAGGCTTCAACCTGGCCATGGTTTAAAAAAGACAGTTTACCTAAAACACAAACATGACAGCGTTTGCTTTTTTAAATCCTCACTCCCGCCTTTTTCAGTCTCTTCTTTTTTTTTTTACTGATAACTTAAAGAGCCAAGTTCAACTAACGCTAACAAATCTAAAAAAGTCATTATTGTAAGTGTAACTAAGTTTAAACTTAAATCTAAAACTTGTCAGAGCTCTTTGAGTCAAAGAGAAGAAGTAAGTGGACATAACTAAACAGGGCTGTGATGGTTTACAGTTCAGCAACTAATCGCTTTTTTACATTATTTGAAAAGCACAACTTATTTCAAAAATAAAAACCCAGTTTTAACCTCAACTTTTTCACCTGTACATGTGGCTGAAAAGTGAGGGAGTCATCAATCAGAATACCAGATATTTATAGAGTCAACGACCTCTATTCACTTCATCAAGAGTGACCTGAAGGGATGTTCTGTGCTCTACTCTGACTGTTTGGAAACAACATACGTGTTGTCTTATCTAGAACACGTTTCAGTTGAAAAAGGGTATTTTGAACAACATTAAAAGCATTTTGCAGGAGATCAATTGCCTGTGACTGTTAGCGTCCACCACAGTGGCAGTTAGTGACAGTTAGCGTCCACCACATTTTGGCCCAGATTATTTATATAAATAGTAAATAAAAGTGGACCTGATACAGATCCTTGTGGCACACCTTTACAGACGGTAGCAATATCAGAGAATAGACCCTCATATCTGATGCACTGAGACCTATTCTCAAGGTAGCTGGTGAACCAAGTGACTGCTTGCTCTGAGAGCCCTGAGTTGAGGCGCCTCAGCCTTAAAACATCAAGTGTCAAATGCTTTGGACAGATCAATAAACAGTGTCGCACAGTGTTGCTTCTTGTCAAGAGCAACACAAATGTCATTTACCGCTTTCAGTGCAGCTGTAATAGTGCTGTGTTTTTTCCTAAAGCCTGACTGGTAGGTTGATACAATGGCATTGATGTACAAGAACTCCTGGGAGAACAAAGGCAGATTTCCATTTCATTGGGATTTCAGTATTTTTCATTGTCAGATTAAAAATATATGCAAGTGGCTCTGCAACAAAATCAGCAGCCAATTTCAAAAAGTAAGGGTCTCTATACAATCAGGCCCTGAAGGTTTCCTATGATCCAGGCTAATGTTGGTCAAATGCTGAGGTCCAAATGCCATTGAGATACAAAACGTTTGACTAAATCTCACAAGAGCACAAACCAGATGAGTTGGTTATATTTACTTCTTTGCTACCATGGTACTGTCTCGTGACCTCAGAGTGACCTCTGGAGCTGTAGGGGATGCAGACCGTCAGGCTGGACTTGGGTTGGGATCCAATGCAACAGATTACCAGCTCTTTAGCATGTTGGACAAACCAGCATGGCACTGGCTCATAAACATGAAGTTCCCATCCAATAACACTGGTATGCAGAAGCCTGCTTTGGGAGGGGGGCTGTTTAAAACTGTTAAACTGTGACTGTAATCTGAGAGGAAAAAAACATTCAAATGTCAAAAGTTAATATCCCCCAAAAGACCTTCAAATCTGCCTCGTAAGGCGAATACCTCAACAATAGTTTGTATGACGTGTGACAGTTTATTGAAGAAAAGGAAATCTACTCAAACTGAGAATGGAGTCAGTCCTCTCTCTGACTGGACACTTCACTGATGACTTCATGTGTGGACAGACGATGCTGTGATTATGAACAGCTCTTGTAAATCAAAACTTTGATGTAAATCATGCGAGCAGATTAACTGCAGACAGAAGAATCAGAAGAATTGAGATACAGCAATACAAGTCAAATACAGGAATGTAATCACAATGCCACCACTCATTCTGAAAGTTTCCAAGCTTTTAGGGGAGTATTTAACTTGTGCTTGACATACAGAATTAGAAAATACCAAAGATTGTCTTTCTTTGCTAATCTAGAAGTGTGCAGATGTCACTGGATCAGATAGAAGTACATGTGAGCTGCTGCTCTGAGCGACACAAGGTCATGACCTGCTGCTGTACATGTGTTAGTGACCGACATGGAACCTGGGAACCCAACGGCCCTGTTGCTCAGCTTTACAGGAACAGCAAACTACCTCAATTAATATATTTTCATATAATCAGAATCAGCTTTAAGTGTGTACACAGACAATGAATATGACTTATCTGAATGTACATGCAGAGATATAGACATACGGCTAAAAACAGGAAACAACGCCTAACAATCATTTGACTACTATAAACTATGTGAGACATGTTAGACATGTGAGCAGCTGTGCTCTCCATGTTTCAGTCTGATACAATAACTCATATAGTCAACTCCTCAAACAGTGTTCACACACAACACACACACACACACACACACACACACACACACACACACACAACACAGAGCTGAATCCTTCTGGAGACCAAAGAGCTGCATTATGATGTGATTTAGTCAGAGGGGCTAAGACACTGACAGCAGAGTCAGAACAGAACAGGTTATATGATGATGATGATGATGATGATGATGATGATGACAGTAACAGTGATGATGAAGTAATGAAGGTAAACTGTGAAGCACAGGTGGTGCAAGAGAGGTCCACTGAAGGCTGCAACCCTTTTAGATCTGTAATGATGACAGTCCTCCTGGTCCTTTTTGTCTTATTTATCAACAAATATGTAAAGAAAATGTCCTTTTGGCAAAATTATTTTGCTTTTTTTTCAGGAGAAATGTAATTATTATATGTTATAAAGGCTTAAAACACTGTAAAAACTAAAAAGTAAGAAATGTATTAGAATTGTCATCATGTTTCTCAATGATCTGCTCACTTCCACCCCTCCCCCACAGACAAGCTCGCCGCTGGTTTCTTTCCGAGGTGTTACAGTCATCTTAGTCTTGCATCCTGTTTGCATGTTACTTCTTGTCTCCGGCAACAGGGTCCGTTTAATAAGAATAAACCAACTGTCTCTTTATTTTTCAATTGTCTGGAATTGTCTGGAGCACAGGAATGTTTGGTTCTAAAATGACACAAATAGAACAAGTAAATACATGAAGTATACAACTATGCTGCAAAGTAACATTAAATATCAGAGGAAAAAAACGTCATTAAATACATCTGTATCAATAACCTAGTTAATTAACAAAGACACAAGTAAATGTAACTTAATGTATACACGTATACTGCCACCTGCTGGTAGAAAGGTGAACCTGCACTCTGGTCTCCTCAGAGGCTCTGCTCTGCGTTCACTCAAGAAACGGCACAATGAGGTGGAAATATAGATATGATGCTAACAGCAACAACTCTACACACACATTATTTTGATTACACTATATGACGAACTGTGTTGCATTAAACAATGCAACGATTAATTGAAAAGTTGATTGGTGCTGTGTACGTAATATATACATCACATTAAACTGCCTGTAGTCACAACTGTTGCTAACATATCCAGGTTTATTTATTTATATTGATTAATTAATGTTCTTCTAACATTAATGTTCTTCTAACGTTACCTTTCTACGTGTTTGCATCATAGAAGACTGTAAATAAGAATATTTTGTACAGGCTTTTATTTTGTCATGAAAAGAATCAGCTCGTATTCCGAGTTTGGTTTTCTGGTTTTCTGGTTTTTGGATTCAGACCAGAAACGAGGACCGGAAGTGGTTTTCCGTTTTCCTGTTTTTGGTTTGAAACAGAAAACGAAGAAACCATGGTATTTCTGTATTTCCGTATATTCGAATGAACGAAAAAACAAACAAACAAAATGTACACGGACCGTTGTCCAACATGGCCAGGTTGGACCCCCCCCCCCCCCTCAATATTTCTACACCTTTGCCTGTGTGATCATTTGAAGTGTCCCAGTAGGACTATACGTCCCAAGATGTTATTATTTCCAGGACGCCACCCACAGACTCAAAGAAGGCGGCGTACTCAGCTGCTGTTTAGTGCTTTTGAACGGTCAGAGGCATCCTGTCATTGACTTGCATCGCTCTTTCTCTGGGCAACTCCTGGAAATGAGAGTTTCGCCCCTCTCCAGGAGTTTGGTTCCAGTAACAGGATCCTCCCTTCACCTGAACCAAAGGGTTTCTTTCCTAAACCAGACCACAGACAGGACCGAGGACCTGAACCCTGACCTCTGGTCTTTGGTAGACCTGCTTTTACTCTAGAAATGAACTTGTGCGGTCTTGTTCTTGATGAACAAAGCAATGACGAGCAGAGACAGAGAAATGTTGCTCAGTTCATTTGAGTTCAGGTGGAAAGTCAGTTTAGTAACAAAGACTTCGCTCAGTGTTCTGCTTGAAAATAGAATCATATTTTAGTGAAATCAAAACAGGAAAGCTGCATTGAAGCTGTTCTTGAGGTTTGTACATGAAGTACATGAAGAACTGGTGAAACAGAAAGCTCATTCAAAGGTTTTATTGAAGCAAAAGAAGCATCATCACAATGAAAAAACACACCATTACCAATAAAACACCTTTATTCAGAATTATGATGTAAAAACTACAGAAGAATGTTCTTCATGATCAAAAGTAAAAGCACTCATTATGCAGGATAAACTCTTTTAGAGAGCTATAATATAATAAACATTGTTATTGGATCATTATTACTCATTAACATGTACGTAGTAGAACCTCAGCCCTTCAGGAAGAATCTGATTGGAACCCTTATTTCTCAGAGTGTATAAACTACAGCTGACAGATAAATGTAGTGGAGTAAAAGTCTAAAGGACTATGACATGGAAACAGGGTACTTCACAGCAAACAGTACTTGGGTACTTTGGTACTTTCTACCATTGATTGAGAGGAAGAGGAAGAAGAGGAGGAGGAAGAGGAGGAGAAAGGAAGCCTCTGACCAGAGTGGATTGAAAGAACATTACAGCTCATCTCTTCTCTTCTTCCCGGTCTTCTTCTCTTCCTTGTGGAAGACTTTTCCATCCGCCTGCTTCTTCCAGCTCAGCTTGATGTCGTCGTTCAGCCCCTGGTCCTTCAGCTTCTGTTTGAGCTGAGAGACAAAAACATTGAGAGAAGAAGTCTTCACTAAAGCTGTTGTTCCTCTACATCCTGCATCCTGTCTCACACTGTCCTCATGAGGAAGCTCTGCTGGAGAAGAACTCTTTGTTGTGTTATGTTGTCTGGACACAAGTCTACCTTCAGTAATGACGAAGACACAGAGCACCTTTACATTGTTCTTATAGTCCACTACCTCACATCTATCACCTGCTGGTTCTGTTGTTAATGAGAGGAAGACGTACCTGCTTCAAGAGGCCCTCCATCACCACAGGGTCATTCAGGTCCAGAGAGGAGCTGCTCTTCGTCAGCCTCACCTTCATCACTCGCATTGCAACAGGAACAACAGGAACAACAGGAACGTCTGAAACACAAACAACCTTCATCAGTCACAACATTTCTGGCTGATAATAATCAACATCCTGGAATGTTTAACACTTTGAATGATAAAAGAGAAAAAGTATGGTCATTTCTCATCATTTATATCTACTTTTGATGTTTTGGGGTAGGTTGGTCTGCATATTCAATGTGTTTTCTATCCATAACTTTATATATATATATATATATATATATATATATATACATATATATATATATATATATATATATATATATATATATATATATATATATATTAATTTTTTTATGAATTATTTTTTATTGTAAAGATAAAAAGACAATAAATAGACATAACATCAAGAGGACGACAAAACAGTGAGATACAAGCCAGCAAAACATCATATATTCAGGGTATAGAAGTACGGTGTGTGTGTGTGTGTGTGTTTATTATTTCATCTAAAAAAAGGCACAAAGTATAGATAAGGGCAGCTTTATACGTATGTGCGTATGCGTGTATGCATGTACGTGGGTTTCAATTGGGTTTCAGGCTAAAAAAGACAAAAATGTGAATATTAATAGAATGGCTCATGTTTGTAAAAACATAGTGAAGGACGACCAGATGGAGTTCTGTTGTATTGTAAATGATGGAGGAGGTTAGTTATTCCATTGAAATGTATTCAATCATTAGGTTTCTCCAGTGTGTGATGTGTATGTTATTCCTTAATTTCCAGTTCAAGAGGATAGTTTTCTGGGCGATAGTTAAGGCCACGAGGAGTAATCGGAGGTTTGTTTTGCTGAGGTTTGTTGTTGAGATGTCTCCTATAAGCACAGTGAAGGGATAATGGGACGAGGCAGACAGGAAGACAGACAGTGATTCAGTTCTTTTTCTCAAAGTGTTGAACTGGTGAGCAGTGCCAGGTGGCCTGAACGTAGCTATCCAGACTATTCTGACTGCAATGTGGACAGATGTCTGACGTGAATCCCAATTTTAAACATGTTTTGCCCAGTATAGTGAATTCTGTGAAGTATTTCATATTGTATTAGTTTAAATGTGCATTTTTGTTCGTGAAGTAAATGTTATTGCAGATTTGGGTCCAGAAGTCCATAACATAATCTTGATTTTATTTTGATCTACTTTTGATAGTTTTCTTCTTTTTTTTTTACAGTATCTGCAAATGAAGCAAACCTAAGTCCTCATTAAAAGCCTGAGTGAATGACAGCTTACCACTGTAGCAGATGAACGCTGACTTGACGTCACACTTCAGGGTCTCCCATTGTCCATTGGCACTAAAATCTGCTGACACACAATCCTCAGAGACACCACGAGGCTCCAGAGGTTTCCAGTTCCTAAATGAGGAGTTACCTCCATCAGACCACTTCCATCCATCTCTGAAGAGGCCGATCCAGACTAAGTATCCTGAGGGCATCACAATGTGCACATTCTGCACCTTCTGGTTCTCCTCCAGGTTCCTCACCATGGCCAGGTCTGTGTGGTGTTGTCTGCAGTAGCTCTGGGCATCAGTCCAGTTCATGCGGGTGTCAATGAAGACAAACGTCTCATTGGGCCCTGAAAGTAGAGCAGAGTGAAGTGCTGAGTAGAGGAACCATAACAGACCACATGATGCAGACCAGTTCATTGTTCTGAATGAATCTCAGCATGAAGGTGGATCAACACGGAGCTGTGTGAATATGAACATGCAGCGGCCATTGAGTCCCATTCATAAAGGCATCAGAGAGATTTTACCTCAACAGACATGATACAAACCGGCTGAATGAACATTAATCTGCTTTAAATGACATTCATGAAGCTGAAGACTAGTTCAAGCAACCGTGAGGAACCTCTAACTGGTCCTGAACCAGTCTCAGTCTAGTCCTGGTCCTCTGTAGACCTCAGTGTAGTCCTGGTCTTCTATAGACCTCAGTCTAGTCCTGGTCCTCTATAGACCTCAGTGTAGTCCTGGTCCTCTACAGACCTCAGTGTAGTCCTGGTCCTCTACAAACCTCAGTCTAGTCCTGGTCCTCTACAGACCTCAGTGTAGTCCTGGTCCTCTACAGACCTCAGTCTAGTCCTGGTCCTCTACAGACCTCAGTCTAGTCCTGGTCCTCTACAGACCTCAGTCTAGTCCTGGTCCTCTACAGACCTCAGTCTAGTCCTGGTCCTCTACACACCTCAGTGTAGTCCTGGTCCTCTACAGACCTCAGTCTAGTCCTGGTCCTCTACAGACCTCAGTCTAGTCCTGGTCCTCTACACACCTCAGTGTAGTCCTTGTCCTCTACAGACCTCAGTCTAGTCCTGGTCCTCTATAGACCTCAGTGTAGTCCTGGTCCTCTACATACCTCAGTCTAGTCCTGGTCCTCTACACACCTCAGTGTAGTCCTGGTCCTCTACAGACCTCAGTCTAGTCCTGGTCCTCTACAGACCTCAGTGTAGTCCTGGTCCTCTATAGACCTCAGTCTAGTCCTGGTCCTCTATAGACCTCAGTCTAGTCCTGGTCCTCTATAGATCTCAGTGTAGTCCTGGTCCTCTATAGACCTCAGTGTAGTCCTGGTCCTCTATAGACCTCAGTCTAGTCCTGGTCCTCTATAGACCTCAGTCTAGTCCTGGTCCTCTATAGACCTCAGTCTAGTCCTGGTCCTCTACAGACCTCAGTCTAGTCCTGGTCCTGTATAGACCTCAGTCTAGTCCTGGTCCTCTATAGACCTCAGTGTAGTCCTGGTCCTCTATAGACCTCCATCAGTAACCAGACCACCAGAGAGAAGATGGTCTGGTTCTCATCGGAGCCACCAGGTCAGATTCTGGTGAAACCAGATGACATCATGCAGGTTCACCAGAACCTCCTTCAGCTCAGACTCCACTGGGGCCTCCATCAGAGACCAGTCTACCATGGACTAGACCCATATCCTTTAGAGACCAGTCCACCATGGCTCCCAGAGAGGAGAAGCTCTGCTCCTGGAGGAGCTCCTCCTCCTCCTCCTCCTCCTCCTCCTCCTCCTCCTCTCTGGGACCGACTTCACGCTGCTGGAGACTCAGGACGTGTTGCTGGACCCGCTGGAGGGAAGGGGGGCACGGGAGAACCAGAACCAGGACTGAGAGGATCAGACTGTCAGACCTGCTGCAGTAGAATGAGAGGTTTTCTAAAGGGACTCAGAGACACTACCTCTTTAGTCCACAGGGGGCGCCAGAACCAACACTACCTCTTTAGTCCACAGGGGGCACCAGAACCAACACTACCTCTTTAGTCCACAGGGGGCGCCAGAACCAACACTACCTCTTTAGTCCACAGGGGGCGCCAGAACCAACACTACCTCTTTAGTCCACAGGGGGCGTCAGAACCAACACTACCTCTTTAGTCCACAGGGGGCACCAGAACCAACACTACCTCTTTAGTCCACAGGGGGCGCCAGAACCAACACTACCTCTTTAGTCCACAGGGGGCACCAGAACCAACACTACCTCTTTAGTCCACAGGGGGCGCCAGAACCAACACTACCTCTTTAGTCCACAGGGGGCGCCAGAACCAACACTACCTCTTTAGTCCACAGGGGGCGCCAGAACCAACACTACCTCTTTAGTCCACAGGGGGCACCAGAACCAACACTACCTCTTTAGTCCACAGGGGGCGCCAGAACCAACACTACCTCTTTAGTCCACAGGGGGCGCCAGAACCAACACTACCTCTTTAGTCCACAGGGGGCGTCAGAACCAACACTACCTCTTTAGTCCACAGGGGGCACCAGAACCAACACTACCTCTTTAGTCCACAGGGGGCGCCAGAACCAACACTACCTCTTTAGTCCACAGGGGGCACCAGAACCAACACTACCTCTTTAGTCCACAGGGGGCGCCAGAACCAACACTACCTCTTTAGTCCACAGGGGGCGCCAGAACCAACACTACCTCTTTAGTCCACAGGGGGCGCCAGAACCAACACTACCTCTTTAGTCTACAGGGGGCACCAGAACCAACACTACCTCTTTAGTCCACAGGGGGCGCCAGAACCAACACTACCTCTTTAGTCCACAGGGGGCGCCAGAACCAACACTACCTCTTTAGTCCACAGGGGGCGTCAGAACCAACACTACCTCTTTAGTCCACAGGGGGCACCAGAACCAACACTACCTCTTTAGTCCACAGGGGGCGCCAGAACCAACACTACCTCTTTAGTCCACAGGGGGCACCAGAACCAACACTACCTCTTTAGTCCACAGGGGGCGCCAGAACCAACACTACCTCTTTAGTCCACAGGGGGCGCCAGAACCAACACTACCTCTTTAGTCCACAGGGGGCGCCAGAACCAACACTACCTCTTTAGTCCACAGGGGGCACCAGAACCAACACTACCTCTTTAGTCCACAGGGGGCGCCAGAACCAACACTACCTCTTTAGTCCACAGGGGGCGCCAGAACCAACACAAGAGGAAAGTTTGTCATAGTAACTTTAATATTCTCACCTTTGACATCGAGGCAGACTGACCAGTCGGTCCACTCACACATGTCATCGTACCATCTCCCATCTGAATACATATATACACAGTGTTGTTCTCCGTTGTAGTTGTTCGGTTCTCCAGACGCCCATCGTCTGAACTCCGTCTCTCCGGGTTTGTAGAAGCTTGTGTTTGACAGTGACCACCTCCAGCTGCCCATGTACAGTCCTATCCAGGCTCGCTGAAAGCAATATTTCATTGTGATATAAAGAAATAGACTTTCATATATTTGTACTTCTCATTTACAGTCTTGATTCTGACGATCAGTCAGATTTATTATTTAAAGTCTGTCTTCAAACAATATTCAGGAGCTAATATGAACATTGAAAAGGTTTTATTTCTGTCATCACTCCTGCTGTTCATAATGGACTAAGAGTCTCACAACGTGGTGACGGCTGAGCTAACAGATAACGATGCTAACAGCGCTAACAGTGCTAACAAAGGCAACATGACTCCACTATATATTTACATGGACGATGTTTGTTTGAAAAAAGAAGTCATAATTATGAGATAAAAAGTAATAATTATGAGATAATAAAGTTGAAATTATGAGATAAAAAGTCATAGATGAGATAAAAAGTCATAGATGAGATAAAAAGTCAAAATGATGAGGTAAAAAGTGTGCATGCTCTTCAGTGACGCTGGCTTTTTTCCTTCCTGTTATCTGCGCTGTCTTCACAAGTCTAACCATGCAAACGATATGCAACGTAACTGTTGACGTTTTCAGACTCACTGTTGTTCTTCATTCTCTAAATGGTATTGTGCTAACACACTTTGTCTAAACGACAGAGGACAACTAAGTGCACAGTCACAATATGTGTGTTACTTTTCAACACACTGCATTAGCCGTAGGACATCACCGCTGTGATGACACTTCTTGATGAAAGGGCTGTGTGGAGTCTGTCGTAGCGGTAGCCCCCTTTGAGCAACACATGCAACAGCTACATTCATAGCAATGCTATTATTTGTTGAGCTAAAACGTCAACAGTTACGTTGCATATCGTTTGCATAGTTACAGGAAGGAAAAAAGACAGCGTCACTGAAGCTCATGCACACTTATTATCTCATAATTTCAACTTTATTACCTCATAATTATGACTGTGACTATGACTTTATTTCATAATTTCGACTTTATTATCTTTCTTTTTTTTCGGAAACGGGCTTCCATTGATTGATGAGATATTAATGCTGTAAATATCCAGTACAGATCAGCAGTATGTTGCATTAAATCATATTGAAGGTTTTAATGTAAAATCTTATTCTATAAAGTAACTCATCTAAATAAATAATAAATATTCCTCTGAAATGTAACATAAAAAAGCATTGAACTAAAATACTCCAGTAAAGTACAAGTACACACTGAGGTCCAGTTCATTTGCATACCTTCCACCACTGTGTGGATGTAAAACCTTCAGACCAGCTGTCACTGACGTAATAAAACTCACAGAGACGGAGGCGGCCATTTTGCTTGAGTCCACGGTTCTCTTCAGGGTCTCCAGGTCCTGCAGGTCTCGGATGGTGGCCAGGTCCTTGTAGTTCTCTCTGCAGTGACGCTGTGCTTCTTCAGATCATGAACAACATGGTAGCGACGCTCAGCAGCTGATGAGACGGCACACAGCCCTGATGACACACAGCATGTTGATTCATCAAATCTTTATTGACTTTATAGATATGCATTAAGTGACAGTGAAGACCAGGACAACAGATGTATATGTAGTGTGCATATGTATATGTGTATATATATATATATATATATATATATATATATATATATATATATATATCAGGGCTGGGCACGTTAATGTGTTAAAAACGCGTTAACGCAGCAAACTATTGACGGCATTAATTATTTGATCATGCGTTAACTCATTTATTTATTTTTGCATTGGGAGGGACAAAAGGAGTGAACATGACAAAGGAAGGAGTGGCTTTTGTAGAGATTTAAAGTGCAGCACCTGTGAGGGCAGCATTAAGCCCCTCCCAAGGCAAAAAAAAAAAAAAACGAGTTAACGCATGATCAAATAATTAACGCCGTTAATAGTTTACTGTTTTTAAGGTGTTAACGTGCCCAGCCCTACTACATATATAAAGATACACATACATGTAACAAAAATAAAATAAATAAAATAAATACTACACACACACACACACACACACACACACACACACACACACACACACACACACACACACACACACACACTCCAAATGTTCTACATGGAATGTATTATATTATGAAACAATAACATAAATTGTTGGATTTATTTTAAGCCACAGACAAACATATTGATTACATTTAATATGAATAACTTAACTCACTAAAGCAAATGATCCTTTTACATTGAAATAAAAAAGATGAAGAAAGAAGGGAAGTCAGAGGAATGTCACAGAGACGAATTATTAAACGATATTATTATAATGTTGAAGACGGTAAAGAATATAAAGATATTAAAGTCTTGCCTGACACAACGAGGACGCTCAGCAGAAGTGTGTCCATCCTCGTCTCCTCTCTGGTCCTCTCTGTCAGGAGCTGATGTTGAGCTGCAGCTCATGGAAAGTTCTGCAGAAATCATTTGCGTACTTAAAGATCATAAAGATATAGCTTCAGCTAATTTGCATCTGTCCCTTGGCAGGTCATAACAAACACAACACAAGAGCAAACAGTACAGGATGAAAGACACAATACAACATTATACGTGATGAGAAGAACACACAAGACACACAATCCTGTAACTCATCTTCCCCAGAGACCTCAGACTGTTGGCCTGCTCTGATATCCTAAAACATAGAGAAGAAGAAGAAGAAGAAGAAGAAGAAGAAGAAGAAGAAGAAGAAGAAGAAGAAGAAGAAGAAGAAGAAGAAGAAGAAGAAGAAGATCATATTGTCCCTATGAAAGCTTTATTTAATCCTCATTTGCCACCAAACAACAGACACAGTTTTCACAGCACACAACAAACAGTACAACAAATAAATAACACCGTAAAAAGCCTTTTTGAGACACGACTAACAGCAGAAAGACGCTCCATCTTAGGCTCCTCCCACACGAGTAAAGACAACAAGGTCAGCAATGCTCGTATTTGTACGTTTTCTTTAACAAAAATCTGAATTTTCTGTACTTCCTGTATAATCTTTTACTTCTTTACGTAAAAACTAGTGCTGTCATATTAACGCGTTATTAACGGCGTTAACGCAAACCAATTGTAACGCCGTCAATTTTATTAACGGCGTTAACGCATTTTAATTTTTCAATTATTTTTTTTCCGCGAGCACCACGCCGGATGTAGCTCAACCGGAAGCAAAACAATAGGCACGCCGTTTGGGCTTGGAAGCTAGGCTAACGTTACGGTTTGAAATGAATGAATGGTGAGCGCGATACGGCAAAATGAATGATATTCAGTGAACTGCGAACAGGTGCGCGTGCCAGAAGGGAGCGCGAGTGAACACATTGAACACAGCAGGAGAGAACGCAACGTTAGCCAGCTAGCTAAAGCTCCGGTGGAAAATGATTAGCTTATGCCGTGTTCACACCGGACGCGCCGCGCCGCATATTTAAAATATGGAATATTTAAATGTTTCTTACGGGGGAGCATGCCCCCGGACCCCCCTAGAGGGGTAATATCCTTCTCACCTTTTTCACCCCTGACCCGTTTTCATGCCTGGTGCACTCTATAATTTTATTTTGTAAACCCTTGTTTACCTGAAATGTGCAGTGATTTTATTTTGTACCGCCCTGTTTGGCAGTTGTTTTTCAATAAAATAAAGCAAGCCAATCCACTTTTTCATGTTGATAAGAGCATTAAAATGCAAAAAAAAAAAATTGCGATTAATCGCGAGTTAACTATGACATAAATGCGATTAATCGCGATTAAATATTTTAATCGCTTGACAGCACTAGTAAAAACATAAAGTGAAGCCAAAGTATTCAAACTACAGCATTGAGTCAACAGCATCAGTGAAATATGACTCTGGCCTTCCACCTAGTATCAGCTGTATGCAAACACTCCAGTCCAGCTGGTTAATACTTAACTTAAAAATTCAAATAAGTGATTGTCAAACAGGTCCGACTGGTGTGTTGTTTAGGAAGCAGCCGGTGGTTCCCAAAGATAACGGCTTCACAGGAAAACTAAAGAGGGAGGGAGGGATGTAGAATATGCACTGAGGAGATCACAGATGTGAAGCTTTAAAATCAAATAAAAGAATTGTAAAATCATCATATCTTTCACTGGAAAGCAGTGAAGCTGCAGCTCAGTAACAAGAGAGTTGTAGTCGTCTTTGTGAGGTAGTAAACGCCAATTTAAGACATATTACAGCTCTCCAGAAGAAAGAAAATTATTTATTTTATCTATATTGATAATGCTGGGATGTGTGCAGAGATTCAAAGGCCAAAATAGGACGAAGGAATATGAAACCGATAATAAAAGGCTGCGTCTTCCTCTCACTTATAGCTGAAGAACACAGAGAGGAGGCGTGATGGAAGTCAAAGAGGAGCTCCGACCAGTCCAATCGTTCACTTCACTTCCTGTTAGCCTCTTACACATTGGTGTGAAATTGAGTTGTGGCTATAAAAAAAACGTGTTTTGTGAGGTCACAGTGACCTTTGACCACCAAAGTCCATGCGGCCAAATGTGGGCGTTCCCAAGAATGGACTTTGACCCGAAACACAAAATAAAACGTGAAACCTATAACTTGCACAAGGATCTTTGGTGATTCATGTGCCTTTAATAGAGATGGAGGGAGAGAGAGAGAGAGAGAGAGAGAGAGAGAGAGAGAAGGAGGGTATGCATGTGTCTACGTGGCAGAGAGGGAAGCCGGGTTTGAGTCTTTGTTGATGCAACAGAGCGGTGGCGGTCTAGAAGAGCTCTGGGTTTCGTCTTCCACTTCAACGTCTGCTGTGTTTACTCGCTCCACTGGGATCGGTGTTCCTTGTTTGCCTCGTTGTTGATGCTGAGGGACTCGTTCCCTCTCTGCCGTCTTTGTGTCCGTGGAGATCGAGTTCCACCGCCAACACCTCGGTGTCGCTCTCTGCAGGCGGAGCGAGCCGTGTGGTCCAGAAGCTTCTGGGTTCAGTTTAGTTTGAGTTCTCTCCCTGAATGAACTCAAGACTTTTGGCGCAGTGCCCGGAATTGCATGTGCTGTGCGATCAAGTCTGGTAAGTTTATTGTGTATGAAATAAGAGAGAGGGGGTCTTTTGCTTTGCCCTTCATTGTTGTCGACGTCTGTTTTGTCTTTGTGATGGAAAGCTTGTTGAAGCGCTCGCTGATGAAGTGGTCCAAGACGTGTGACCTAATGATCTGGTTGAAAAAAGGGTTTTATTCCCGTATTTGTTTGGATTGGAAGTCTAACTAGAGGCCGCCCGTTTCTCTCAGCGCTACGAAACGTGTTAGCGTCTTTTAGCTCTTTGTTTTGGTTTTGACGACCTCGCAACTCCACCGTTCTCCTCCGCTCTCATCATCGGTTTTAGCCCAAAGAAAACGGTACGCTACCTGCTAAGCAAACCGCAAACAGCCGACAAAATTAGAAACTCCATAAAATATATTTAGTTTTGTCAGAAATTACCATCTTTAGATATGTGGAGTTAAAAAAAAAACTACTAAGTAAGGTTGTGTCTTTAAGGCTTTTTAGTTTGTTGTCAACATGACTTTGAATCTCTACTCCCCTCGTGACATCGCATACCCATGTGAGCAGAAAAGGATGAACTCCCATCTTAAAGGGCTTTCAATGTAAAATCCATGTTTACTTGAAGACATCGAGGCTTCATGATGTCTTCATGGAGTTCATGGAGTTCATGAAGACATCGAGGCTTCAGCTTTTTTTTCAGTGTTTTCTGAGCGGTTGCTAGGAACAAAAGAATGAAGAAGACTGTAGGTGGGACTTGTCTGAACACGATGTCTATGCATGCTGTAGCCTAACTGTAATGTCTCTGTGAGTGTGCAGCATTGACACACAGCTGAGTCGTCAATGAGAGCTGAAGTCTTTTAGTAGGTCGGGAAGGTTTGAGGATCTGGCCGCAGTCGGATATGAAGCAGCGATGTCTATCAGAAGAAGAAAGAAAGTCTCCGTAACCTCAGCTGGACGAGTTTAACAAGTAAGATCACTTAACACGTGGGATTAATGTATTATTGTCCGTCATAAATTATTATAGTGTAAGAGTGTAGAATGTACTTGTGTATAAAAAAAAGTATATTAACTCATTAAAAGGTACGTGGAGTAAAGATATGATCTGAAGTGTTCCTAGATTTCATCACAACTATTTATCCCGGCTGAGATTCGACATGTCAGAATTGGCCTCAGTGCTTTAAAAGAAGAGATTTGTTTTCTTTGACAAAACTCTAAACCACTTTAAACCAGTTTTCATTCAGTTCAAACTTGCCTTAACATTGGAGATTCAAAATAAACTAATGCAGCTGTTAACCCTCTAGAGATGTATTTTTAAGTAAATTAACTTTTGTCATTGATAGATGTGTTTTATTAGCAAACTAATATCCTCCCACACACATGTATTTACTGATTATTTATTAATGTAATGCCCACAGACTGTATAAGAAGAGGGAGCAGTCCCCATGTCATCGCCCATTAGTTTGTGGACTGACGTTTTGAAGGCTTAAATTCAGCATTTTGTTTTTTTTTGCAACCAGAAGTAACAAAAGAGGGTGGAGCTAAGGACAAACAAACGCCGAATCATTTTTAGGCGACCACAATGTTCCAATTAGCATTGATGAAGAGAAAACACGGACAACTACCAGACTGGGTAATGCCGTGGTAGAGACCTGTCAATCACCTTGTAGCCCCGCCCCTAAAGCGTCCCCTGCTTTATGGTCTGTTTGACTCTAAATGACCATAATTTACTAAATGAACATCATGCTGTATTGAAGAAGACTTGAAACTAGAGATTGAGACATAAACTCATGTTTACAATGTTTACTGAGGGAATACATCAAGAGAAGTAGAGTCATTTATATAGACTTCTATACAACCAGAGGTGTCTGGTTGTATAGAAGTATTTTCTCATAGACTTCATGCTTCATGACCTTCGGTCCAAAGAGGAACTTTTGATCATCCAATTAGTAAAACTGCATTCTTTGTTTTACTAGGGAACCACGATGATGGCAGAAGACCTTTGGAAAACTCTGGAGAACCTGTCAGAGGAACAGTTCAAGCAGTTCAAGTGGTTCCTGAAGCAGGAGGACGTCGCTGAAGGCTTCTCGGCCATCTCAGTGGCCCAGCTGGAGAAGGCCGACAGACAAGACACGGTGGATCTGATGGTGCAAAAATATGGCTGCCCTGGAGCTCAGGAGATAACCATGAGCATTTTAGAGAAGATCAGCAGGAATGATCTGAAGCAGTGTTTGTTCGACACTGTCAGCTCAAGACAAAAAGGTAAGTTAAGGGAAGGTGAAACTAAGAATGTTCACATGTGTCTCATCAATTATTATATCAATATGGAATATGTATAGTCGTCACACAGTAATAACATTTTTATTAAATCAGAGATGTCCAGAATCGATCTAAGCATCGGCATATATTAAAGGATTGTGTAGGACTGACCACATGTGCTTGTTTTCTGCCTCGCTTTAGACCTCAAGAACCATCACCATGTTCCTCTTAATTGTGATTATGGAAGATTGTCCAATCTTGGAGAGAAAAAGGCTGAAATTAAGCTGATGATCCAGGAGAGGCGGACGAAGATCTCCGAAATCAACCGCGCAGCAGAGATCAGCAGTAAATCGGCAGACACACACATCGCGGAGAGTGAGCAGGTCTTTACTGTTTTGCAGCAGTCTGTCAAGATACATCTGGCTAATCTCGTTGAGGCAATCAAAGAAAAGCGAGAAACGACAAAGAAACAGGCCAGAGGACTCGTCCAAGAGCTGGAGCAGGAAATCTCTGAGCTGACGAAAAGAGACGCCGAGGTGGAGCAGCTCTCACGCAACGCGGACCGGCCTGACTTCCCACCCACCAAGAACTGGACAGAAGTCAGCGTCCCTGTGCCGACATATGGGGGAAGTGTGGGGGCCGCTGTGACTCACCTGGAGGAAACATTTAAAAAAGAGAAGGATAAATTGTTTTCTAAAGTCAAGTTGAAAAGGGTCCAGCAGTTTGCGAAGGATGTGACTTTGGATCCTGACACAGCACACGTCAACCTCGTTCTGTCCGACAATGGGAGAAACGTTTACTGTGGTGACGCGACACAAAACCTCCCGGACAACCCAGAGAGATTCAATCCTGCTATAAATGTCTTGGGAAAGCAGAGTTTCTCTTCGGGGAGGTTTTACTACGAGGTTCAGGTTAAAGGGAAGACGTCCTGGGATGTAGGCGTCGTCAAAGAGTCGATCAACAGGAAGGGGTGCATCTCAGCGAGCCCCGAGAACGGCTTCTGGACTATATGTTTAAGGGAAGGAGATAAGCATAAAGCTCATACTGTCTATCTCAGTCTAAAGAATCAGCTGGAGAAGGTGGGCGTGTTTGTGGATTATGAGAAGGGTTCGGTGTCCTTTTATGACGTAGACTCTGCAGACCTCATCCACAGCTTCGCTGACTGCGCCTTCACTGAGAAACTCTTCCCATTCTTCAGTCCCAGTCGTCATTACGACGGTAAAAACAGCACCCCTCTGATCATCTCTCCTGTCAATTACAGCAATTACATTTATTAAATCACCTATACTTCTGCAATTTAAGAAAACATCGCAAACTATGGCAGTTAGTGACCTTTTAAAAACCCATCTATTGTTTGACCTCTGCTTGAAAATGTCATACCCAAACTAAAAAGGGTGTATCTCTGCAACCACTAGGGCTATTTGAATAATGTTGGTGTTATAATAAAAGGTACACATGTGAGATGTATTTCAGATGTGTACATATCAGTCTATATGTTACTGGTTAAGAGTAAATGAAGATGGCACACAGCAAAAATGAAAAGGTTTCAGGTCCGCCTATAAAAAAACTCACTTTCAGGATGATTATTTCTTTGAGATGATGCAGCTGTAAGGTCCAACTCTAACTCGAAAAAAGGTATCAGGATTTGGATTGTAGTCCCTGGAAGTACCGCTAGATGGTGCCACTTCCTCTTGGATGAAATAAAGATGTGTGTGCTGTCTTGCTCTGCTCCCCGATCAAGAGTTCTTTCTTTGAATAAATGTGTTTAATATAACTGTGTGGAAATCCCTTCCTTGTATTTGTCTGTTGGCTTTCCAAGTTAGCTCGTGTTGAAGCAATCATGCAAAGTCCTGTTCACAAGTGTCTATGTCTATGGTTGGCCTGTACGACGGATTAAACTCTATCCGGTCGCTGTAGCGCCACCATCAGGACTATTAGTGGAGGTGAACCTGCAATGCCTTGCATGTTAGAACGAGTAGTATTGAGTGTACTTGTGTGTAATTGTTGATGTACGAGATGGAATGGGTTATAAATATCAGAGGGAGCGTTGCCACATGCCAAAGTGTTGCGCAACCAGTCCCTCTGTATTGTCTGGACTGTGTCAGCTGGTCTGAAGCAGTGAGTTGAGCTGCTTGTGTTTCTGATGTGAGACAAGGAGGAGGAGACAGCTCGACTTTCTCCAACAGGAAGTGGAAGGGTTTGAAGCCGAGAGGGTAAGGTCCGCCTGCAGCTCACAACCTTTTATGGCCATTGTTCAAATAGCTCACAAGAACCTCTTGGACGGAATATTCTCGACGTGTTGTTTATTTTACTAAATCTGAAGGAGTGAAAGGAGGCGCTGACTGGCGCAGGGTGAGTTATTTTCTTAGATTGTATAAAAGAAAAAAACCTCTGCTTTTGTATTTTAGAAACTTTATTTCTAGTCTTGTAATCAGCCGTGTTAAATCAACACAGCCTACAAAATGATCAATACTATACTATTGCGTGTCTTTTTATCCGCCCGAGTCCCCCCCCCCCCCCCCGATTTTTCGATAATGAGGAAGTGGGTATAAATTATTGAAACGCTCCTAAATCATCAACCACAGGTCCGATTTAATCAATTTAAAAGGCTAAAGTACTGTAAACCCTTGTGAGAAGAGAAACGATGCACTACAGTTAACAAAAAAGATCGTTATATTTGTATAATTACGTAATAAAGTAAAGCTCCTCAACATGACTGAGCCATTATAACGTTTCCCTATTTAACTAATTTAGTACCCCTAACAACGACGTATGTAACCATGGAGACTGTGGTGCGCATCTGATGAGCTACATTGTAAACACAATGATTCCGGATGAGACGGTGAAACGTGAGCGCACCAGCTGCGGGTCTGAGATTGATGCAGGGTGTGGTTTCAGTACTTTCACTGTTCAAGACACAAGTATCCAGCTGTGCAATCATATATTTTCTGGACCTTGACCTTATTTCTTTCTGGGGATAAAAAGGTGTATCTCATAACTTTCAGATGCATTTAAATCCTCTCAGCAAAGCAAAGAGCAGACACTCTTTATATATTGAATCTGCACAGGCTAAACTACAGTTATTGGCCCAACTGGCTCTTGAATGCAAACTTCTTGTGACTTAAACCTAAA
The DNA here is from genome assembly GCA_038501785.1 of Myoxocephalus aenaeus. Taxonomy (NCBI): domain Eukaryota; kingdom Metazoa; phylum Chordata; class Actinopteri; order Perciformes; family Cottidae; genus Myoxocephalus; species Myoxocephalus aenaeus. The sequence goes on along the minus strand of JBAMJR010000513.1, from coordinate 112,617 downwards.
CTATAGGTCTGTAGTAATGGTGACAGGACAGGAAAACATCACGAAAACCTCTGACATGAAAGCTTTACTCACGACGCCGACATAGTTTGAACAGCCCTACGGAGCGGACTTTCCTTTTCTTATTAATGCTTATTTGTTCGACACAACTATTGTGGCGTTCACAAAGAAACTGTAGACAAACAAAAGCGTACATGCTTACCAGTACGACAGCGACTTCGGCGACCAGCGAAGCTACGAGTGCGAGAACCGACAATAACGAAAACCGAGAGGAAACGAGTGACGGGTGAAGGGCAGAATCTAATCATTATTACTTCCTTTCAGGTGTTCAGCGTCCACTGTTACTGACTGACCGTTCATGAAGTCCTGTTCAGCTATGTGAGGTAAAGGTGTTCAGAAAGTTTATTGTTCGAGCCAAATTTATTGTTTTCCTGTGAAAAAGTAAACGATGATGGCGATACAAGAAGAGAGTAGCACTTCACGGGACTCGAAACATGGAGAGACGTTGTAAATTCAACATAATTGTTTCCAGTGGCGGGCCGTGGATTTTCTACCTGCGTCTTCAGTGCCGTCTGAGTCATAGTCCCATCAATAATCAATCAGAGGCCTGTGTGACATCACTAATAATCACTAATCGATCAGACGTGTGACGTGTGAGGATGTCGCTGCTGCAGCTTCCTGCCGAGCTGTGGCTGCAGGTGTTCAGCTTCCTGTCCTGGACGGACAAGCTGAAGGTGCGCTGCACCTGCGCCCACTTCAGGCAGCTGCTGGATAAGTCCCGCCCCCTCTGGCGAGGCTTCTGCGTGGTGCTGAGGGACTTCTCCCGGTACGACCCGGCCTTCTGGCGCAGCCTGGCCCTGAGGCGCGTGGACGTCATCGTGGTGCGCTCAGGTAAGAGGAAGCACCTGAAGCAGCTCGCCGCCTGGCTGCCTGCTCTCGGGGCGCTGCGATTGGACGACTGGAGGGAAGGGGGCGTCGCTGAGCTGAAACTGTTCCACAGGATGCAGCGTCTGTCGGTCACTTCCTGTTCCGCACCTTTGAAGAACGTGGACTTCCTGTTTCCCCTGAGTCAGCAGCTGTTGCAGCTCAGACTGTGTAACGTGAAGCTCACCTGTCCCGCCGCTCACCTGTTGGCTGCTCTCAGTCAGCTGACCCGCCTCACCTCGCTGCAGCTGCACCACGACGGCAGTCTGAGAGTCCCGACACTCAGCGGCGTCCTGACTCACCTGCCGGAGTTGAAAAACCTGTCCTGGACCATGATTACCTACAAAACACTGTCACATGACTTCTTCAGCTCCGCCCACCTTACAGGTAAATATTACATAATCCAATCAGCAGGGTAATACACGGGTAATAGCAGGTGTGATGACAGGTAATAACAAATGTGATGACACAGGTAATAACAGGTGTGATGACAGGTGTAATATAAGGTGTTTGTCTTGAAGCAGGTGGCGGCGCTCTGCAGCTGTCTGACCTCCAGTTGTTGAACTACGACGCTGTGGTGACGCAGGAAGTTCTTCAGCCTTTGTCCCGCCTCCAGAGCCTGTCAATCTTCCACCTGTACTCCGTACCTGGTCCCATCTGTCACCTGCAGACATGGCTGACGTCACTGCCGCAGCTTCTCAGCCTCAGCGTGCACGGTGAGGGTCAACTTATTATTAATAATATTACTATATATATATATATATATATATATTTTTTTTTTTAAGTACCTGAGATTGTTCTCCTGCTCAAACACACAGTGATGTCATCATGACCTCACTCTGTTTCTCCAAAAGGAGGCCATCCTCTGGCAGTGTACGCTGACTTCCTGCCATCCTCCCTCCTCAGTCTGACTCTCTGTGTGGATCTGCAGCCTGAAGACCTGCAGGTGGTCTCACGCAGAGCTCCTCACCTGGAACACCTGCACCTGGAACCCTGGAGCTCCTCTTCCAGCCTCGTTAGACTCCTCCCACAGCTGTTCCCTCACTTGAGGACACTCCGGATCCGGTAGGTTCCTGACACCTCATGACCTCTGACCTGAACTACTTGATCTCTGTAACTACCTGCTGGTCCCTGTAACTACCTGCTGGTCCCTGTAACTACCTGCTGGTCTACCTGTACCTGTTTTTGTGTTTCAGACATCACCACCTGTCAGACAATGACTTCCTGCTTCTACATCAGCTTCAGCATCTCGTCACTCTGGAGGTTCTGGATTCGTTCTACAAACCAGACCCAACCGACCCGAGCTGGGTCGTCCACCAGCCGAGTCCTCGTCTGCTGCAGCTGATCTCAGACCTGCAGGAACTGACCAATCACAGAGTGTGCGTCATCACTAGCTCACACAGAGAGCCACTCTCCTGCCAGTGTGTCTGACCAATCAGAGAGAGAGGCTCCACCAATCAGAGAGAGAGGCTCCACCAATCAGAGAGAGAGGCTCCAGCAATCAGAGAGGCTCCAGCAATCAGAGAGGCTCCACCAATCAGAGAGGTTCTACCAATCAGAGGGGCTCTACCAATCAGAGGGGCTCTACCAATCAGAGAGACTCTACCAATCAGAGAGGCTCTACCAATCAGAGAGGCTCCACCAATCAGAGAGACTCTACCAATCAGAGAGACTCTACCAATCAGAGAGGCTCTACCAATCAGAGAGGCTCCACCAATCAGAGGGGCTCTACCAATCAGAGAGAGAGGCTCCACCAATCAGAGAGGCTCTACCAATCAGAGAGGCTCTACCAATCAGAGAGACTCTACCAATCAGAGAGGCTCTACCAATCAGAGAGGCTCTACCAATCAGAGAGACTCTACCAATCAGAGAGGCTCTACCAATCAGAGAGGCTCTACCAATCAGAGAGACTCTACCAATCAGAGAGGCTCTACCAATCAGAGAGACTCTACCAATCAGAGAGGCTCTACCAATCAGAGAGGCTCTACCAATCAGAGAGACTCTACCAATCAGAGAGACTCTACCAATCAGAGAGGCTCTACCAATCAGAGAGGCTCTACCAATCAGAGAGACTCTACCAATCAGAGAGACTCTACCAATCAGAGAGACTCTACCAATCAGAGAGACTCTACCTTTGGTCCAAAGATGGAAATGAACTGCGTCAGTGCTTTAACCACAGGTCTAGCAGTAATGGTTGCGCAACCAATAGGCAGCTGGGTACCTTGCACTTTGACACATCACTGTAAGTTACTCCAGACTTTGAACGTGGGAGGCACCAACACGATCAATGATTAGATGCTCAAATGGCTGAGCAACTACGGGAATTGGAGCCAGTGGAGCCGGCTTGATGGTCTGGTTAGGGTTACCCGTCATCTGACATGTTTTGATATAACAAGACACGTCCCTCTTCATTCGAGGCCCAAAAAAAATACCTGAGAACATAGTAAGTCTTTCGAACCCCCAAATGCCCAGATTGATCACACGACGTCCTCAGCACCTTTTCCCGGAATTTGGATGGAACCACAACCTGAAAAACAGGGTTACCCAAGAAGTTCTCTCCGTGCGGCATCCATTTTCTCACCAACAAACCATCTTGCAGCAGATAACCCTTTGCAGCACTCTTCCCGTCGACCCTCGAGAGCACTTGGTCGAACAGCTCCTTGCTCAGCCGCCAAGTCACTGCGGGAAACAGACAAAAGAGAGTTGGGTGTGCACACAGAGAAAGCCAAACTCTGTGTGCCTCTCCACGGCACATCGCCCAGTAACTGCGCAAGCCCTAAAAACACCAGGGAACGACTGCGCATTCTCATCAGGTATCTTTGGAACTGAGGGAAAGGACGTTAATCTAGGAGGTGGCGGACCGTCAGCCCATACCCGGTCACCAGCCAGGTGGTTTCCCACAATGATATGGGTTTGGGATTCTTAATTGATGATTCTCTCTCTTTTAAACCTCACATTCAGCAACTTGTGAAGAAGTTGAAGGTGAGGCTGGGTTTCTATTTCAGAAATAAGCTTTTCTTTTGATGCTAAAAAGAGACTTGTTGCTGCTACTTTCATGTCTGTGATTGATTATTATGTTTTATACATGCATGCATCTTCTCAATGTCTTCATTCCGTGGATACCGTCTACCATGGAGCATTGAGGCTCATAACACATCTTAAGGCCCTTTCTCACCATTGCTCCCTGTATGCTAGGGTTGGCTGGCCTGCATTGTCCCTCCGTAGACTAAATCATTGGCATGTCGTTATTTATAAGGCAATTCTTAATGTACTTCCATCTTATCTGTGCAAGTTAATTCATCAGAAAATTGCTGGTAGCTTCCGTCTTCACTCTGTGACACATCACAAGGCCGACTCTTGCTATCTGTCCCCAACGTCCGTCTCCAAATGGGAAAAAGGGTTTTAGGTTTGCTGCTCCTGCGGCTTTGCTGCAGACTGGTTTGGGTCTCCGGGAGCCGGTCTCTTTAGGTGTTTTTAAAAATAGATTGAAAGAGTTGGAGGAAGGTTCATCTGGTTGTAGATGTTTTTGACTGAGGGATGTGCACCTGTGTGAACTAGGATACGATGACTTGAGTCTTAGTTTTGGTTTTACTCATGCTGCGATCTAAAAATGTTCTGTCACTGTTTTATGTTGTATGTCTGAAACTATGTCTAATGTGCAATGGGACAGGCAGTATATTTAAACCCATCCCCCGCATTAGAAGGTACTCCCCGGTGTTAGTTTCCTGAGAGAAACCCTACTTTGTACTGCGGCTTGAACGCGACCGGACGAAGAGGAAGTCGCTCTCCTCGACCGAAGATCACAAACATCTTCTGGAACCTCAGAGGCAACGTTTAGTCTGATATACAAACTGATGGATGGAACCGCTTATTGATCATATTTCTACATTAGAAGAACTCGGTGCTGAATCCTGCTTGTTGAGTTGCATCAGAAACTTTATTTTTATTGTGTAAAGAGATCCAGCAGCAGATCCCTTCATCCGTCGTCCTCGCTGACTGCATCTTCAGGTTAAATTTGTACTTTTTCCTGAAATCTGCATTATTATTATTATTATTATCATTATTATCCAAATTGTTTACAAAAAAAAGAGAAGAATTGACAGAAGATGGTAAATAACTTAATTGTTATTGTACTAATGATAATCACCATATCTCCTCATCACTGAGTGTGCAATATGAACAAAAACAACAATGACTCACTTCCTGTTTGGGTAACAAATAAATTAACAATCTTTATTTCCTTTTTTTCTTTTGTACAACAAACTAAAATAAACGTCAGAAATTCTAAATAAAACGTGGCACTAAATGCCCTTTTCAGGATCCAGTCACTCATATATTTAACATAATATATAAATTCTTCAAGTTTAAACAAAAACAGTGACGCTTCTTCCTGTGAACAAAAATATAAAAAAAGAATTTGACAAGCTTTTCTTGTGTATTTTCGGACTCCTCAGCCTCTGAATGCGTCTTAAACAGCATGAACTTAGAGCTAAATCCCGTTACCCGCCCACAGAAGTCGGAGTGCTTCAGTAGGCGCGGCCGAAGCGCTCGTTGACCTTGAGGACCGGCAGCTGGAGGGCGAGGCCGATGAGCAGGAACTGCCGGGGCCCCGTCAGCCGGACCAGCTCCATCCTCAGCCGGCCCTCGGGCGCCTGGAAGCGCAACAGGAAGTGCTCGCCGCCGTAGTCGGGGGACAGCGGCCGCGCCGCCGCCGCGACGGAGACGGACGAGCTGACGCACCAGAAGGGCTTCTGGAACTCGTCCAGCAGCGTCAGCGCCAGGAAGCAGCAGTTCTGGAGAGAGACGACTTAAACTTAAACATGAACTTCAACTTAAACATGAACTTCAACATGAACTTCAACTTAAACATGAACTTAAACTTCATCACGTCGTCTCGTTGCACACGAACACATCAGAGCTGCTGAGGAGCAGCGTCTTGCTCAAGGACACAACCATACATCTGTGTTCTTCTTCTGTGGTGTTTGTTGTTGTGTGTTCTTCTTCTGTGATGTGTTCTTCTGTGGTGTGTGTGTGTGTGTGTGTTGTGTTCTTCTTCTGTGGTGTGTGCATTGTGTGTTCTTCTGTGGTGTGTGCATTGTGTTGTGTTCTTCTTCTGTGGTGTGTGCATTGTGTGTTCTTCTTCTGTGGTGTGTGCATTGTGTGTTCTTCTTCTGTGGTGTGTGCATTGTGTGTTCTTCTTCTGTGGTGTGTGCATTGTGTGTTCTGTGGTGTGTGCATTGTGATGTGTTCTTCTGTGTTGTGTTCTTCTTCTGTGGTGTGTGCATTGTGTGTTCTTCTTCTGTGGTGTGTGCATTGTGTGTTCTTCTTCTGTGGTGTGTGCATTGTGTTGTGTTCTTCTTCTGTGGTGTGTGCATTGGGTGTTCTTCTTCTGTGGTGTGTGCATTGGGTGCATCCCAAGTCTCTAAACTGCATCCCCGTTTCCCTCACTTGCGTCCTTTCCTTGCGTCTTAGTCCCTCCCACCAGGGATACATGGAGAGACAAGGAAACCAACGAGGAGAGAAGACGCGAGGAAACATGTTTTAAGAGACATGAGACGTCCTTTCCTCTGAAGCGTCACGTGAAGCGACGTCGGTTTATGATGACTGAGCCGCCTGACAGCTGATCACATCTGATCACATCTGATCTCATCTGATCAGCTTCAGTCGCTTTAACAGCTGATGAGTTTTGTCCGGAGAGTTTTTAGCGAACATTCCAATAAAAATGCACTTAAAATATTGATGAAAATGATCGTATGTTTTCAGTTGATTTAATGGTGTTAAACTACTACTTATATTAATAAAGACAAAGTTATCATGATGTCAGAGTGGAGATGTTTTCTCTGTCGTCTGTTACCGTTTAATAAACTGCATTGAGTATTTATACACTGTGATGTGTATTTATACACAGTGTGAGTATTTATATACTGTGATGTGTATTTATACACAGTGTGAGTATTTATATACTGTGATGTGTCTGCAGGATCCATTTCTACCGGCGGAATGCGTCTTATTTATTTATTTATTTATTTATTTATTTATTATTTACGTCTGTATGTTTTGACATTCTGATTGTGACATCATTATAAAATAACCCACAATATAAATATAGTTTCTCTTCATTACGTGTTGTAAAAAGTGTTTCCTCTCTCCAGCTCTCTCTGATTTTAATTACATACATAATAAAAGTTATTGAGGGAAACAACAGATCAAATCTTTGAAGACATGTTTGTGGTCCTTTTGTTGTTCAGACCTGCTATGAACATATTTTAACCAGATGGTGAATAAGAAAACAGATTTAATATATAGTTTGAGTTTAATCTGTGATCGTCTCTGGTATGAAACTCCAGCATCAGGCCGCTCAGCTGCAGCGTCCAATCACATAACAGATGAGCAGCGAGGGGGCGTGTCCAGCGTTAAAACACTTCCTGGAAGCTCGCTCTCGGGGCTCCTCCATCATGACTCCTCAGAGCAGAATAAGAGCTTTGGGACGGCCGTCAAGATGGCGGCGCAGAACCACTTCCAGTTCAATGGAGGAAACGACAATTTAGAGACTTGGGATGCACCCATTGTGTTGTGTTCTTCTTCTGTGGTGTGTGCATTGTGTTGTCTTCTTCTTCTGTGGTGTGTGCATTGTGTCGTCTTCTTCTGTGGTGTGTGCATTGTGTCGTCTTCTTCTGTGGTGTGTGCATTGTGTCGTCTTCTTCTTCTGTGGTGTGTGCATTGTGTCGTCTTCTTCTTCTGTGGTGTGTGCATTGTGTCGTCTTCTTCTGTGGTGTGTGCATTGTGTCGTCTTCTTCTTCTTCTGTGGTGTGTGCATTGTGTTGTCGTCTTCTTCTTCTGTGGTGTGTGCATTGTGTTGTCTTCTTCTTCTGTGGTGTGTGCATTGTGTCGTCTTCTTCTTCTGTGGTGTGTGCATTGTGTCGTCTTCTTCTGTGGTGTGTGCATTGTGTTGTCGTCTTCTTCTTCTGTGGTGTGTGCATTGTGTCGTCTTCTTCTGTGGTGTGTGCATTGTGTCGTCTTCTTCTGTGGTGTGTGCATTGTGTCGTCTTCTTCTGTGGTGTGTGCATTGTGTCGTCTTCTTCTGTGGTGTGTGCATTGTGTCGTCTTCTTCTGTGGTGTGTGCATTGTGTTGTCTTCTTCTGTGGTGTGTGCATTGTGTTGTCTTCTTCTTCTGTGGTGTGTGCATTGTGTCGTCTTCTTCTGTGGTGTGTGCATTGTGTCGTCTTCTTCTGTGGTGTGTGCATTGTGTCGTCTTCTTCTGTGGTGTGTGCATTGTGTTGTCGTCTTCTTCTGTGGTGTGTGCATTGTGTCGTCTTCTTCTGTGGTGTGTGCATTGTGTCGTCTTCTTCTGTGGTGTGTGCATTGTGTCGTCTTCTTCTGTGGTGTGTGCATTGTGTCGTCTTCTTCTGTGGTGTGTGCATTGTGTCGTCTTCTTCTGTGGTGTGTGCATTGTGTCGTCGTCTTCTGTGGTGTGTGCATTGTGTCGTCTTCTTCTTCTGTGGTGTGTGCATTGTGTCGTCTTCTTCTTCTGTGGTGTGTGCATTGTGTCGTCTTCTTCTGTGGTGTGTGCATTGTGTCGTCTTCTTCTGTGGTGTGTGCGTTGTGTCGTCTTCTTCTGTGGTGTGTGCGTTGTGTCGTCTTCTTCTGTGGTGTGTGCGTTGTGTCGTCTTCTTCTGTGGTGTGTGCGTTGTATCGTCTTCTTCTGTGGTGTGTGCGTTGTGTCGTCTTCTTCTGTGGTGTGTGCATTGTGTCGTCTTCTTCTGTGGTGTGTGCTGCGTTGTGTTCTTCTTCTGTGGTGTGTGCTGCGTTGTGTTCTTCTTCTGTGGTGTGTGCATTGTGTTGTGTTCTTCTTCTGTGGTGTGTGCTGCATTGTGTTGTGTTTTTCTTCTGTGGTGTGTGCATTGTGTTGTCTTCTTCTGTGGTGTGTGCATTGGTTTCTTCTTCTGTGGTGTGTGCATTGGTTTCTTCTTCTGTGGTGTGTGCATTGTGTTCTTCTTCTGTGGTGTGTGCATTGTGTTCTTCTTCTGTGGTGTGTGCATTGTGTTCTTCTTCTGTGGTGTGTGCATTGTGTTGTGTTCTTCTTCTGTGGTGTGTGCATTGTGTCGTCTTCTTCTGTGGTGTGTGCATTGTGTTGTGTTCTTCTTCTGTGGTGTGTGCATTGTGTTGTGTTCTTCTTCTGTGGTGTGTGTTGTACCTCCACAGAGCCGTCCTGCCCCCCGCTGCTCCAGGGCAGCGTGATGCTGCCGGACAGAGAGCGGTGCTGGGCCAGGTTGTTGGTGTGGATGACCCTCAGCTCCAGCAGGCCGTCCTGCACTGGGACACGGACACGTCTTTAGCTCATTCACCCGAAAGTCACACCTCACTTCTAGAATGAAGATGATACGTTGTACTTCTCAAAGAAATGTGTGATAGAAAAAAATCTGAATTAAAATATATATATATTTAATCAGATTACTTATTTTTTATATCAAAACCTACAGCAAATTGTGTAACCCTCTTTTTTTCTGGGCACTATTTGTGCATTTTCAACAGACAGTCCTTGACATTTAAATAAACAGTAAATAATCTTACCCTCAATTTGATGCAATTTCCACAATTTAACTTAACTAAAAATTGTGTGAAACCAGCCAGATTAAATTAAGTAATCAGATAAACTGTTAGATAAGATCACCTGTTAACCAGACTACCTGTTAACCAGGCTACTGTTAACCAGACTACCTGTTACCTGTTAACCAGACTACCTGTTAACCAGACTACCTGTTAACCAGACTACTGTTAACCAGACTACCTGTTACCTGTTAACCAGACTACCTGTTAACCAGACTACTGTTAACCAGATCACCTGTTAACCAGGCTACTGTTAACCAGATCACCTGTTAACCAGGCTACCTGTTACCTGTTAACCAGACTACTGTTAACCAGACTACTGTTAACCAGGCTACCTGTTACCTGTTAACCAGACTACCTGTTACCTGTTAACCAGACTACCTGTTAACCAGACTACCTGTTAACCAGGCTACCTGTTACCTGTTAACCAGGCTACCTGTTAACCAGGCTACCTGTTAACCAGGCTACTGTTAACCAGATCACCTGTTAACCAGGCTACCTGTTACCTGTTAACCAGACTACTGTTAACCAGACTACTGTTAACCAGGCTACCTGTTACCTGTTAACCAGACTACCTGTTACCTGTTAACCAGACTACCTGTTAACCAGACTACCTGTTAACCAGGCTACCTGTTACCTGTTAACCAGGCTACCTGTTAACCAGGCTACCTGTTAACCAGGCTACTGTTAACCAGATCACCTGTTAACCAGGCTACCTGTTACCTGTTAACCAGACTACTGTTAACCAGACTACTGTTAACCAGGCTACCTGTTACCTGTTAACCAGACTACCTGTTACCTGTTAACCAGACTACCTGTTAACCAGGCTACCTGTTAACCAGACTACCTGTTACCTGTTAACCAGACTACCTGTTAACCAGACTACTGTTAACCAGACTACCTGTTAACCAGGCTACCTGTTAACCAGGCTACCCGTTAACCAGGCTACCTGTTAACCAGGCTACCTGTTAACCAGACTACTGTTAACCAGGCTACCTGTTAACCAGGCTACCCGTTAACCAGGCTACCCGTTAACCAGGCTACCTGTTAACCAGGCTACCTGTTAACCAGACTACCCGTTAACCAGGCTACCCGTTAACCAGGCTACCTGTTAACCAGGCTACCCGTTAACCAGGCTACCTGTTAACCAGGCTACCTGTTAACCAGGCTACCTGTTACCTGTTAACCAGACTACCTGTTAACCAGGCTACCTGTTAACCAGGCTACCTGTTACCTGTTAACCAGACTACCTGTTAACCAGGCTACCTGTTAACCAGGCTACCTGTTACCTGTTAACCAGACTACCTGTTAACCAGACTACCTGTTAACCAGGCTACCTGTTAACCAGGCTACCTGTTAACCAGGCTACCTGTTAACCAGGCTACCTGTTACCTGTTAACCAGACTACCTGTTAACCAGGCTACCTGTTAACCAGGCTACCTGTTACCTGTTAACCAGACTACCTGTTAACCAGACTACTGTTAACCAGACTACCTGTTAACCAGGCTACCTGTTACCTGTTAACCAGACTACCTGTTAACCAGACTACCTGTTAACCAGGCTACCTGTTAACCAGGCTACCTGTTACCTGTTAACCAGACTACCTGTTAACCAGACTACCTGTTACCTGTTAACCAGACTACCTGTTAACCAGGCTACCTGTTAACCAGGCTACCTGTTACCTGTTAACCAGGCTACCTGTTAACCAGACTACCTGTTACCTGTTAACCAGACTACCTGTTAACCAGACTACCTGTTAACCAGACTACTGTTAACCAGACTACCTGTTAACCAGGCTACCTGTTAACCAGGCTACCTGTTAACCAGGCTACCTGTTACCTGTTAACCAGACTACTGTTAACCAGACTACCTGTTAACCAGACTACCTGTTAACCAGGCTACCTGTTACCTGTTAACCAGACTACTGTTAACCAGACTACCTGTTACCTGTTAACCAGATCACCCGTTAACCAGGCTACCCGTTAACCAGGCTACCTGTTAACCAGGCTACCTGTTACCTGTTAACCAGACTACCTGTTACCTGTTAACCAGATCACCCGTTAACCAGGCTACCCGTTAACCAGGCTACCTGTTAACCAGGCTACCTGTTACCTGTTAACCAGACTACCTGTTAACCAGACTACTGTTAACCAGACTACCTGTTAACCAGGCTACCTGTTAACCAGGCTACCTGTTAACCAGGCTACCTGTTACCTGTTAACCAGACTACTGTTAACCAGACTACCTGTTAACCAGACTACCTGTTAACCAGGCTACCTGTTACCTGTTAACCAGACTACTGTTAACCAGACTACCTGTTAACCAGATCACCCGTTAACCAGGCTACCCGTTAACCAGGCTACCTGTTAACCAGACTACCTGTTACCTGTTAACCAGGCTACCTGTTAACCAGACTACCTGTTAACCAGGCTACCTGTTAACCAGGCTACCCGTTAACCAGGCTACCTGTTAACCAGACTACCTGTGTGGCAGCGCAGCTGGGGGAAGGTTCTGGACATGATCTTGGTGGCGCTGTTGTGCAGGACGAGGTGCAGCGAGTAGCCTTGCAGACCGGACTCAGGGTCCGAGTGATCCATGTAGGGAAGGTCCTCTGGTTCAGAGTACGGGCTGCAGGAAGGGACAAACTTAGTGGATTAAAGCAAGTCTTTGAGATGAATTCAATAGATTTACTCAAATCTGTTAACAGCAATTTAAGTCCTTACATGAAAATTATTTGTACTGTTTTGTCATAATAAATGAAGAAAAAATGTATATTTAATATATACAACAAAAAATATATAAACAAAAAAAGTATGATTTATAAAAATAATAATTTAAGTGCTCAATGTATTACTTTTATAAATATAATGTGCACTTAAATAATTTTTAAAAAGAGCATTTTTGTTTGATATTATTGAACTACTTCCCATAAATAAATCACAGGACATGCAACACTTTAATGAGCATAATGATCTAAACCTAGCGCTGCGGTGGCGCGTTGTGGCCAGCAGAGGGAGCTGGTGTTAACGTGGACTCACCAGACTGGAGAGCCCAGCAGGCTTCTCTCCACCAGCTGGTGGAAGTGCAGCGACACCATGACGAAGGCCACGGAGTCCTCACACTGCTCACAACACAGTTTTACATGAACAACATCATGATCAATATGTTAATATATTGATCCTAAACATGATCAATATATTCATAAACTTGCCCCCCAGGTGCCGATGGTGACGCCGGGCTGGAAACTCCTCAACCTGACGCCGCCGTCTGTGCCAAAGAGCCGGCCGGGCTGAGCGTTCACGTCCAGCTGGAAGACCAGGGAGCGCCAGCCGGGCCTGAGGAAGAGGAGGAAGAGGAGGAAGAGGAGGAAGGAGTAACACTCACGTTTTACGATAGTAAAATAATCACAGAAACTAAGTCTGTAAACAATCAAAAGTTAATAAATATAATATCGTTTACTTTGTTATCATAATTTACTCTTTTTTTTGGTTCTCCGTTAGCGGTGCTGCTAACGTTACTAGCTCTCCTCCTGTTGGTTCTCCGTTAGCGGTGCTGCTAACGTTACTAGCTCTCCTGTTGGTTCTCCGTTAGCGGTGCTGCTAACGTTACTAGCTCTCCTCCTGTTGGTTCTCTGTTAGCGGTGCTGCTAACGTTACTAGCTCCCCTCCTGTTGGTTCTCCGTTAGCGGTGCTGCTAACGTTACTAGCTCTCCTCCTGTTGGTTCTCCGTTAGCGGTGCTGCTAACGTTACTAGCTCTCCTCCTGTTGGTTCTCAGTTAGCGGTGCTGCTAACGTTACTAGCTCTCCTCAAGTTGGTTCTCCGTTAGCGGTGCTGCTAACATTACTGGCTCTCCTCCTGTTGGTTCTCAGTTAGCGGTGCTGCTAACGTTACTAGCTCTCCTCCTGTTGGTCTAAACCAGAGGTGGGCAAACTACGGCCCGCGGGCCGGATACGGCCCGCCGAGTATTAATATACGGCCCGCCGAGTATTATAATTATTATAACATTAAAAAAATATATTAAAAAAAAGTTATTAAAAAAATATTAAAAAAAAGTTTTTTATTTTAAATAATTATAAGTTATAGTAAAGACCGCTGTAGCGCTTCTCCGTTCCCAAGTTCAGTTTCCCGAAGCACGATGACCACAACAGACCAGCGTTGATGTTTCTTCATGCTTATTTATTGCACAGCGCTCTTTTAGGCTTTTCGTGTGTGCAGCGGCTGTCATTCAGACGCTGTTGTGGGACTACGGATAATATTATGAACCCAGACACCACGGAGTTTGATGTTCCGACGTATGTGGAGTTTACACAACAAGTATAAAGCAGAACTGGTGGTTATTTCCAAGGTGGGTGGCAGAATCGGTATCCGTTTTACGGAGATAAGACCGGCGCAGTTCCTGGACGAGTCGGAGAAATTCACCGAGCTGTGTGCGGCTACGGATAATATTATGAACCCAAACACAAGGGTGTTTCATGTTCCGACATGTTTGGGACTTCCACAACAAGTATAAAGCAAAACTAGTGGTTATTTATTCCATAATCGATACCGGAAAAGACAGCTCTTTTTCACGGAGAGACCCGACGGCGATAAGCCACGCCCCCTTTGTCAAACACTCTCCATCCATCTGATACTGGCCCGGCCCGTCTGTCAAATTTTTTAATTCAATGTGGCCCCTGAGCCAAAAAGTTTGCCCACCCCTGGTCTAAACACTGATTGGTTGTTTACAAAGTCACATGATCAGAGACCAAAGAAACATGCGTGACGTCCTGGTCACATGATCTACTGGAGTGTTTCTCACCTCCCGGCTTCGGGGCTCCTCTGCGTCTGCTTGCGGACTGCGTGCAGCGAGAGGGTTCTGATCTGTTGGTATCCGATCACGCGTCCTCCCCTGAAGTGGACGATCACGGAGGACTCGAAGAAGTCGGCTCGGCTCGGCTCCATCGTGATCTTAAACCCCGGACCTCCACACACCGTCAGCTCCCAGCTCACGTTCAGGTTCCTGGGAAGAAGAACCACCAGATATCTCTAATGTTCGTGTTTCATCTGGTTTTAAAAACAATTATGCAATTATTAATGTCCATTCATCTGCTGGTTTTATTCACAATGAATCATTTGATCAAATGTGAGAAAACAGTTCCAGCTGTCCAGCTTAGTAACATTTTATTTCCTCTGTTCACTTGCTCTGGAGAAGCTGGAACCAGAGTGTTTGCTTTAAATAAATAAAAACTTAATTGACAGCAGACTCCACCATGAAACTCACTTTTTCCATTATGGCATCATATTTCCTCTTTATAGATAGAGATATATATATATATATATATATATATATATATATATATAAAAGTACGTATATAAATATATAGATATTTATAATATAAATGTACATATGTACAAATATGAAGATATATATAAAAAGATATATATTTATATATACATAAATATATATATATCTATATATATATATATTTATGTATATATAAATATATATCTTTTTATATTAAAAAAAGATATATATATGTACGTATATACATATTTATAATATAAATATATGTAAATATAAATGTACATATATGAAAATATAAAGATATATATTAAATATAAATGTATATAAAAATATATACATATTTATATATATTATAAAAAAAGATGGTTGAGTTCTGTGCTCTCTAAGCGTAAAACTCTAAAAGTAGTAAAAGGTGTAAAAGGTGTAAAAGTGTAAAGGTGTAAAGGTGTAAGAGGTGTAAAGGTGTAAAGGTGTAAAGGTGTAAAGGTGTAAGAGGTGTAAGAGGTGTAAAAGGTGTAAAGGTGTAAGAGGTGTAAAGGTGTAAAGGTGTAAGAGGTGTAAAGGTGTAAGAGGTGTAAAGGTGTAAAGGTGTAAGAGGTGTAAAAGGTGTAAAGGTGTAAAGGTGTAAAAGGTGTAAAGGTGTAAGAGGTGTAAAGGTGTAAAAGTGTAAAGGTGTAAAGGTGTAAAGGTGTAAAGGTGTTAAAGGTGTAAAGGTGTAAAGGTGTTAAAGGTGTAAAGGTGTAAAGGTGTAAAAGGTGTAAGAGGTGTAAAGGTGTAAGAGGTGTAAAGGTGTAAAGGTGTAAAGGTGTAAGAGGTGTAAAAGGTGTAAAGGTGTAAGAGGTGTAAAGGTGTAAGAGGTGTAAAGGTGTAAAGGTGTAAAAGGTGTAAAGGTGTAAAAGGTGTAAAGGTGTAAAGGTGTAAAAGGTGTAAAAGGTGTAAAGGTGTAAGAGGTGTAAAGGTGTAAGAGGTGTAAAGGTGTAAAGGTGTAAAGGTGTAAGAGGTGTAAGAGGTGTAAAAGGTGTAAAGGTGTAAAGGTGTAAAAGGTGTAAAGGTGTAAGAGGTGTAAAGGTGTAAAAGGTGTAAAAGGTGTAAAAGTGTAAAGGTGTAAAGGTGTAAAGGTGTAAAGGTGTAAAGGTGTTAAAGGTGTAAAAGGTGTTAAAGGTGTAAAGGTGTAAAGGTGTAAAGGTATAAAAGGTGTAAGAGGTGTAAAGGTGTAAAAGGTGTAAAGGTGTAAAGGTGTAAAGGTGTAAAGGTGTAAGAGGTGTAAGAGGTGTAAGAGGTGTAAAGGTGTAAGAGGTGTAAGAGGTGTAAAGGTGTAAAGGTGTAAAGGTGTAAAGGTGTAAAGGTGTAAAGGTGTAAAAGGTGTAAAGGTGTAAAGGTGTAAAGGTGTAAAGGTGTAAAGGTGTAAAGGTGTAAGAGGTGTAAAGGTGTAAAGGTGTAAAAGGTGTAAAGGTGTAAAGGTGTAAAGGTGTAAAGGTGTAAAGGTGTAAAGGTGTAAAGGTGTAAGAGGTGTAAAGGTGTAAAGGTGTAAAGGTGTAAAGGTGTAAAGGTGTTAAAGGTGTAAAGGTGTAAAGGTGTAAAGGTGTAAAGGTGTAAGAGGTGTAAAGGTGTAAGAGGTGTAAGAGGTGTAAAGGTGTAAAGGTGTAAAGGTGTAAGAGGTGTAAAAGGTGTAAAGGTGTAAAGGTGTAAAGGTGTAAAGGTGTAAAGGTGTAAGAGGTGTAAGAGGTGTAAGAGGTGTAAAGGTGTAAAAGGTGTAAAAGGTGTAAAGGTGTAAAGGTGTAAAGGTGTAAAGGTGTAAAGGTGTAAAGGTGTAAGAGGTGTAAGAGGTGTAAAGGTGTAAGAGGTGTAAGAGGTGTAAGAGGTGTAAAGGTGTAAAGGTGTAAGAGGTGTAAAGGTGTAAGAGGTGTAAGAGGTGTAAAGGTGTAAGAGGTGTAAAGGTGTAAAGGTGTAAGAGGTGTAAAAGGTGTAAAGGTGTAAAGGTGTAAAGGTGTAAAGGTGTAAAGGTGTAAGAGGTGTAAAGGTGTAAAGGTGTAAAGGTGTAAAGGTGTAAGAGGTGTAAGAGGTGTAAGAGGTGTAAGAGGTGTAAAGGTGTAAAGGTGTAAGAGGTGTAAAGGTGTAAAGGTGTAAAAGGTGTAAAGGTGTAAAGGTGTAAGAGGTGTAAAGGTGTAAGAGGTGTAAAGGTGTAAGAGGTGTAAGAGGTGTAAGAGGTGTAAGAGGTGTAAGAGGTGTAAAGGTGTAAAGGTGTTAAAGGTGTAAAGGTGTAAAGGTGTTAAAGGTGTTAAGGTGTTAAGGTGTTAAGGTGTTAAGGTGTTAAGGTGTTAAGGTGTTAAAGGTGTTAAAGGTGTTAAAGGTGTTAAAGGTGTTAAAGGTGTTAAAGGTGTAAAGGTGTAAAAGGTGTAAAGGTGTAAAGGTGTGCGCTTCCTCTCGTACTTCAGGGTCCACTCCGTCCTGAGCGGTAAACCGGTGTACGGGCTGACGTCTCTCTTCTCTCTCCTCCAATTGTTCACATCCTGTCCAGCCACAGTCCTGAAGTACATCTTCCTCCAGTAGCCCGCCGCCCGATCCTCCTCTTCCTCTTCCTCCTCTTCCTCCTCCTGCAGCTCCTCTTCCTCCTCATCAGCCGCCAGTGACTTCGGCCTCCAAGTTCGACTCCCAAAGTCTGACACGTACATCTTCTGCCAGAGGACCCTATGAAGAAAAGTACGACTCTCAGTGTAATCCTGCTAGTTTACGATCATTATTATTCTATTGCGTTACAGCCTGAAAATATACTTCAGTCTGCAGCTGCTTCACAGTCAAAGCTCGCCGTTGACGTCGTTAAAGAAGCCGAACACGGCCTGCTTCACAGGAAAAAGAGCCACTTCACAATAAAAGCCCTCTAGATGCTTCACAGCAGCTCCGTCCTGCACTACGAGCCCTTCAGCAGCTTCACAGTAAAGGTTCTTCAGCAGCTTCACAGTAAAGGTTCTTCAGCAGCTTCACAGTAAAAAATACCTCAAGCAGCCTCCAAGCCCTTCAGCAGCTTCACAGTAAAATCCCTTCAGCAGCTTCACAGTAAAAAATCCCCTCAAGCAGCGTCACAGTAAAAGCCCTTCAGCAGCTTCACAGTAAAAGTCCTTCAGCAGCTTCACAGTAAAAAATCCCCTCAAGCAGCGTCACAGTAAAAGCCCTTCAGCAGCTTCACAGTAAAAAATCCCCTCAAGCAGCTTCACAGTAAAAGCCCTTCAGCAGCTTCACAGTAAAATCCCTTCAGCAGCTTCACAGTAAAAAATCCCCTCAAGCAGCTTCACAATAAAAGCCCTTCAGCAGCTTCACAGTAAAAATCCTCCAGCAGCTTCACAGTAAAAACCCTCCAGCAGCTTCACAGTAAAAACCCTCCAGCAGCTTCACAGTAAAAACCCTCCAGCAGCTTCACAGTACAAACCCTACAGCAGCTTCACAGTACAAACCCTACAGCAGCTTCACAGTACAAACCCTCCAGCAGCTTCACAGTAAAAACCATACAGCAGCTTCACAGTAAAAACCATACAGCAGCGTCACAGTAAAAACCCTCCAGCAGCTTCACAGTAAAAACCCTCCAGCAGCTTCACAGTAAAAACCATACAGCAGCGTCACAGTAAAAACCCTCCAGCAGCGTCACAGTAAAAACCCTCCAGCAGCGTCACAGTAAAAACCCTCCAGCAGCTTCACAGTAAAAAGCCTCCAGCAGCGTCACAGTAAAAACCCTCCAGCAGCTTCACAGTAAAAACCCTCCAGCAGCTTCACAGTAAAAACCCTCCAGCAGCTTCACAGTAAAAACCCTCCAGCAGCTTCACAGTAAAAACCATCCAGCAGCTTCACAGTAAAAACCATCCAGCAGCTTCACAGTAAAAACCCTACAGCAGCGTCACAGTAAAAACCCTCCAGCAGCGTCACAGTAAAAACCCTCCAGCAGCTTCACAGTAAAAACCCTACAGCAGCTTCACAGTAAAAACCCTCCAGCAGCTTCACAGTAAAAACCCTCCAGCAGCGTCACAGTAAAAAGCCTCCAGCAGCTTCACAGTAAAAACCCTCCAGCAGCTTCACAGTAAAAACCCTCCAGCAGCTTCACAGTAAAAACCCTCCAGCAGCTTCACAGTACAAAGGGGGGAAAGTGACACCAGACGTACTCGTCGGCGGCGAGCCGGTGGAAGACTTTGCTGACGAGGCCGATGCAGGACAGAGAGGACGCGTCCAGGTGAGACAGGATCTGCAGCAGGATCTCAGACGGCAGCCTGAGGGCCAGAAACAAGAAACACCACCAAAACACGTGATTGTCCTCCTGGATCCAAAATGATTGGAGGACTTTAATATACATAGAATTATTGTTTTGCATTCAGTCTTTAAAAAGTCAGAAAATCTGTGGTGGTAAAAGAACTCATGGAAGAATTATCATGTAAACAAACTATTTCTATCCCTAAAAAAATATTTTTGGGCAATAAAAAATATTTATATTGATTTAAGTTTGTCTGAACTTCGACAGGGTAATGTTCTCGTGGTTTCATAAGGTTCACCACAACATTTTAGTAGAACATTTTATTTTCTACTTAATGTCTTACATCAATAAATGATCACTTTTCCAAAGTAAAACCACTTTCATAACTTTCATAACATGGATATTGAACTATATATGAAGACAATAAATTCAGCCCAAAAATAAAATATGTTGAGAATGCTCGCATTACATTATATTTCTTAATTATGTGTAAATGTTATTAAAAAAATAAAAAAATAAAAAAAATAACTTACTTTTCCATTAAGTTTTCTTCAGATTGAGAAATTACCATTTGAAGAAAACCCGCTTCATATTTCTTCATTGTCGGTTCTGGCCAACTGGAATACACATTAAAACAACATGTTTTATACAGGATAAGCATAAATACTAGATTGTATTCTTCTTTAAAATGTAATAAGTCCTCGCTGCGGCTCTCACCTGCGGCCGTTCCCTCCGGCCACTGGCCGCCGTCTCCCCGGAGCCGAGAGGCCGCAGTCCGGGTTGCGGTTCCTCCTCAAACCCTCCAAGAAACTCGCAAAAAACTCCCCCCGTCCAGCCGCCATCTTGGATCTTCTCGAAGAGACCGCCAGAAACGACGGCTTCCGGTCCGGTTTTATTTTCACAATAAAACACCTCATTGGGTCAGCGCAGCCACACCGCTAGATGGCAGTCTAGTTTTGTCAAATTCTATCACTTCTTAATTTATCCATTAAATTAACATTATTTATGTATCTAAAGTACCTATTTTTCTGGATTCATTATTATTGAAGGCTCCAGTGATTAAAAGAGTTTATAATTTACAGGCTAGTTAATTGCTGAATATATTTAGAAAAGTATTTTATCCCTGTTACCAACTTTTTTAATTTTTTTTATTGAGGAACCAGTTTTTTTAATTATTTAGTAGACACTGGAGATGGCAAATATTACAACAAATATAATTGAAAACCTTTTTTTATGTATTATTTTGAATGCAAACCCTGATCCTGGGGGGGGTTCTGGGTAATTCTCAGTAAACATTAAAAAGAAGGTGTGGTCATGTTCTGTGCTCGATGCTGTTGTTATTTCTGCTGGTGTGAATGTGAACATGTTACATAAGTCCCTCTGTAATTTAACTAAAAGCCGTGAAACCCGAGGACACGTTAGTGTCAACACAGCAGCGACACCGAGAACGCGCTGCCTTGTCTCTGATGTAAACCATGCTGTTGGTCTCCAAGCAGCCGAATACACAACCACACTGTGTGTAAGTGATGATGTCATCACATGCACATATGGAGGAGGCAGAGCGCCATGCAGGTGAGCATCATGTTCTGCAACAGGTGGCGAGTATCATGCTCTCATTGGTAATGTGGTGAGAAGAATCTTTATCATTGTTTGATTCATCCAGCATGATGTTCATTCAGTACATTATGGTCATTTAGAGTCAAACAGACCATAAAAACATAAAAACATGGTGACGCCGGACAAACTCCAAGATGGCAACAACTAAATCGTAGTTTAAAGAGGCAGATCTTTCCCTCAGGAGGTGGAGACCAAACACAGAGCTAACGAGAGAACAGTGGACTTCCATTCATCGGGTGACACAAGAGACACAAGAGAATTAAAGATTAATTCATATCAAATATATTTAATCACGTTATTTATTTAGTTGTCTTTAGTTCTTTTATTTGTAGGTGTTGTGTAACCTGCATTCAGTTTTGATTAACAATGATTTCTATCAATAAGCCTTCTTATTGTTTTCTTCATTTATTTATCTTTGTATTGATTAAAATAAGACTATTGATCTACTTCATTGTCGTTGCAGCACAAGAAACAGACGGCAGAGGTCGGACACGGCTAAGGAACAATTAGAAAAGGCCAAAAATAATGCTAAAGGTATGGATTAAATAAATTAAATAACAAAAAGATTGACACAGTATACACAACCATATACAGTATACATGAGTCCATAGTGCTTATTGAGATTGTTCAGGAGTCACTATGCTGCCACATGCAGTAGTACACGTTACAATACATGATTATATTATAGTATTTATTATTTTAATCCCCATGAGCCATAACCAAAGTAGTAACTCTTGCTGGGCTCCACAGAAGTAAACATTACATCATAATGTAAAACAAAAATGATGCAATTAAACATCCTACAGAAAAACAACAAGCAAACTACTAAAAAAACCATAAAAATACTACCGTAGTATAGTATACAACAGTGCTATATTATACTGTATACTATACTATACAACAGTAATATACAGTATTACTGTTGTATAGTATAGTATACAACAGTGCTATAGTATACTGTATACTACAGTATACTATACAACAGTAATATACAGTATTATACTGTATACTGCACTGTATTATACTTGAACTATACTGTACTTTACCATTCTATATAATACAATAGTACTATACTAACTGTACTATACTATACAACAGTAATGTACAGTATTATACTGTATACTACACTGTATTATACTTGCACTATACAGTACTTTACCATTCTCTAGAATACAATAGTACTATACTATACTAACTGTACTATATTATACTATACAACTGTAATATATTATACCGTATACTATAGTATACAATAGTACTATACTATAGTAGAAGTAGTGAAGAAGAAGAAGAAGAAGAAGAAGAAGAAGAAGAAGAAGAAGAAGAAGAAGAAGAAGAAGAAGAAGAAGAAGAAGAAGAAGACGAGGAGGAGGAGGAGGAGGAGGAGGAAGGGTGGATTGGATTAGAGGAGGAGGAGCAGGGAGGAGGAAGAGGAGGAGCTGCAGATGGAGGAAGAGGAGGCGGCCCGTCCCCGTCGCTCTGTGTCCAGAGGAGAGGAGCGGCCGCCATGTTAACCAAGAAGCCCGGAACCTCGGTCCTCCCAACGGGTGAGCACAGCCTCTGTAGCCGGCCTGAGGCCGCCTGAGCCCGGCCTGTGTGGCGGGGACGCACCGCCGGTGCTCCCCTCCCCTCGCGTCTCGGTACCTCCCGTTTCATTCGGCCTTAATCTAAACGTAATAACGCAGAAAAACAAAAGAAAAACACCCCGAGGAAACGGCTGAAGCGCCTCTTCTCCTGCACATTAACCCGCGTTTGATCGAGTTTGTGTTTTTATCGTAATGTCGGAGCTGAGAGCGAATGAAGCCAAATGGCTGTGGGTTATTTATACCTCCGAGCTCCAGACAAGTGACAGCAACAGTAGACGGGTCCGGGTGTTATTACCATCTATAACGCGTTATAATCAGTGTGTTATTACCATCTATAACGCGTTATAATCAGGGTGTTATTACCATCTATAACGCGTTATAATCAGGGTGTTATTACCATCTATAACGCGTTATAATCAGTGTGTTATTACCATCTATAACGCGTTATAATCAGTGTGTTATTACATCTATAACGCGTTATAATCAGTGTGTTATTACCATCTATAACGCGTTATAATCAGTGTGTTATTACCATCTATAACGCTTTATAATCAGTGTGTTATTACATCTATAACGCGTTATAATCAGTGTGTTATTACATCTATAACGCGTTATAATCAGTGTGTTATTACCATCTATAACGCGTTATAATCAGTGTGTTATTACATCTATAACGCGTTATAATCAGTGTGTTATTACCATCTATAACGCGTTATAATCAGGGTGTTATTACCATCTATAACGCTTTATAATCTGTGTGTTATTACCATCTATAACGCGTTATAATCAGTGTGTTATTACCATCTATAACGCGTTATAATCAGTGTGTTATTACATCTATAACGCGTTATAATCAGTGTGTTATTACCATCTATAACGCGTTATAATCAGTGTGTTATTACATCTATAACGCGTTATAATCAGTGTGTTATTACATCTATAATGCATTATAATCAGTGTGTTATTACCATCTATAATGCATTATAATATGTGTGTTATTACATCTATAACGCGTTATAATCAGTGTGTTATTACATCTATAACGCGTTATAATCAGTGTGTTATTACATCTATAACGCGTTATAATCAGTGTGTTATTACATCTATAACGCGTTATAATCCGTGTGTTATTACCATCTATAACGCGTTATAATCAGTGTGTTATTACCCCTCTATAACGCGTTATAATCCGTGTGTTATTACCATCTATAACGCATTATAATCAGTGTGTTATTACCATCTATAACGCGTTATAATCCGTGTGTTATTACCATCTATAACGCGTTACAATCAGTGTGTTATTACATCTATAACGCGTTATAATCAGTGTGTTATTACCATCTATAACGCGTTATAATCAGTGTGTTATTACCCCTCTATAACGCGTTATAATCCGTGTGTTATTACCATCTATAACGCATTATAATCAGTGTGTTATTACCATCTATAACGCGTTATAATCAGTGTGTTATTACCATCTATAATGCATTATAATCAGTGTGTTATTACCATCTATAACGCGTTACAATCAGTGTGTTATTACATCTATAACGCGTTATAATCAGTGTGTTATTACCATCTATAACGCATTATAATCAGTGTGTTATTACCATCTATAATGCATTATAATCAGTGTGTTATTACCATCTATAATGCATTACAATCAGTGTGTTATTACCATCTATAATGCATTACAATCAGTGTGTTATTACCCCTCTATAACGCGTTATAATCCGTGTGTTATTACCATCTATAACGCATTATAATCAGTGTGTTATTACCATCTTTAACGCATTATAATCAGTGTGTTATTACATCTATAACGCGTTATAATCAGTGTGTTATTACCATCTATAATGCATTATAATCAGTGTGTTATTACCATCTATAATGCATTATAATCCGTGTGTTATTACCATCTATAATGCATTATAATATGTGTGTTATTACCATCTATAACGTGTTAGTAACCTGTTACGACTGCGATGGCTTTAGGGGCTCTGTGTGAAGTGGGACACGGTTTTAGTACCGGTACTGGTATGTGGTGGTTGTTACTGGTATTTGGTGGCATTTGGTGGTTGTTAGTGGTTATTGGTGTTCTTTGATGGTACTCGGCGGATGATAGTGGTAATTGGTGGTTGTTAGTGGTTGTTAGTGGTATTTGGTGGTATTTGGTGGTAATTGGTGGTTGTTAGTGGTTGTTGGTGGATGTTACTGGTATTTGGTGGTAATTGGTGGTTGTTAGTGGTTGTTAGTGGTTGTTAGTGGTTGTTAGTGGTATTTGGTGGTAATTGGTGGTTGTTAGTGGTTGTTGGTGGATGTTACTGGGATTTGGTGGTTGTTAGTGGTTGTTTGAGGATGTTCGTGGATGTTAGTGTTTTTTGTGGTTGGGTTTTTCCACCGTTTCTGGGTGATTTCTGGCCTCCAGCTTGACAGACAGAAATACAGCTTCGGTTCAGTTCAGTCAGAGGTCAGTTGATTTGTATTTTGTGGTTTTTAAAGTCAGTATGCTGCTTTTATTACAGCGGCTTAAAACATGCTCAGTGCTGTTAGGGAGCTATTATTAGGAAATTATGGCCAATAGAGTCAAACAGACCATAAAGCATGGTACGCTTTAGGGCGGAGCTACAAGGTGATTGACAGGTCGACACCAGAGACGTATACAACGTCTACGTCACTCATCCTCAGTCCAGATACGGTCGCTTCCTGAAAAAAACAACATGGCGACGACCGTGATCCAAGAAACAAAACAAAACCACAAAATGGACAACATTGAGATCTTGTCCATATATCGTATGATGATTATTGTGATAGGACCGGCAAAAAGCAATAAAGTGCAAAGTAACATGCAGAATACACAGTAATATATAGAGCAGCCATTGGTGTGATGTGAATGTGGTGTGTACACTACAGGTCAGATGCACATGTATGGATGAGGAGAGATATCTATATGAGAACAAAGATCCTTTGCATTGTGGGCGTTGCAGTCACACATTTCTGATTACGACACAACCGACGCTCCAAAGGCTCGTGGGATACGTGAAGCAGTCGGAGTGGAAAGACGATTATCTTCCGCCTCGAGGGGATTTCAACTCTGAGGCACGTCGACGAAAACGCCGAAAACGGGTTTCAGGCGAAACGTCTCGGCGTGATCGAGGACCGGAGCTTTTGTTTGAACTCCCGCTTTTGTTTCGCTGGATTATTCTGCAAAAACGCCAGAGGACGAACAAACAAAATGAACTGTGGAGAATCAAAAGATTCATCGATTCAAAAGATTCAAAAGGCCGTGAACTGCAACGACGAGGAGGGATTGTTATTATCTGGAAACTCATATTCATGGCCTCCTTTAATACCTTTATTCAAACCCCGTAAAGAAAGAAGTGAAGTATTAAATGGAATATAAAGAAACAAAGGTTGAATATCCCGTAAACTATTTGATTTGGCTGCAAAATATTTCCTCATATGTAGATTTTGAAGACTTCCTGTTTCTAAGCGTTGTCACTTTGAGCCCATTCCTTTCCCCCTGAACCGTGACGTGAATGTGTTTTACGGTCGCGTGGACAGAGGTCGTCGGGAGGTCACGTGACCACGCGTCCGCGTCGTCATGTGTCGTCCGTGTCCACACAGACAGATGTCGTATTTATTGAGACGCTCGTTTGAAGCTAACAGGATAGTCTGTGTTTGTTTATTTGTGCA
Organism: Myoxocephalus aenaeus; assembly: GCA_038501785.1. Classification (NCBI taxonomy): domain Eukaryota; kingdom Metazoa; phylum Chordata; class Actinopteri; order Perciformes; family Cottidae; genus Myoxocephalus; species Myoxocephalus aenaeus. The sequence continues at coordinate 86,672 of JBAMJR010000513.1, read as the reverse complement.
TTATTGCAGCTCACAGAGGATTCATTCTCATGTTTGCAGATGTTAGCGCGATTAGCTCGCTGGTGGCTAGTTTCACCAGTATACTCCTGCTGTAGTGGATATGCAGTATTGTGTGTATTTATGGATCAAGTCTGCGTCTCCTCCTTCCACTTTACTGCATGCATTCATCTCATCGGTGGTTTTATAAGCAGTTCATTAGTGGTTTCCTCTGCAGCCAGTGTTCTGCTCCCGTTGGCTGCGTGTTGACAGTTTACGCCGCTTCATGCGGAAGAGTTCACTTTTGTTTCTTTGTCCCAGTTTCATACAAAAAAAACACGATAAAGCTTCCATTTGACGTATTAATGTTGACGTTATAGTGAATATATCACCCAAACACAGCCAGGCTGAAATGAACAGAAAACAAATAACGAGTAAAAGATATTGAGTATATTTTGAGTACATTTACTGCGCATGTTTTATGCAAACGATAATAACCAAGTAGAAGGAAAACATCGCGCTTTTTTGACAGTTCACACTGATTTCAGGACGGTTGAAATCATTTTTTGTTGCGGTGGTAAAAAAATAAATTAGTTTGACACTTTGCTGTCAATTATAGTTTTAATTATAGATTCATTCAATCTTAATCTGCACAGTGACCACACCTGGACTGAGGAGGAGTGACGTGGGGTCGACCTGTCAATCACCTTGTAGCTCCGCCCCTAAAGCGTCCCCTACATTATGGTCTGTCTGACTCTAAATGACCATAATTTACTAAATGAACATCATGCTGTATTGAAGAAGACTTGAAACTAGAGATTGAGACATAAACTCATGTTTACAATGTTTACTGAGGGAATACATCAAGAGAAGTAGAGTCATTTATATAGACTTCTATACAACCAGAGGAGTCACCCCCTGGTGGTCAGGAGAGAGAATGCAGCTTTAACACATGAAGAAGACTTCTATACAACCAGAGGAGTCACCCCCTGGTGGTCAGGAGAGAGAATGCAGCTCTAACACATGAAGCATAGTCTTCTATACAACCAGAGGAGTCGCCCCCTGGTGGTCAGGAGAGAGAATGCAGCTCTAACACATGAAGCATAGTCTTCTATACAACCAGAGGAGTCGCCCCCTGGTGGTCAGGAGAGAGAATGCAGCTCTAACACATGAAGCATAGTCTTCTATACAACCAGAGGAGTCGCCCCCTGGTGGTCAGGAGAGAGAATGCAGCTTTAACACATGAAGCATAGACTTCTATACAACCAGAGGAGTCGCCCCCTGGTGGTCAGGAGAGAGAATGCAGCTTTAACACATGAAGCATAGACTTCTATACAACCAGAGGAGTCGCCCCCTGGTGGTCAGGAGAGAGAATCGTCTTTTCTAGCAGACTAGAAGCGATGACCAGCTTTTCCTCTGATATCTGTGTGGAATCCTCGTTTCATAACGTTCCCTGGCTCTGGGGTCTGCACCTGTCCTGCTGTGAGCGAGGTTGTGTTGCTCTGAGGCCTTCAGCTCTGAGTTTGTGTCCGCCCTCATGTGTGCGGTCACATTGCTGCAGATTTTTTATTTCTTCCCCACTCGTCCTGTCGAGCAGCATGCCGGGCGTTGCTCGCCGGCGCTCTGGCATTTCCAGCTCGGTGTCAAGTTCACATTCAGCGCGCCGCTGTTCCTCCCGGGGCGCTGCATGTGCTCTCAGTACGCGCTCAGGGTACTTTCTCATGTACTGTACGCTGCAGTAGTACAGTGTCGGTAAATACCACAGAGCCGGTTTGAGTTACAGCAACACTGGATCTCATACTGGACAAAATGACATACCAAAATAAGACGTTTACCGTCGGTGACGACGTCAAATTATTATTTTAAATAACTATTATAATAATGATAATACAAATAAAGAAGAGGGTTAAATATACATAAAAATTGAGCCTATAAAACGTACATTTGTATCTGCAAAACACATCAGCTGATTTGTTTGTGATAAACGTGTTTAACGTGCTTTGTTATCGTGAATATTTTAGGTAAACTGAATATTTCTGAGCTATGGAGAAAACGCTGATTGACAAACAATTAATCAATAAAAATAATCATTAGTTGTTTAGTCCAGACTTTAAAAGTGAGAGCTAATTGTTGATTTTCACATTGATGTGATGTAAAAATGTGCTTTTATTTATTATTTATTATTATTATATATACGTTTCTGATGATATAGACACTGCAATACAAAATAACCTTTTTATGTGTTTTTCCCGTTCCTTTTATGTTTCTTCTCCAGTGTGAATGAAGTTCAGTCAATTAACAAAAGAGAAAATATGTGAGGGATTAATTACATTATCAATAAATCATCATCAGTCACCTCATCATTTAGTCTGTTAAAAAGTCTTTCAAATGTCTTGTTTTAAAAATACAAAAGTATTAATAATGAATACAAATTAAATGAAATAAGTATTAAATTAACAGCAAATCTCCACATTTGGAAGCTTAAGAAGTCAATGAATTGGTTATTCAACTTGTTGACTGATATTTCTGTTGATCCACTAATAGATTAATTAACCAGTCGTTTCAGTTTCAGAGGATTTAATTCATATTGTTGACTTTAATCTGCAGTTTGTACACGAATGTGAGACGTTGAGAGAGGAAATATCTGAACTACGGATCATTTTCATCATCAATTATCTTCCTGGTAAAGTTATTCACAGTTTAACCAATTTTTTTTTAATTACAAATCATTTATTTTGTTGTTTTTGTCGAAAATAAATGTGTCATTTAAAACAATATAAAATCATCTGAGGAGCTGGAAGTGGAACATATTTGTCATTTATTTGATAAAATAAAATAAAAATTATAAATGAGTCAATGCGCATCGATACCTATCGGAATATATTGAGACGTATTGATCGCGTGTTTTCTTTTGGTTTGATGCGTCACGGTGGATCCTCGTTAGCCGGATTACAGATTAGAGGCCATCTGTCTGCGCTGGACGGTGGCCTGTGAGGGTTTTCCACCTGTCTGCGCTGGACGGTGGCCTGTGAGGGTTTTCCATCTGTCTGCGCTGGACGGTGGCCTGTGAGGGTTTTCCATCTGTCTGCGCTGGACGGTGGCCTGTGAGGGTTTTCCACCTGTCTGCGCTGGACGGTGACCTGTGAGGGTTTTCCTTCTGTCTGCGCTGGACGGTGGCCTGTGAGGGTTTTCCTTCTGTCTGCGCTGGACGGTGGCCTGTGAGGGTTTTCCTTCTGTCTGCGCTGGACGGTGGCCTGTGAGGGTTTTCCACCTGTCTGCGCTGGACGGTGGCCTGTGAGGGTTTTCCATCTGTCTGCGCTGGACGGTGGCCTGTGAGGGTTTTCCATCTGTCTGCGCTGGACGGTGGCCTGTGAGGGTTTTCCACCTGTCTGCGCTGGACGGTGGCCTGTGAGGGTTTTCCACCTGTCTGCGCTGGACGGTGGCCTGTGAGGGTTTTCCTTCTGTCTGCGCTGGACGGTGGCCTGTGAGGGTTTTCCTTCTGTCTGCGCTGGACGGTGACCTGTGAGGGTTTTCCTTCTGTCTGCGCTGGACGGTGGCCTGTGAGGGTTTTCCATCTGTCTGCGCTGGACGGTGGCCTGTGAGGGCTTTCCTTCTGTCTGCGCTGGACGACCTGTGAGGGTTTTCCATCTGTCTGCGCTGGACGGTGGCCTGTGAGGGTTTTCCTTCTGTCTGCGCTGGACGGTGGCCTGTGAGGGTTTTCCTTCTGTCTGCGCTGGACGGTGGCCTGTGAGGGTTTTCCACCTGTCTGCGCTGGACGGTGGCCTGTGAGGGTTTTCCTTCTGTCTGCGCTGGACGGTGGCCTGTGAGGGTTTTCCTTCTGTCTGCGCTGGACGGTGGCCTGTGAGGGTTTTCCTTGGCAGTTCGTTTTTGTCTTTTTTATTTATGGCGGAAATTTTAATACTTAACATTTTAAAGGTCCAGTTAAACGGCGGTTAGACTGAGTGTTTCCTGAATCAAATGTCATCATTTTAACGTTCAAAAGACATAAAACAATTGTGTGATCTGATGCATAAATACTTAAAGAGATGGAGCCAAACTGTGCTTGAAATTCATTTGTCTTGCAAAAACATGTGAAAGGATTCGCCGCCTCTCTTCGTCGTGTTTTAATACTAAACTGTTTAACTTTCACTTTTGGAAGAAGTCACATTTTGCTCTGTTTTGACCAAATGAAGTGTAGGCTGCAGCAGAATATATATATATATACATACAGTATATATATATATCAACACAACACCGGTTAAGACACATTTTCTTTTTCTTTAAAGCAGCTAAAGCTGTTATTTCGGGTGCCGGGTCGTGATTCTGAGGCAGAAGCCGATAAGATCGGTGGAAGAGAAGTCGGCCAAAGTACGACGCTTATCATCACGCAGCGTTAAGATAGCGGTCCGCCGTGACCTCTGACCTTTAACCGCTTCATGTGTCGTCATGTTGTGGTCGAAGGAAAAGGGAGCAGCACAGAGAGGAGGAGGCGTAGACGTCGAGGATTAGGAGGCTTAAAAAGCTTCATCCTCCTTAGACCGGGTCAGGCCGGACCACAAAGGGTTCAGTTCATTATGCATTGTACGTGGCCACTTTATTAGGTACACCTGTTAGACCTAATACAGATAAGATAATACTTTGCGGCGATGTTGCAGGTGCTAAGAACTCTGAAACATGTACTATAACACATTATAATATAAAATATATTATAACACATTATAATCACTTCATACATTCAACTCAGCTTCTTTTTGTTTGTTTTTGCATCTCTCTCGATGTACTTAAATAGAAATAAGAGGAAGGACCGAGGACAACAAATCTGGACAGATAACGGTGAAGAAAAGACAGTCATCGACAAAATAGGTGTAAATATAAACGTTGTATAAAAAGAACAAATGAACAAAAACTAAATAAGAATTCTACACGTACATGTTCTGTTGTTTTCTACACATGCATGTTTTGGCGTGTTCTACACGTACATGTTTTGGTGTGTTCTACACGTACATGTTTTGGCGTGTTCTACACGTACATGTTTTGGTGTGTTCTACACGTACATGTTTTGGTGTGTTCTACACGTACATGTTTTGGTGTGTTCTACACGTACATGTTTTGGCGTGTTCTACACGTACATGTTTTGGTGTGTTCTACACATGCATGTTTTGGCGTGTTCTACACGTACATGTTTTGGTGTGTTCTACACGTACATGTTTTGGCGTTTTCTACACACACATGTTTTGGTGTGTTCTACACGTACATGTTTTGGCGTTGTCTACACGTACATGTTTTGGCGTTTTCTACACGCACATGTTTTGGCGTTGTCTACACGTACATGTTCTGGCGTTGTCTACACGTGCATGTTTTGGCGTTTTCTACACGCACATGTTTTGGTGTGTTCTACACGTACATGTTTTGGCGTTGTCTACACGTACATGTTTTGGCGTTTTCTACACGCACATGTTTTGGCGTTTTCTACACGTACATGTTCTGTTGTTTTCTACACGCACATGTTTTGGCGTTTTCTACACGTACATGTTCTGTTGTTTTCTACACGCACATGTTTTGGCGTTTTCTACACGTACATGTTCTGTTGTTGTCTACACGTACATGTTCTGTTGTTGTCTACACGTGCATGTTTTGGTGTTGTCTACACGTACATGTTTTGTTGTTTTCCACACGTGCATGTTTTGGCGTTTTCTACACGTACATGTTTTGGTGTTTTCTACACGTGCATGTTTTGGCGTTTTCTACACGTACATGTTTTGGTGTTTTCTACACGTACATGTTTTGGCGTTGTCTACACGTACATGTTTTGGTGTTGTCTACACGTACATGTTTTGGTGTTTTCTACACGTACATGTTTTGGCGTTTTCTACACGTACATGTTTCGACGTTTTCTACACGTACATGTTTCGGCGTTGTCTACACGTACATGTTTTGGTGTTTTCTACACGTACATGTTTTGTTGTTTTCCACACGTGCATGTTCTGCCGTTTTCGAGTAATCAAGGCCACATTTCTAAAATACCCGAGACGTCGGCCCGTCTGTGATCTAACCCTGAGCGTCTCCGTGGAAACACAGCCGTCTGTCGAGCGGGATTCCAACCACTTTCCAGTATTTTGGGAGCTTGACAGCGCGTCCCTGATCTGCGTGTCACGAAACCCTACCCCCTGTCGGTGGCGTCCGTGTCATGTGATAGTCGGTATGTGGAAGGATGAGGCGGCGACGGACACATCGTGTTCTCCGAAAGGCCGACACTCCGTCATGTCGTCTGCTCAAACCTGGCAACGCGTCTCTTTTTAAGATCTCTCTTGGAGATGTTTTGATGGAGGAGCCACGCTAGCAGTTTCCCCCTGCTTCCAGTCTTTGTGCTAAGCTAGGCTAAAAGACCTAACTAAACTTAAAGTAAAAGTATTACTAGTGAGAAGTACTTAAAGTATAAAAAGTACTCGCTCTGCAAAAGGGTGAGTGTTTAATTATGGAACCTTTAAGGTCCCAACGATTATATATATATATATATATATATATATATATATATATATATATATATATATATATATATATATATATATATATATATAATATTATATAAAATCTAATGAACACAAGATAGTAACTTATGGTGTGCTACAAGTTTTTAAAATAAATAATTTTAGGGGACTTTTTATATATAACGATGCATCATATTTAATAAGTCAATCATACGTTTTGTTTGTAAAAACAAAGTAACTAAAGCTTTAAAATGAATGTGGTGCAGGTAAAATACTTTATTTCCCTCTGAGATGTAGCGGAGTAGAAGTATACAATAGCATGTAATGGAAGTACTCCATTACTTTCCACGACTGAAAAACACACACCAATACAAGTAGTGCTGAAGCGATTATGTTTTGATCAGCGCTTTATGATCTTTCATTTTTGCTTCCAGTTTGTTGCCGTTTCTCTATGTTATAAAATTATTCATCGGCATTTCTTCGTTCTCAATATTACTTTTTATTTCAGTTTCCATTAGAAACTGGTGTTAATATCACTTTGTGTCTTTATATTTCACTTTTTCTATCTTGCTTGAATTTCTTACTTAATTTTTTTTACATTTCTTTTATTGTTATTCTATTTTTCAATGGTGCCAGTTTTATTTCTTTTACACTTAACAATAGTTTTGTTCATATATGTGTCTATATGTTTCTATTCCTATTCCATTATTTATTCTTTTCTGTTGTAATCGTTGACAGTTCCACAAGTTCTCATCTTACTTCAAATGTCTAATTGAGTTTCATGTGTTCGTGTTTTTGTCTGCAGGCAAAGCGGGCGAGCCGGTCTACTCCCCGGGTCACGGTGGCTCTCAGACAACGTCTCCTGTGGCGCTGCCGCGACTCCGCCACAACAACCACAACCACAACGCGCTGACGGTACAACGCTTGTTACCCTCGTCCTCCTCCGTGTGTTAAGAAACGCTTCTGAACAAACATCGTTAGTGTAAATGAACATATTTCACCCTCATATATATATATATATATATATATATTATAAAACACTGATTCACTGGCTCGAGGCTGGTTTTGTTAGCGTGTTAGCATGCCGTTAGCATTCCGTTAGCTCCTTCTGAGCAGCAGGAACAGTCAGCTGTAGCCACGCGGCTAATAATAGCCCTCTGCTCCAGGAGGCTTTAAACAGCTGATTGGTTTATTGGGTGGCGTGAAGGACACACACACACATACACACACACACACACACACACACACACACACACACACATATACACACACACACACACACACACACACACAGACACACACACACTAATGGTCTTAAAGGAACTGACGCAGCGTTTGTTTACTCCATTAACTGTTAGCATTAGCAGGTTGTTCCCGTAAGACGTTACAATGGAGGCTTTTATTTATTGATCATAACTCATAAGAAGCCGATCATCAATCAATCGTGTGGTTTAACGTACGGGCCGAGCAGATTGTGCGACCTTTGACCCCCTGAACCACCAGTAGTTTTAACAGCAGTACTGGTATTAATAATCGCAGTAGTACTAATTAATTATATAATTGAGTTGTTAGTTGGACAAAAGAAGCGATTTGAAGCCGTTGAGTTGAGACAGGAATTCATATTTAAACGTTTTTTGTGTGTGTGTGTGTGTGTGTGTGTGTGTGTGTGTGTTGTTTCAATTTCATCTCTTGACTCACTTCCTTGTTTTTACACAAAAAACCTCACTGGTCAGATCACAACACACACAGTGCTGCTCAGTACAAATATCTGGTGTGTGTGTGTGTGTGTGTGTGTGTGTGTGTGTGTGTGTGTGTGTCACCTCTGTCATCTGAAAGGACCCAGGTGCACTGGTCACCACGGCGACGGGGAGTGACTCACTGAACGAGACACAAAGAGACAGCTGTCTCTCTGTTATTATTATTGATTAACGTTATTAATTAATTAATTAATTAATCATCCTCAAACAGTGGAGCGTCTCTGATGTCGTGTTCAAGAACATCCGGGATTTAAGAGTTGTTTTCTTTTCAACTTCGTTCACCAAAGAGTTCATAGTTTCACTTTCAAGTCTTTGCCTCTGTCCTCCTCCTCTTCCTCCTCTTCCTCTTCCTCCTCCTCTTCCTTTTCCTCCTCATCCTTTCCTTTTTCATGTGTTCATGTCGTTCATTTACGCTGAGTTTGAAATACTGAATATGCTTTTAAAAGAAAGACGCTCAGAATATAAGCAGGCATCCATACAGGCATCTATATAAATGTTTATTCTTTTAATCAAACTATTGTCTCATTCATTTGAGTCATTTAAGGTTTACTGTATGCTTTGTATTCTCATTGTTAGTTTAAATACTACATTTACTCACTTTTTACTGTTTACACCCAGATTTCACTAAATGTTTGCTCATGGACATTTGGTTTAAAGTCATGAAAAAGTCATGAAATTTGGTTTAAAGTCATGGAAAAGTGGTTTAAAGTCATGAAAAAGTCATGAAATTTGGTTTAAAGTAATGAAATTTGGTTTAAAGTCATGGAAAGGTCATGGAAATCCATTGGTCAGAATGGTTATGAACCCTGTCCTCTTCCTCCTCTTCCTCCTCCTCCTCCTCAGGGAGGCCCTAAAGCCGCCATGTCGGAGGCGGTCCAGCTGTCGTCCCAGCCTCCGGCCCCCCAGCCGTACGAGGAGAACACCAACAAGCGTCCGGTTCTGACCTCCCAGCCCAACGGCCTGGCTCCTCTCGGCTCCACCCGGACGGGCCTCCCTCTGCCGGCCCGGCAGCCATCGGCCCCGGAGCCGCCCCACCACTGCCGGCAGGGCAGCGCCTCCTCCAACAAGTCGTCGGAGGGCAAGCCGAAGCCGTCCTTCCTGTCCCCGGAGACGGCCATGAAGCAGTTCATGTCCAAGATGTCGTCCATGGAGCACCACGAGGTGTTCAACTACCCCGAAGGTGAGCGGCCGGGACCCCCGCAGGTAACGGATCCATGACCCGATCCAGCCCATCAACGAGTCACCCCCCTCTCCTCAGGGTCCTTACCGTCATGGATAACCTGGAAAAGTCATGGAGTTTTAAAATGGTTATTTCCAGGCCTGGAAAAGTCCTTGAAAAAAATTAAATCCCAAAGGTTTAGTAAAAGTCGTGTAAATGTGTTATATTCATGTGTTCATGACGTTCATTTACGCTGAGTTTAAATAATTAATATGCTTTTAAAAGAAAGACTCAAAATATAAGCAGGCATACATACAGGCATCTATATAAATGTTTATTCTTTTAATCAAACTATTGTCTCATTCATTTGTGTCATTTAAGGTATGCTAAGGTATGCTTTGTATTCTCATTGTTAGTTTAAATACTACATTTACTCACTTTTTACTGTTTACACCCAGATTTCACAAAAGTCATGGAAAAGTCATGAAATCCATTGGTCACAATGTGTATGAACCCTGTCTCCTCCTCCTCCCACCTTCAGTGTATTTCGTCGGTCCGAATTCTAAGAAGAGGTCGGGGGTCATGGGCGGAGCCAACAACGGCGGCTACGACGACGATCAGGGGTCCTACATCCACGTTCCTCACGACCACATCTCCTACCGCTACGAAGTGCTGAAGGTCATCGGAAAGGGCAGCTTCGGACAGGTAGTAACAGTACTACTACTGATGTACTGATAGTACTACTACTAGTAACATGGCTAACTGTTACTACTACTGCTGAGGATGTGGATTGTTTACTTGTGTTGTGTTCACACCAAACACAAAGCTCCTCTTCCTCGTCCTCCTCCTCGGATCAACACTGAGTTGTTGAAGGTAATAGTGAGGTCGTGGGTGGGAGAGCCTTTCCCTGGAAGGAAAAGTAGTTCAGTCTTGTCAGGGTTAATTTTCAGGTGATGTGTGTACATCCACTGTGGGTTGTCAGTCGGGTGAGGATCAGTTGGGTGTCATCGGCATAGCTATGGTAAGAAAAGCCATGCGAGCGAATGACAGAGCCGAGAGAGTTGGTGTACAGAGAGAAGAGGAGAGGACCCAGGATGGAGCCCTGAGGGACTCCAGTAGTGAGAGGACAAGGTTCAGACACAGATCTTCTCCAAGTTACCCGGTAGGTGGTCGTTGAGGTTGAGGTAGGATGAGAAGAGGCCTGAGATACCAAGGTCCTGGAGGGAGGAGATAAGGATCTGGTGGTTCACTGTGTCAAAGGCAGCAGAAAAGTCTAGAAGGATAAGGACAGAGGAGAGAGAGGCTGCTCCGTTTTCTGGGAAGTTGGATAGAGGACGTCCTCCTCTTCATCCGTAGCATTGAGCAAACATCATTAGACTAACCGATCGCCCCGTAGCAGGTCTTGAATGAAGCCGATGCTCCTCCTCCTCTGCAGGTGGTGAAGGCCTTCGACCACCGGTCTCAGACCCACGTGGCCCTGAAGATGGTCCGCAACGAGAAGCGCTTCCACCGGCAGGCGGCGGAGGAGATCCGCATCCTGGAGCACCTGAGGAAGCAGGACAAGGACTCCAGCATGAACGTCATCCACATGCTGGAGAACTTCACCTTCCGCAACCACATCTGCATGACCTTCGAGCTGCTCAGCATGAACCTGTACGAGCTCATCAAGAAGAACAAGTTCCAGGGCTTCAGCCTCCCGCTGGTCAGGAAGTTCGCCCACTCCATCCTGCAGTGTCTGGACTCGCTGCACAAGAACCGCATCATCCACTGCGACCTCAAGCCGGAGAACATCCTGCTGAAGCAGCAGGGGCGCAGCGGCATCAAGGTGTGTGTGTGTGTGTGTGTGTGTGTGTGTGTGTGTGTGTGTGTGTGTGTGTGTGTGTGTGTGTGTCTCCGTACTCCATCTATTGAAACCAGCCTTTCTTGTCTCCAGGTCATAGATTTTGGTTCCAGCTGCTATGAGCATCAGAGGGTTTACACCTACATCCAGTCCAGGTTCTACCGAGCGCCAGAGGTCATTCTGGGTGAGTTCTCATCCAGCGTTCAGAGATAATTCGTGGATAATCCACGATATTATTTTCTATGTTATCCACGCTTAAAAAAAACAAAGAAGTGAGAAGGCAGCGTTGATTTATTTGTCACATAGTTATTTTAACCCAAACCACCATCTTTTCCTTCACCTGACTAAGTATTTCACGATCTTTTCCTAGACCTAACTAAGTATTTCACGATCTTTTCTTCAACCTAACTAAGTATTTGACGATCTTTTCCTCAACCTAAGTATTTCACGATCTTTTCCTCAACCTAACTAAGTATTTCACGATCTTTTCCTAAACCTAACTAAATATTTAACGATCTTTTCCTAGACCTAACTAAGTATTTCACGATCTTTTCTTCAACCTAACTAAGTATTTAACGATCTTTTCTTCAACCTAACTAAGTATTTAACAATCTTTTCCTAAACCTAACTCAGTATTTAACGATCTTTTCCTAAACCTAACTAAGTATTTAACGATCTTTTCCTCAACCTAACTCAGTATTTGACGATCTTTTCCTAAACCTAACTAAGTATTTAACGATCTTTTCCTAAACCTAACTAAGTATTTGACGATCTTTTCCTAAACCTAACTAAATATTTAACGATCTTTTCCTAGACCTAACTAAGTATTTCACGATCTTTTCTTCAACCTAACTAAGTATTTAACGATCTTTTCTTCAACCTAACTAAGTATTTAACAATCTTTTCCTAAACCTAACTCAGTATTTAACGATCTTTTCCTAAACCTAACTAAGTATTTAACGATCTTTTCCTCAACCTAACTCAGTATTTGACGATCTTTTCCTCAACCTAACTAAGTATTTAACGATCTTTTCCTAAACCTAACTAAGTATTTAACGATCTTTTCCTAAACCTAACTCAGTATTTGACGATCTTTTCCTAAACCTAACTAAGTATTTGACGATCTTTTCCTAAACCTAACTAAGTTTTTAACGATCTTTTCCTCAACCTAACTAAGTATTTGACGATCTTTTCCTAAACCTAACTAAGTATTTAACGATCTTTTCCTAAACCTAACTAAGTATTTGACGATCTTTTCCTAAACCTAACTAAGTATTTAACGATCTTTTCCTAAACCTAACTCAGTATTTCACGATCTTTTCCTCAACCTAACTAAGTTTTTAACGATCTTTTCCTCAACCTAACTAAGTATTTAACGATCGTTTCCTCAACCTAACTAAGTATTTGACGATCTTTTCCTAAACCTAACTCAGTATTTGACGATCTTTTCCTAAACCTAACTAAGTATTTGACGATCTTTTCCTAAACCTAACTAAGTATTTTACGATCTTTTCCTAAACCTAACTAAGTATTTAACGATCTTTTCCTAAACCTAACTCAGTATTTAACGATCTTTTCCTAAACCTAACTCAGTATTTAACGATCTTTTCCTAAACCTAACTAAGTATTTAACGATCTTTTCCTCAACCTAACTAAGTATTTGACGATCTTTTCCTAAACCTAACTAAGTATTTAACGATCTTTTCCTAAACCTAACTAAGTATTTAACGATCTTTTCCTAAACCTAACTCAGTATTTAACGATCTTTTCCTAAACCTAACTAAGTATTTAACGATCTTTTCCTCAACCTAACTAAGTATTTGACGATCTTTTCCTAAACCTAACTAAGTATTTAACGATCTTTTCCTAAACCTAACTAAGTATTTAACGATCTTTTCCTAAACCTAACTAAGTATTTAACGATCTTTTCCTAAACCTAACTCAGTATTTAACGATCTTTTCCTAAACCTAACTAAGTATTTAACGATCTTTTCCTAAACCTAACTCAGTATTTAACGATCTTTTCCTCAACCTAACTAAGTATTTGACGATCTTTTCCTAAACCTAACTCAGTATTTAACGATCTTTTCCTAAACCTAACTAAGTATTTAACGATCTTTTCCTAAACCTAACTCAGTATTTAACGATCTTTTCCTAAACCTAACTAGCTAAGTAGTTCACAATGTTGATGCAAGGCGTTTTAACTGTCGCTCGTCGCCCTGCAGGCTCCAGGTACGGGATGCCCATCGACATGTGGTCTCTGGGCTGCATCCTGGCCGAGCTGCTGACCGGTTACCCGCTGTTGCCGGGCGAAGACGAGGCCGACCAGCTGGCGTGCATCATCGAGCTCCTGGGCATGCCCAGCCAGAAGCTCCTCGACGCCTCCAAGCGGGCCAAGAACTTCGTGTCGTCCAAGGGCTACCCGCGGTACTGCACCGTCACCACGCTGCCCGACGGCACCGCCGTGCTGAACGCCGGCCGCTCGCGGCGAGGGAAGGTACGCGGCGCGCCGGGCAGCAAGGCCTGGAGCGCGGCGCTGAAGGGCGGCGACGACCCGCTGTTCCTGGACTTCCTCAAGCAGTGTCTGGAGTGGGACCCGGCGCTCAGGATGACGCCCAGCCAGGCGCTGCGCCACCCGTGGCTGAGGAGGCGACTCCCCAAGCCGCCGACGGCCACCACCGCAATGGAAAAGACCTCCACCTCCTCCTCCTCCTCCTCCAAACGCGGCACCGCCACCACCGCCGACGGCGCCATCACCTCCATATCCAAGCTCGCCTCCACCTCCTCGACCGCCACGTCCTCCTCCTCCTCCAAAACCAGGACTAACTTGGCGGCGATCACCGACGCCAACGGGAACATCCAGCCGAGGACGGTGCTGCCCAAGCTGGTCAGCTGAGAGCGGACGCACCCCGCGCTCGCCGTGGTGGGAGTAGTGAAGCTGCGCTCGTGAGCAACACCGGCTGGAAAAACCGAGCGAAACCGGTTCGTCCAGTTCGGAGGAGCGCTTGTTTTATGTTTCACGGCTGGTCTTCGCGGCAGTTGCCGCGAGGGTGCGTTCGGGACAAAACTCAGCGTTCAAACGCGCCGATCGGCCGAGCTGAAGGAAACTTTATCGACAAAGTGGGAAATGCGTTCGGCCTCCTCGAGTTCTCAGAAAAAAAATAAAAGACTTATTGTGAGCGGCGAGACAGGAAGTGACCTCACAGGTTTAGAAGTGATGGTGAGGCTTCACTCTGTAGCTCCAAACACTCAAACACACGTCAAAAACATGGTGCTGACGGAGGGAACAAAGCTTTTTTTATGTTTTTAACCGCAGAATCTTTTTAGCTGATAAATCAACACCAAAAAACAACTTTCTTACGATCTTAGTTTTACATGGTTTTATCTGCAGACACAATATGTTTGTTGTTTACTGAACAAACAAGTCGGATACATCCTCGTAATACTTAAGTAACAGCTGCAAAAAAAAAAAAACTAAAAACAAAGCAACGATTAGCATGCTAATCTTTGTCTCATATCACTATGAAATACTTTGTGTTACAGGTTAGGGAACATAAGTTGGCACTTTAACGACGATTAATCCGAACTGAACCGTCGACCGGTTAGCTGGCTAACGTTCTTAGCTAGCTGTGGTTCTACAGTGTGTAGCTAGCCTGCGTTGACATGCTAGCTTAGTGCCTGTCAGCCGACCAACTGTTAACCGGCTAATAACCGCTGGTTGTTTGTTTGGTGTCACTTTGCGACAGATTTACGAACTTTAAACCAGTCAGCTGGCTATAGCTGGATAACTATTTGCCTTTTTTTGGCAGTCTGGTGGCTAGCCTTAGCCTTTTTTTTAGCCATAGCCTGTTAGCACTGCCCAGCCTTACGAAGCACAGATTTAGAGTTTTTAAGCGTGTTTTATTTTTTATTTTCCGGAAGGTTAGCAGAAAGAAGTATGTTCGGGTTAAGTCGCACCGTTTTTGTTCCCTAATTAATCAAATAAATCTGATTAATAGGGATGCAAAATGGCTGTGAAGACGGGAGAGTAGAAGGCAGTTTAATGGACAAGTTATAAGTCATGTTAAAACAAAGGGCTCTGATATGAAAAGAAATGGGAATGTAATCAACCAAAGTCTGGAAAAAAGTAACTGTTAATTTAACCAGGATAAAGAAAAGCTAAAATAACAACATGATGGTTGTCCACTTCTGACCATTCAGGACCATTTTAAAGACAATATTTTAATATTTATAGCCATTTTTAAACGATTACTTTTATGAATTATTTTTTAATGAAAAGAAAAATCTGTAATTTTCTTTTTTTTGCGTGCTGATAAAACTCACAAGACGCTATATATATATATATATATATATATATATATATATATATATATATATATATATATATATATATACGTGGAAGAAAAGACAACCCAGAGCTGCACGTCTCCAAATAATCGATTAAAACGAGGCTTCATGGAGCCGCGATGTCTGAAGATTATGTAACTTGAGCCCAGCAGCAGATACAGCCTGAAGGTGCACTACATAGAGGACTACATAGAGGACTACATAGAGGACTACATTCAGGACTACATAGAGGACTACATAGAGGACTACATACAGGACTACATACAGGACTACATAGAGGACTACATAGAGGACTACATAGAGGACTACATAGAGGACTACATACAGGACTACATTCAGGACTACATAGAGGACTACATTCAGGACTACATTCAGGACTACATAGATGACTACATTCAGGACTACATACAGGACTACATAGAGGACTACATAGAGGACTACATAGAGGACTACATAGAGGACTACATACAGGACTACATTCAGGACTACATAGAGGACTACATTCAGGACTACATTCAGGACTACATAGTACATGTAGGACTATAATTAGGACTGCATTTAGGACTACATAGAGGACTACATAGTACATTTAGGACATAGAAGACGACATGTAGGACTACATAGAGGACTAGATCGTACATTCAGCACTACAAGAAGACGTTTAAATCTTCCGGGTTAAACTGGTTGGTTTTGTCTCACATGGAGGAGGAACCAGAGAGCCGAGGATTGAAGTACTTAGACTTAATCTTGTATCTTTATCTGGGACTTAGAGCCTCGTGAGCAGCATATTCACAACCTACTGTCACAAAGAGGTACAATCTCTGTAGCTAACGCGACGTTAGCATGTGATTGATAGTCAACTAGCTAACGCGACGTTAGCATGTGACTGATAGTCAACTAGCTAACGCGACGTTAGCATGTGATTGATAGTCAACTAGCTAACGCGACGTTAGCATGTGACTGATAGTCAACTAGCTAACGCGACGTTAGCATGTGACTGATAGTCGACTAGCTAACGCGACGTTAGCATGTGACTGATAGTCAACTAGCTAACGCGACGTTAGCATGTGACTGATAGTCGACGGGTTTCAGGTTTTCCTTCAGCGTTTTGAACACTTCTGAGAGGATTTAGACACTAAACATATCCACTGAAACACACTAACAAATAATAATATCATAAAAAAGGGGTCCAGTCACATCGTATGTGTTGCAGTTATATATAATAATAATAATAATAATAATATATAAGTTTGTGGCGTGCCGTTCTGAAGTTTGAGTCCGCCATCTTGTTTTTTTGCAACTGTCAGTGACACAAGAGGGCGGAGCTAAGTGCAACCGAATGCTGAATGAAGACCAAAATGTTACAATTAACTTTATTAATGAAGTGAAAACACACTGTGAAAGACGAAAACAGGGACAGCGGCGTGGCGTCGACCTGTCAATCACCTTGTAGCCCCGCCCCTAAAGCGTCCCCTGCTTCATGGTCCGTTTGACTCTAAAGGACCATAATTTACTAAATGAACATCATGCTGTATTGAAGAAGACTTGGAACTAGAGATTGAGTCGTACTCGTGTCGGTGTCGATGCCGGCGTCATGCGCAATGCATGCTGGGATACGCTCCCGCCTCCCTGAACTGGAGGAGCCAGTGTACCGAGCTTTATCGCCAACGTCACGTGAAGGCGTAGCTGCCACTTCCTGGTGTGACTGGGTCCTGATGCTGTACGAGTACGAGTACTGCTAGTACACGTACTGCTAGTACGCAAGTACACCGTGTTACGACATAAAATACAACAGATCCCCAAAACATCCAGTTAGAAAAATGTGTATGTGATCGGGGAGTTATTTATTTACAATTTAATATTTATTAATCTAACCTACATATTTACTATGATGTGCAGTTCATACCGTATACTTGAATGTGTGTGTGTGGGTGTGTGTGTGTGTGTGTGTGTGTGTGTGTGTGTGTGTGTGTGTGTGTGTGTGTCGACGTAACCAGAGGGTTTTCTTAAAGCTTGTTCCCTCACACACAAACCAACATCGACGTAAAAACAACTGTACCTGAACGCACCCACAGGAAGTCGAGTCATACTGGGAGGAAGAGGAGGAAGAGGAGGAGGAAGAGGAGGAGGAGGAAGAGGAGGAGGAGCAACCGTGATGTACTGTAGCACGTGGGAGGAGCTGATGATGTAAAACACAGACGGTCCTCTCTGATGTTCGTGTTTGTTTTCTAAGGATTTGATTGGTTGGTTGATTGTGTTTTTTAATGTGTTTTTTTTAGATTGTTTTTTTAAGAGAGTGCTGACAGTCGAAACGTTGTGCCTTCAGTATCTCGTCGCCATGACAACGCCCCCCCTCCCCCCCATCCAAAAAAAAAATAAAAACACACAAAAAAACACGCGACAGTGAATAAAACTCGTTGACGTCATTAGGACTCGTGTCAAAGTGCGGTTTTGGTGGCCAAAAGCGGGCGTTCTGATTGGCTCCTGGATTCGTTTCAGCAAAGACGCCACGCGACCTCTGACCTCGCCCAAAAACCCAGAAGGAAGTGTGACCACGGAGCAGGGGAAGACTTTAAGTGTTTTTTGTGTCGCGTCAGTTAAAGCGCCAATGTTAGCATCCTGAATAATTGTTCAACTCTGGTTCTGTTTTAAACAATTTAACACAATAATACAAAATTTGCTCAAGTTGTCATTGTTAACAATAATAAATTACATAATTCTGAAGGTTAGTTGTGCCAACGCGTGAATACAAAGTAAAAATACATCTTAAATTATAGGCCAGTAGAACGATGTCTCAGCCAGAGACTGGAGACTGGATTTTCCCAGCTGTCTTGAATGCAGCGTAGATACTGGCTGCTAAAGAGAGCGGAGTATGGAAGCAAATTACCGCCAGGAAAAGAAAAACAATTGTTAGTTAGGAAGGATGAAAATGACTAAATTATGACATGATTTTACAATGTTTTCAACACAGAGCTGCAGTTATATGTAAGCTGTAGTCTCGTTATGCAAAACACACAGAGAACATTGAGCAAATATTACAATTAGAAAAGTATTTCATTAACATTTATATTCACTCAATTTCCCATTATTATTTTGTATTGTCCTTTCTATTAATGAATGCTTCCTGGTTGAAATGTGCTTCCATATTGTTTACAGAACCAGCTCAACGCAGCGTGTTGTAGCTTTAAACTGATTAACACTGACATAGTGTGTGTGTGTGTGTGTGTGTGTGTGTGTGTGTGTGTGTGTGTGTGTGTGTGTGTGTGTTGGGGGGGTGTAAAACATGGCTGCACAATGTACAGACACATATCAGCCAACTGTCGCCCTGGCGACGACGCCTGCTGACAACAGCGCTAAGCTAACACTAGCCGATCGACCGCTAGCGTCCAGCCGCTAGCTGCTGCACTGACGTTCATGAAGCTGAGCTAGCTTAATGCTAACTGACCGCTAGCAGCGCGTTACAAGTTCATACCTAGCTAGCTGTTAGCGTTAAGGTGGTTTTTAAAGCACGGGATGCACCGATTGTAAAACTCTGTGCCGATACCAACGTTTTGTTTATGTTGTTTTTGTTGTTATTTATTCCCCCTATTGTGCCGGGGAAACAAAGAAATCATTATATATATAAAAAAAAAAAAAGTTTTAAAGTCATTACATTCTTTGCGTGAGCACAAATTCAATCATACACATTTATAAGAAACAACCTTTAATATAAACTTCTTTCACGTGAAAGAGATCTTTTTTTTAGCTGCTACACAAATATTAATAAGAATGTTTCAGTACTTAAAAAACACTCTTTGTATAACTTAAATGTCATTAAATATAAATAGGGCTAACTTTGACCTTTTTGTGTTTTTCATAAAGTGTAATATTTCCACACCGCCGACAGTTTCTTTCATTTTTATAAATGAATTCGGCCAATGAATCGGTGCATCGCCGCTTCTCTCTCTCTCATGTCGGTACCTCAGACGGCTCAGTTATCGTTGTTGTTATGATTATTACTGTTGTCATTGTTGTGACTAACACCCAGGGCGTTTGGTTTGAATCTACCAAAGTGCATTCCTTTTGCAAAGCTAGCCGAGAGCTAGCCGAGAGCTAGCCGAGAGCTAGCCGCTCAAACAGACAGACGGGTTAGGAAGTGAGGCAGAAAGCAGAAAGCAAGTGAACAGAAAGAAACGAGAGACGCTTCCACGCATTAAAGTTCGGAAGGAGAACGCGTGTTTTGTTTTTTTAAGTGTGTGATGACAGGAACATGAAGTTTGGTTCAACCGGCCTCTCGGTAGCATTCAGAAACGTGTGAACGCACCTGTAGCCTAACTAGCCTGCTAGCTCGTTACCATGCTAGCCAGGTAGCCTGCTAGCTTCTATCGGGAGGCCTCCGTTAGCCGCCGTTAGCGTGAAGCCGCGCTGTATTTCTGTGACGTTTGCCAGCTGGGTTTTATTGTGGATTTTATCTGTAAATAATGTGGAA
This sequence comes from Myoxocephalus aenaeus, assembly GCA_038501785.1. Classification (NCBI taxonomy): domain Eukaryota; kingdom Metazoa; phylum Chordata; class Actinopteri; order Perciformes; family Cottidae; genus Myoxocephalus; species Myoxocephalus aenaeus. Next base: position 66,637 of record JBAMJR010000513.1, on the reverse strand, counting down.
AAAATGTTTGAATAATATGTTTTTTTTGGGGCGGGAGGTGAATGCGCTGCTGTGCCGCGGCCAGTTTTACAATGTACTGTATCTACTGTACAGAGCAGAAGTCAACACTTTTCTAGTGAGCCTTTGTTAAATTTTATTGTGGTGGAAAAATTATTATTATTAATAAAATAATTTTATTGTTCATCCTGACGTATTGTTCTTTCACGGAGCTGGATTCTATATTCTGAATTTTATTATCATACTTTTCTATTTTTCACTTTCAATTTTAAGCGGTCTTGGTTTTCAGGTTTATTAATATTACAAAGTTTTAGCTTCCAAATAAAACGTTTTTGCATCGCCGGTTAAGTTTCTAGCTTTCAAGATAAGGTTCTGCATAAAAACACTGAAGCTATAATATTAAAAAAATGACTTTCACCTTGAGGTTTGTTTGAATTGGAGATTTTCAAGGTCAAACTTTAAAGCAACATACATCCAAACTATAATTACTTCCAGTGTGCGATTCGGGTGTTTATTGTTTGTTTATTTGTCTTCTTTTGATTTAAACACGTCAACAATCTGAGTTTATTTAAATCAACAATCTGAGTTTATTTAAATCAACAATCTGAGTTTATTTGACTTCGGCTGCGATGAACAATTAGTTTCATCCCCGGATTGTTTTTGAGAATAAAATGTAAGAAGTCCGATGTGACGTCGTCATGAAGATATACATTTATAATCATATGAGGAGCAGCAGATATCACGTTGTGAAAGGATTCAAGCGGTTAATCGACGAGTCGTTGACGAGATAACGAGATCGCCGCGGTAACGAGGAGCAGCCGTGTGATTGGAGCAGCTGTGCTCCGCATTAGTCGGCGGGGAGATTAGCAGGAAGGACACGGCCGCTAATTATAGAAGCTAGCATGAAACTAACAGGCTAGCGGCTCAGAGGAGCAGCCGCTGCCTGGCTCGAGCGCGGCCAGTTCCCAGAGGATTCTACCCACAATGCAGCGGGCCTGCAGTGTGGGGTGATTGACAGCTAGTCATCCTGATAAAAAGCCTGAACTAAGAGCTCATTAAATTATTTAACGGGCAATCCGTTTATTCATCAGAGTCAATGGGGAAAAAAACCTTCTATTAATTGACTTAAAGGGAGAGTTCAGGTGTTTTTAAGTGGGTTGGGTGTGAGATGCAAAACCACTTAGCCAGCTACACGTATTCCAGCCACCTACAAAACATGTGGTACCACTACAAGTACAAGAGAGGTTTTTGTGTCCATGGTGCAAACACCTGCTGACTCACCTGCTGGCTCTCTCGCCCTCTGATTGGCTGACCGGAGACGGAGTGGGCGGAGCCAGGTAAACAGCATGGAGTTTATTGTAGAGATTGACCCGATGGTGAGTCACTTCCTCTCCTCTTCCTCCTCCTCCTCCTCCTCTGTGTTGTCTGAAGGAGGCGTGAAAGCTTCACAGAATGTGTCTGCAGCATATTGGAAGTTAAAGAATAAAAGAATAAAAAAGCTGCATCCTTTACGTTATTACAGTTGTGAAAGGTATTAACCTTATTAATCTTCACAAGATTGTTGTGATTATCAAACTTAAAAAGCTTAAAAAAATTAAAAGACACTAAATAAAATAAAAATAATTGTAAATAATTTTAAAATATTTTAAATTATGTTTACATTATTTAAATTATTTAAATTAAATACATTTAAATTATTAATTATAAAAAAAAAAAAATTACGCTAAATCAAGAAATTTTAAAATGATGATAAATAATAAAATAATGATAATAAAGAAATAAAGTTAATAATAATTCATTATAAAGTAAAAAATAAAAATAAAATAGAGCAGATAAAATAACAGCAGGAGAGAATGAGCTCAAAGATGCTGCAGAAGCCTTTAAAGCACTTATTGAACCTTTAAACATTCTAGACAATAAAACATACGGCCCAAAATGTGCCCAAAAAGACCAGAACATGTATAATGTATAATATATAATGTATAATGTATAATATATAATATATAATGTATAATATATAATGTATAATGTATAATGTATAATATAATATAATGAGCTTCATCTGTTGACAGCAACTTGTGGAGGTTAATCTGGATCCTCTTGTGTTTGGGCTTCTGATGTCCTGTGTGTGTGTGTGTGTGTGTGTGTGTGTCTATTTAAATCTGGATCTAGCTCAGCAGGAGATCATGACGGTCACACACACACACACACACACACACACACACACACACACCAGTAACCTGATAGAGTGCGGCTTGCTGCAAGGGATTATGGGTCCAAATTAATATCCACTTACTGACCAAATGTTAAACCTCCGTCGCTCCGGTCGACAACCTCGACTTTACGTTTACTGAATATGACATAAACTCAGACTGAATATCACATAAACTCAGACTGAATATCACATAAACTCAGACTGAATATGACATAAACTCAGACTGAATGTGACATAAACTGAGACTGAATATCACATAAACTCAGACTGAATATCACATAAACTCAGACACTACTTTACCTCCATTAACCAATCAGATTAAGAGAAGCTGTAGAACTTCATACGTGTAGAAAAGGATTTAAATAACGGCTGTAAACTGTAAACTGTAAACTGTAAACCGTTAAACACAAACTGGACACTTTAAAAAAGAGTAAAGTTCTCTGATCTTTTGTAACATTATTAATACTACTGTGTAGAAATACTCCAGAACTTCAAGTACAAGTACAAGTATTAGCATTGAATATATATTAAAAGTACCAGCAGTAAAAGTACTCATCGTGTTTTCTCATGAATATAATCCTAATGTATAAAAACACTTTCACACTTTGGTCCTGCTCTGCTTTTTGTTTTGGTCGATTAAAATATATTTTAACACCAGAGAGCCTGAAGAAGGTCAGAGGACGGACGCTTTCTCTACGGGGAAACATCCCAAACCCAGGTTCAACCTTCTACAAGTGATCTTAAACCCAGGTTCAACCTTCTACAAGTGATCTTAAACCCAGGTTCAACCTTCTACAAGTGATCTTAAACACAGGTTCAACCTTCTACAAGTGATCTTAAACCCAGGTTCAACCTTCTACAAGTGATCTCAAACCCAGGTTCAACCTTCTACAAGTGATCTTAAACCCAGGTTCAACCTTCTACAAGTGATCTTAAACACAGGTTCAACCTTCTACAAGTGATCTTAAACCCAGGTTCAACCGTCTACAACCATCTTAAAGACCAGTCTGTCCACTTTTACAAACACATTAATGCATCAATAATTATAATTACTTTCTAAAGTAGTACTTTTACTTCAGTACTTCTGAGTACTTCTTCACAACACGTAGTAATTTACGGTGAATTAACTTTTAAACTCATCTTTTCCAACCGGTCTTAATCAATAATCAATAATCAATAATCAGTCTGATGGTTGAACCAGTTTGAAACACCAGAGTTGGTTCTTTGTTCCAGTCAAACGTTCTCCAGACAACCTGAACGCCTCAAAGAAGACCATGGAAACTGTCTGTCTGTCTGTCTGTCTGTCTGTCTGTCTACCTGTCTCTCTCTCTACCTGTCTGTCTGACTGTATAAATGAATATAGACTCCAGCAGCGCTCACTGATCTGCTCTGAGGGTCTCCGAGTTCAGGACCAATGGAAAACTGTGTGTGTGTGTGTGTGTGTGTGTGTGTGTGTGTGTGTGTGTGTGTGTGTGTGTGTGTGTGTGTGTGTGTGTGTGTGTGTGTGTGTGTGTGTGTGTGTGTTCAGATGGTGTCAGATTTGTGAGGCCAGAGGTCAGTTTATTTCCAGTGTCTCTCTTCATCATACAACTGTCTCTCTCTCTCTCTCTCTCTCTCTCTCTCTCTCTCTCTCTCTCACATTCGCTGCTCGACGGGAATTAATAATAATAATTAATAATAATGTTGGAGATGAAATGAAACCTGTGTCTCCTGCAGGAGAGCAAAGAGTGTTCTAGAGTCGATACTAAAGATAACTGCAGCTGCTCTGCTGCCATCTAGTGGCTGAACGCTGCCACCACACCCAGTGTGATAGCTATTCATATTATTGATAATTGAGGTACTTTATGTGAGTATTATTTTTATGATAATTAACATAAATAATTCATAAATACTACAGTCAAATCTTTAAGTACATTTCCCTGATTATACTTTTACTGAAGGAACACTTTCAATACAAAACGTATAACTTACTTACTTACTTGTAACAGAGTTTTTACAGTATTAGAAGAAGTATTTCAATACTACAGTTGAAGTACTGCCACCTGAAAACAGCGAGTAGGATTCTGTTATATTATGTATTTTATTTGAGTACTCTGCTGCCACCTGGTGAATAAAAGCATTATTACATCCAGTGTGAGTTTTTGTTGATGTGTTTATAATGTAAAGCATCTTGACAGCAAATAAAACAGAAATTATATAAGTATGATTATTACTCTCATTATTGTTGTGGAATAGACTCCAACGGATCGTCAGGTCTGCAGAGAGAACCATTGGTTCCAGCCTCCCCTCCATCCTGGACCTGCACACCTCCAGAGTCAGGAAGCGGGCTGTAAAGATCACCACAGACCCCTCACACCCTGCAGGACACAAGCTGTTCACCTCCTCCCCTCTGGGAGGCGCTACAGAGCACTGTACGCCAAAACCAGCAGACACAGGAACAGCTTCTTCCCACTGGAGTCACTCTGATGAACAGTTAAACAGACTCTTCATCTGCACTATCTGCACTTTGTTGTTGTTTTACTACTGTCTTTAATGTCCTTTTTATATTTTTTATATTTATCTTGTATATTGTGTGGGGAAAAAAAAAAGAAGTACGAAGAGCAAGTCAAACCGGAGTCAAATTCCATGTATGTGCAAATGTACATGGCCATTAAAGCTGATTCTGATTCTGATTCTGAATAACTAAACTGCTGGAGTTCTGCTTGTAGTTGCACAGTTTGTCCTCCAGATGTCAGCAGAGGCTATTGCATGAAATATAGTTTTTTAAGTTATTCTCTTAATGAGATATTTTTATTAACTTAAAAAAAAAATACTGAAAGAGTTCAAGCTGAGACAAAAATCTCTGATATTTCTTATTTATAAGAAATAATAGATGTTGTGATACATATTTTAAATCAGTAACAATTGTTTTCTTTTCATTTCTTTAAAAACTATGTGTGATTCTTGTTGAATAATATTACATATGAATTTGTAGTGTCTCTATGAACACGGCATCTTCTTCTCTGGTTGCTGTGAACCACTCAGAGCTTCCTCTGCAACAGGAAACAACTGTAACTTCATGGAAATGCCACAGTGTGTCTGATATGTTAATGAGCTGTGTGTGTGTGTGTGTGTGTGTGTGTGTGTGTGTGTGTGTGTGTGTGTGTGTGTGTGTGTGTGTGTGTGTGTGTGTGTGTGTGTGTGTGTGTGTTTTGAGGGCAAATGTTACTTAAAAAAACACTTCGGAAAAAAATGGCTGAATCATCTTTTTATTCTCATGAACTCCGGTTCCCTTAAAGGGCCGGTACCACCGATTCACGTCACGCTTGGAGGACGTATTCAGACTTTTTACTGCAGTAAAAGTACTACAAAAAGTACCACAAAAAGTATTGATTGATCAGTAAAATGTTTTCCTACTATATCTGATGTTTCTGCTGCATTAATGTTGCATGTTTTAACGAGTTTAATCTACATTAATGCATCATATTCTACGATGTCATGAACCTCGTATCCTTCAGTTTATCACTAACATTCATAAACACATAAAGGAACACTTCATCCTTCAGTTTATCACTAACATTCAACATCAACACATAAAGGAACACTTCATCCTTCAGTTTATCACAAACATTCATCATCAACACATAAAGGAACACTTCATCCTTCAGTTTATCACTAACATTTATCATCATCACATAAAGGAACACTTCAGTTTATCACTAACATTCATCATCAACACATAAAGGAACACTTCATCCTTCAGTTTATCACTAACATTCATCATCATCACATAAAGGAACACTTCAGTTTATCACTAACATTCATCATCATCACATAAAGGAACACTTCATCCTTCAGTTTATCACTAACATTCATCATCATCACATAAAGGAACACTTCAGTTTATCACTAACATTCAACAACCTGCCGGCTCTGAAGAGGTCAAAGGTCACAGACTGATTAATCCACTTCTCATCGTTCTGTGTAACTTTCAGCTCTTATCTCATCACTTCATCTCCTTTCAGTGGTTAGATAGCGATCCGAGTGTCAGACTCACTTCCTGCTCACAATATGAACTCAACGATACTGAAGCACCAGATTTAGTGTATTATAGTATATTACAGTATATTATAGTGTATTACAGTATATTATAGTGCATTATAGTGTATTATAGTATATTACAGTATATTATAGTGTATTATAGTATATTACAGTATATTATAGTGTATTACAGTATATTATAGTGCATTATAGTGTATTATAGTATATTACAGTATATTATAGTGTAGTATAGTGTAGTATAGTATATTACAGTATATTATAGTGCATTATAGTGTATTATAGTATATTACATTATATTATAGTGTATTATAGTGTAGTATAGTGTAGTATAGTATATTACAGTATATTATAGTGTATTATAGTATATTACAGTATATTATAGTGTATTATAGTGTATTACAGTATATTATAGTGTATTATAGTATATTACAGTATATTATAGTGTATTATAGTGTATTATATCGCAGTCTGGTCGCAGCAGCAGTGCAGAGCAATGAGTTCATACTTATCTCATCGACATGCAACAACTAGTTTCCTTTCTCCTGCAGCATGCTGACTCACACTGAAACCTACACACACACACACACACACACACACACACACACACACACACACACACACACACACACACGCACGCACGCACACACACACACACACACACACACGCACACACCACACACACACATACAAACAAACACACACAAACACACACTAACAGAGCTACCACAGAAACAAAGCGGGGGCTTGACTCCCAGTTTCTCTTTGTGTCTTCATGGTTTCCATCGCTTGATCTTTACTCGGCTCTTTTCTGCTACTTTATACTTTTTAATGCACTATACAAGTATTGTCACTTGTAGTTTTATACACAAAGACACACAACATACTAGGAGCTGTGGATCGGGAGGATGTCATGTGGACTCAGAGACTCTGGGTTGTGAATCGGCAGAATCCGTTTTCCTTTTTGCTGGACCGTGATCATGGACTCTTGTTGTCTCTATTGTTCCATGTTTATTTGAGCCTATGTTGTTTATTGTTCACATGCTGTTCCACATTCAGGTGTTCTATGTCTAAGTGAGTCTATACTTGTATGTGATGCGGTACTACACTACTAATCCACACAAGTATTTTAAAATTGGCTCCACATTGACAAACTACGACATGCTTTTACCTGCATTTGTTCGTGATAAAAACTGAATATTATGATAATCTATAATAAAGGAGCCTTTCTGCTTTGTATACTTATATATGTTGGTAAAGTTATGTAAAGTACTTCTTCCACCACTGCTAAACAGTTGCTGGATTAATCCGCTGTTGAAAATGCACAATATATTTTGTTTGTTCCATAACAAAATGACACATTGATGTATTTGTGGGGTGTTTTTTGAAGATTGAAATCTCCAGTGTGGCACGATTAAAATCGTTTTGCACCTTTCAGGTTCAGTGTGTCGACCACACGCCAAGCTCACGGCGGTGCTCTGCAGGTTGGGGAAGCACAGCCCCGCTTCTAGGAACCAGAGCGACCGGGGTGCATTGTGGGTGAAGGGGCTGCATAGTTACAGTAAAAGAAGGCCACCTGCCGTTTACCCGAAGTGATGTCCCAGGAAGTGACATCACAGCTGTGGGTTGGAGGGTGGGTTGAGTTTCTGCAGAAATACCCCGACCCGCCTGTCTGCCTGCAGGAGATCAAGGTCTCTGAGCTTCTGCACGACAGTCTGTAGAAGCATCTTTCTTCATTTATATTTTCTAATTTTTGTGACTTCAATATTAACTCAAGTGCTGAACTGAGTATTTCCGTTTATCTGACAGCTATAGTGATTAGTTAGCTTACACAAAACACACATGATAATATTATAAATTACAAGAATACAGCAGCGGCTTACTGACTCTTTGGTTCAGCTCACATTTTAATAACAGTTGAGGCCCAAAGAGGTCAAACTCTCTAATATTTCACAATAAAGATTTGAGAGAAAATACATTTTTTTTATGATAATAGCTGTGCCTCTCTTTAGGTCTGCTGGTAAAGTGGGTTCTTTAACCACAACGTTGGTAGTTTGTTTCTTGAGCAGGACACTGAACCCCACGTTGTTCCTTGGCTGCTCCTAAAGCTGATAATGAGTTCAATGCAGAGGTCAAATGTCATCTATGTACCTGTTTTAAGTACTTCCACTTATAATGCAGCATTGCATGGTTTTGTCCATCTACAAAATGATGCTATAAGTTGTTTGTCTTACTTGGCAACGCTGCATCCAAGCAGACCAAAATGACTTGCGGAGTTCCGCAAGGTTCAATTACTGGGCCTCTTTTTTTTTGTAAAACATCTTAAATACATTTATATACATTTTCACATATGAAATATACAAAACCACAAGGTAATATTGTATGCAGATGACACTCAACTATACAGAGCAGTGTTGACAAATAACTACAGTCTACTTTGAATTTGCTGAGCAGAATCAAAGGTGCTTCTAGTGGAGCGCTACATGGATCCGACCGTCATTCATCTCAATGTACACCGGCCTCCTGGAGTTGCATGGAGGGTGAAATGATGAACCAGCGAAGCTAAATCGTTACTGACGCCCACGTCGTCGCCACAGAAACCCGCTGCACACAGAGGTGCAGGCAGTTTGTCCTGCAAACCGAACAAAGCCGATGATTTGAGTCTCTAACTCGACTCTTGAACTCGGACACAAGTTGACGAAATAATTTCAACTCAAAGTCCAAGTAGCTGCTCTGGAGCTTTCCGTCGTGCCACCAGAGCGTTTCCCTCTTGTTCTGTGCCCTCCGTGACCTTCGAGGACCAAGTCTTGTCTGTGACGGCTCGGATCAAGATAAAAATGTAAACGCCTACAATTTCACAACAACTGGTCTAACTGACCAGGAACAAAATTATGAATTATGTAACATGATCCTGAGTTTCTTTTTGTGGAACGTTGAGGTTTGATTGTTTTGCCAAATCAGTGAGTCACTTAATCTGGATTCTCTGTTTTAAGGAAACCAGAAAAGTTGGCGTGAACACAGACTCTGAGAAAATCAATTACAAAGTGCATCTTCCCATCCTTAAAAATCACCACACAGATCAGAAAGTTAAGTTAATTATGTTTAATTTAGTAGCATTAGTATGCATGTGTCGATCAATAAATACAATCAATAAATTATCAACAATCAGACACATTAAATACAAAAATAAATATAGAAAACTACGACATGTCAGTAAAATACAAAAATCCCATAAGAGTATATAGTTCAGAGTACCTGTACTGCAGTGAAGTACTTCAGTGCAGGACCTGAATGTTTAGAGGACTTGCAGTACATTTAAGTATGTCAGTATTTTGTACTTTGTACGATATGAGTAATGATACCACTGACAGTTAAATATGTCATATTCTATAAGACAAATATTCTGAACATTAAACCATCTGCAGTTTTTAAATAAGTAAAATCAAGTAGAAATCAAGTATTTTCAGGTGATAATTGGTTGATATTGTGATTGATTGAGTGAAACTCCATGTTGCATACAATTAGTTTTTGTAACATTTCACAGGATTAAACCGCCACGCTTCTTTCAAGTATAAATCTCCGAACCTCCTTAAAAAATATATGAATTTTACAAAATTACAAAATCTATTAGGCTTAGGCTGCTGGTTAATTGTCACTGTAATACATATCTATCTACTTATAAATAATCTCTTAAGCAACCTCTTAATACAGAAAAACATTTAAAACTTGGCAAGCTGGTTTAAATTAATTATTTTTTGCTGATGTTTTTTTAATACATTTTCAATTAGTCGTTACATATCCTTGTTGCTGTTATTGTTGACATCTTGTAGGTGCTTCAGGCACGTGGACGGGTTTTGAACCTCCGGGCTTGCCGCCGCCGCCTCCTCGCCATCTTGATGGAGCTCGCCTCCTCGTACAGCCACGGCAGCTCCCACAATGCTTTGCTCTGGACAACACGGTTATCCATCTGCAGGGGACAGACACAGGGAGAGACATTTTATTTTAATTCTTTCAACCACACAGACTGGAACAACATCCTTCTCACAACAGCTGTGTACACTCCACATAAACCCCCATGAGCCCAACTTTAAGGCCTTTTACACGCTCCACATACACCTTCAATAAACCCAACTTTAAGGCCTTTGTACGCTCTACATAAACCCCCATGAGCCCAACTTTAAGGCCTTTGTACGCTCTACATAAACCTTCAATAAGCCCAACTTTAAAGCCTTTGTACGCTCTACATACACCTTCAATAAGCTCAACTTTAAGGCCTTTGTACGCTCTACATAAACATTCAATAAGCCCAACTTTAAGGCCTTTGTACGCTCTACATAAACCCCCATGAGCCCAACTTTAAGGCCTTTGTACGCTCTACATAAACCCCCATGAGCCCAACTTTAAGGCCTTTGTACGCTCTACATAAACCTTCAATAAGCCCAACTTTAAGGCCTTTGTACGCTCGACATACACCTTCAATAAGCCCAACTTTAAGGCCTTTGTACGCTCTACATAAACATTCAATAAGCCCAACTTTAAGGCCTTTGTACGCTCTACATAAACCCCCATGAGCCCAACTTTAAGGCCTTTGTACGCTCTACATAAACCTTCAATAAGCCCAACTTTAAAGCCTTTGTACGCTCTACATACACCTTCAATAAGCCCAACTTTAAGGCCTTTGTACGCTCTACATACACCTTCAATAAGCCCAACTTTAAGGCCTTTGTACGCTCTACATAAACCTTCAATAAGCCCAACTTTAAAGCCTTTGTACGCTCTACATACACCTTCAATAAGCCCAACTTTAAGGCCTTTGTACGCTCTACATACACCTTCAATAAGCCTACGGTTTTGGTCTCTCTCGCTTGCTCAGGGTGAGTATGTGTCACTCTACCTGGATGTGTTTGAGAGCCCTCAGTTCCTGCAGAAGCTTCTCCTGCTCCTGGTAATCGTGTTTCCTCAGCTCCTGGACCATTTTCAGGATGTAACTCAGCTCCGTCCTGACGTCTTCGCCCGCTCCCGCCTCACCACCACCGGCGATGGCGGCCGAGGCGGGAAGCTCGTTGCTCCCGGCCGTCTGGGGACTCGGGGTGGGCAGCTCCTCCAACATATGGCCAATCAGCTTCTCGTACGTCTCCAAAATGCCACCCAGAAACACCGTCTTCGCCTGGGAGAGAAACAAAAACAAAGTGTTGGTTCTGGTTGTATATGTTGTAGATTTGTAGTTATTTTCCTAAACAATATAAAATCACTTTTTAACTAAACAAAGCTTGTGTTCTCAGCCTCAAGGTGCTGAAACCCTTTCTTCACAGTGAAAGAAGATCTGTGGTTTCCCACACAGGAGTTACATGCAGGCTGGGCTGGAAGGGGAATGCCACTGAGTGTGAAACACGAAGGTCACGCTCCATCATCGCTCAGCAGGTTTTAAACTCATCGGGATGCAAAACCTCAAAGTGGTCAGAAGTCAACAAGGTCTGGCATTTTATTAATTAATGTAGACCGAGTTGAAGATTCAGGTTTAAGGTCTAAACTTTGACAAAGTGTGTTTTCAATAGTGTGTAAAATATGGAAAACTGACAATACGCAGGTTACGCCACCAACAAATCACACTTCTCGTTTCCCTGCGGGGAACAAACGGCGCTCTACTGGGTCAAAGATCTGTGTTCGTTGGACGTTGAATGTGATTTTAACTGCAAATATCTGAAATAAGGTCCCGTGGTGATTCATTGGAGGCGACGGGGCTTCACTTTTCTATTGGACGAGCTGGGAGTAAGAGCGGGTTGTTCTGATTCTATTTCTCTTTAAATAGACTTTTTTTAAAGACTTTTAAAGGATTTCTTCAGTCTATATGGCGGCTTATAACCCTTAAACATGGAGGAGGCTGGACTGGAACACATTCAAAAGTTGGCACCTGTTGTGGCGAGGGGGAAACTAGATGGAAACCCCAGAGGGGCGTGTTGGGTGGGCGGCCTTGATGCTGAATCTGTTTCTGTGCCACTGTGAACCTTCATGTGATGGAAAGGCGTCCTGACATTAACATTATTCTGACTTTTCTGATATTTTCTTTGCGCTTGCCCAACGTCCATCAACACTTGATGGACGTTGCTGATGCCGAACCGGCATCAGCAACGTGATGTCGTCGTTGTCGTTTGTTTGCTCGGTATATGCTCGGTATATTTGCGTGTCATCTGCATAAAATATTACCTTATGGTTTTGTATATTTCATATGTGAAAATTTATATAAATAGAAATGTATTTAAGATGTTTTACAAAAAAAAAGAGGCCCGGTAATTGAACCTTGCGGAACTCCGCAAGTCAATATTTCCCTCTCCATGAACAAGAGAATCCGAACTTGCACAATCTACCTATTGATGATTTCTAATTGTGCGTCTAGTTAAACGTTCTTGTTGAGGACGTCCAGTTTAAAACCTTCTCGACCTGGTTTCCATCATATTCATGCTGATCGTTATCGGGACAAAGCAAACATGAACCAACGCCGCAGCCTAGTCTACGATGTCTCGTTCTTATCGCGATCCTTATCTCTTAACCAACAAGCAGCAAACAAGCGGCTGCAGACTGAGACTCCGTTGTGTTGGAGCTCAGTGCTCGAAACCAACCATGAAGTGTCTTTTTATTGTTGGTGAAGAGTGAAAGTTTGATTCGAAGCCTGAGAAGAGTTGAGCACGTAATGTTGCACCATGCAGAGCAAGAAGAAGACTCGACCACAAGAACCTCAGCGGTGCGATAAAGAAACTGTTGGGCGTGAGACTGCGATGTGAAAGACAGAAACCTGAGGAAAGCACCGGCCGCTGCTGACTGCAGACTCTGGGCCATAACAATGGTGATTAAGATGGCGGAAAACATGGACCAACTAGTCCGACCGGATTTTAAGCTGGAGTCGGGAGGCTATCAGCTTAGTTTAGCATAAAGGCTGGAAGCAGGGGAAATCTGCTAGCCTAGCTTTTTCCAAAGTATAAAAAACAAAATACACCAACCAACGCACCCTCCCGTTGTCTTGGGGTCAAAATGACCCATCAACACACATACATATACACTCGTACACGGGTCATTTAGACCCCAAGACAACGGGAGGGTCAAAACTAGTTTGAGGAGCAGATGTTGCTTTGTTTCTTTGTGTGTACAAATACGTGTTAATTTGATAATTAGTCAGCTGTTGGTCGGTGGATCTTCTTCCACTTTGGACGAATCCACGCAGTTGCATTCAGTCTTTATGCTAAGCTAAGCTAAGCTAAGCAACTTCAGCTTGTACTCAACTCGCAGACATGAGAGCGATTTCAATCCTCTGGTCTCGGAAAGACAGAACATATTTCCCAAAATATTGAACTATTGCTTTAAAGGTCACGGTTGAGACGACGTTCCCATTAACGAGATCTGAAATCGTTTGTGGTCATTTAAAGAGAGGAGACTGTGAACTGATGAATCATATAAATAAAACCACGTTCAGACTTTATGTTCCTATTTGAAGACGTATAGAAGTTATTTACCTCCATTTTTCCAGCCAGTGGATATTTGGAGAAGACCGGCTTCCCGTTAAATCTCTCTTTCGGTGGAATCTTCTGCAAAAAAGAGCATTTTTTTCAGGTCAAGTTTCATGGTAATAAATACAAATTATTGTAATTACTGGTGCATTCAAGGACAATCGGACACTGGCCCTGTCAGAGCCGTCTGTTGCAAAGCATTGACATTGATGACTTATATGTATATTGAATATAAAATCCCAAAAAAAACATTAACATTAATGTGAAAAGCATCATGCGGTGAGTTCAAGGACAGTCTGACATCTCAGCTTTAAGAGACATTGATGTTGATGAGCTCCATTGTCAGATAATCTAAAAGAAGACAAATTATAAAACACATTTAAAAAATAGATTTTGGTGGGTTTCTATTGTTTTATTGGTGCATTCAAGGACACTCATTGTTGTTGCTGAGCTCCGATATCAGATTAGCAAACAAGTTAATTTAAAGGTTCTAGACTTTTGCATTAAAACTGTCTTGATGGTGCATTCAATGACACCCTGACACTTGAGATTTATGTGTCATCTGTTGCAAAGCAAAAAAGTGGTTTCCTGCACTTCAAAAAAAAAGTGCCTTCAGCATCCATCTGCTAGATCTCAGAAGTCGGATTGTCCTTGAATGCACCATCAAGAAAAGCATCCCTGCTCCTGAAGTGCACATTAAATCATTTACAAGTTGGAAAACTTGCCAGAACCCTTCTTTAAACGTACATTCAGTCAATGGTGTGTGTGTGTGTGTGTGTGTGTGTGTGTGTGTGTGTGTGTGTGTGTGTGTGTGTGTGTGTGTGTGTGTGTGTGTGTGTGTGCGTGTGTCTGTGTGTTTGTGGTGAGTGTGAAGGCAGCAGGAGGAAACAGTTTTTGAAGTACTGCACAACAAATTCTCATGTAGAATAAGCACAGTAGTAGCTGTAGTAGTAGTAGTCGTAGTACTAGTAGTAGTAGTAGTAGTACTTGCACAGCGTGCAGTACTCACATAGTGCTGCAGGAGGTTCTGGATGGTCTTGTTCATCTTCTCTACGTTGAAGGCGCCTCGGACCTGACACACGATCAGACAGAGGGTCAGACAGACCGCCACCCGCGCCGTGGCTCCCATGGTATCGCCGCTCGTACAGTGACTCTCCTGAGCGCCGGTTGCCGGTTTGATTCCCAAGCCTGGACAGGACCTTTTTCAATCGATGACGGAGCGACTAAACACCTGTCTGGTGGTCTCTCTCGCTGATGTCGCTCTCTGATGTCTCTCTCTCTCTCTGGTGGTGGAGTGTCTCTCCCCTGAAGTCGTCTGGAACCGTTTGACTTGTCGTGGATTTATAACTCCAGCGACTCGGGGAGAGAGAGAGCGTGTGATGCAGCGATGATCTAGGTGTGAAAATGTGGTTGTGCTGAGTTTCCTTTAAATCACCAAAGTTCATAGAAGTGGGTGAGGGGTCTCCCACTCTCATGCATGTCAAATCACTCGCACCTTGCAGAGACGCACATCACCTATGATGCTGATTATGTGATCAATGGTGTTAATGGTCACACTGGGAACGCTAATGGTTTCAGACAGGAGGCCTGTTGGTTCATGCAGATCAGCTCAGAGGAGAGCGGTTTGAGTGGAAACCGCTACGAAGGCTTTGTATGTATTCATCGTCACGTACATGAACTTTGACCTCTGCATCTCGCTCAAGGTCACTTGGAATACGGACCGGAGCGGCACCGGGAAATCGAACCGCCGAGCTTGTTGTTAAACGACCAGCTCTACCGACTGAGCCACCGAGAAATACACATGAAGAACAAGAAGAAACTATGTAGCAAATGAACGAATGAACAAGTTGCAAGTTGAATTAGTTTGTAGCGAAAAGTAATACCTGAAAATGAAAAGGTTACTTTTAATAACATTTGTAACAGTTAAGTCAAAGTAATGGTTAATAGTTAACTAAAGATGAACTTAAAGGTCGTGAAATACTTAGTTATGTTTATTAAAGATGATGAAATACTTATTAGGTTTAATAAAGATGATGAAATACTTAGTTATGTTTAATAAAGATGATGAAATACTTGGTCATGTTTAATAAAGATGATTTTAAAGGGACATGAACAACGGTCTCCTGTGTTGGTTTGACCCGTCTCACCTTCCATTGACCCGTGTGTGTTTTGTGGTCGCTGTACTTCCTCGTTCATGATTACGTGGATTACGTATGATTTGCTTTTGTAGGATATCAACGAATTCCAGTACATTCATGTTCCGTAGGTATTGCTCTGAAGAGCCTGAATTGTAGATAATATTGAACTATATGGTGAAATGAATAATAGCGCAGCAGAAACCGGAGGCCCAGCTGATGACAGGAAGTTAAGTCATGAAGTGACACCCGGCTGGGTGTGAAGTGTTTCTGATGCCCAGAACAGTCCCTGTTGTAGTTTAAAGGAAATAAAGACGAAACTTTTCTTGTCAGCTAAACAGACCTATTTATACACACACACACACACACACACACACACACACACACACACACACACACACACACACACACACACACACACACACACACACACACAGAGAGAGAGAGATACTTATCTGGAAACATATAGAACTGAACTGCAGGGCAGCAGCACACAGGAGGTGGGCCACCTTCTGCGTCAAAGGAAACAGAAGAAGAAAGTGAAACCAGCGGAGGGTCCGCACTTCAGGGAACATGTGTTATTGTAAATGAGTGGACGCCGGACGGCCTTCATTCAGGCATCGGACCCGATAACTAAAAACTAAAACTAAAAGAAAGACGCTCCGGGAGGTTGTTCGGCCTTTTCACATTTCTAAACGTTCACTCCCAACATTTATTATCAAATCCTTCCAAATACCTTCACACGGTACCTTCAGTCTGGTCGAGGTGTGGTGGTGGTTTGTCGGGCCCACGTTTAAAATGGAAGAGATTTATTAATTTCATTTGAAACTTAATCACAGACTGAATATAAGAAGAAGACATAACCACCGCGATGTCACCCGTTGGTTTGTAGACTTTGGTTTTTAAAGCCTCAAGTTTGTCATTTTAGCCGTCGCCATCTTGGTGTCATGATAGTGCGGGCTGGACCCAAAAGCAGAGACACAGAGCAGGAGTGAAACACAATACACTTTATTAGCCAGAGAGAGGTGTGGGGTCTGGACTGGCGTCCTCTGCGGGCTGGAGGCTGGTTGGAGGCGAGGCAGTTCTCCAGTAGAGTTCCGAGGGAGCAGCTGGGAAGAGCACAAGTTTAGCAGACAAGAAATAAGCAAAAGTCCAAGAGGCCGTAGCAGGACACTTGGTTTTTGGACGTTGGTTTTTGGACGTTGAACATTCTCTAACCCAAATCATAACACAATATGTGAACATTCTCTAACCCAAATCATAGCTCAATATGTGAACATTCTCTAACCCAAATCATAGCTCAATATGTGAACATTCACTAACCCAAATCATAGCTCAATATGTGAACATTCTCTCTGCAAAGGTTGACTTTGATAAAGTGAAACAGAACAAAGTTAGAGAGGGTTTAGAACAGAGAACATTCAGGCGGGATCTCCAAAATTTGCATTGGGGCACATTTGTGACATTTTAATTTCTTCATGTACCAAACCATACACTCACCTAAAGGATTATTAGGAACACCTGTTCAATTTCTCATTAATGCAATTATCTAATCAATCAATCACATGGCAGTTGCTTCAATGCATTTAGGGGTGTGGTCCTGGTCAAGACAATCTCCTGAACTCCAAACTGAATGTCAGAATGGGAAAGAAAGGTGATTTAAGTAATTTTGAGCGTGGCATGGTTGTTGGTGCCAGACGGGCCGGTCTGAGTATTTCACAATCTGCTCAGTTACTGGGATTTTCACGCACAACCATTTCTAGGGTTTACAAAGAATGGTGTGAAAAGGGAAAAACATCCAGTATGCGGCAGTCCTGTGGGCGAAAATGCCTTGTTGATGCTAGAGGTCAGAGGAGAATGGGCCGACTGATTCAAGCTGATAGAAGAGCAACTTTGACTGAAATAACCACTCGTTACAACCGAGGTATGCAGCAAAGCATTTGTGAAGCCACAACACACACAACCTTGAGGCGGATGGGCTACAACAGCAGAAGACGCCACCGGGTACCACTCATCTCCACTACAAATAGGAAAAAGAGGCTACAATTTGCAAGAGCTCACCAAAATTGGACAGTTGAAGACTGGAAAAATGTTGCCTGGTCTGATGAGTCTCGATTTCTGTTGAGACATTCAGATGGTAGAGTCAGAATTTGGCGTAAACAGAATGAGAACATGGATCCATCATGCCTTGTTACCACTGTGCAGGCTGGTGGTGGTGTAATGGTGTGGGGGATGTTTTCTTGGCACACTTTAGGCCCCTTAGTGCCAATTGGGCATCGTTTAAATGCCACGGCCTACCTGAGCATTGTTTCTGACCATGTCCATCCCTTTATGGCCACCATGTACCCATCCTCTGATGGCTACTTCCAGCAGGATAATGCACCATGTCACAAAGCTCGAATCATTTCAAATTGGTTTCTTGAACATGACAATGAGTTCACTGTACTAAAATGGCCCCCACAGTCACCAGATCTCAACCCAATAGAGCATCTTTGGGATGTGGTGGAACGGGAGCGTCGTGCCCTGGATGTGCATCCCACAAATCTCCATCAACTGCAAGATGCTATCCTATCAATATGGGCCAACATTTCTAAAGAATGCTTTCAGCACCTTGTTGAATCAATGCCACGTAGAATTAAGGCAGTTCTGAAGGCGAAAGGGGGTCAAACACAGTATTAGTATGGTGTTCCTAATAATCCTTTAGGTGAGTGTATATTTCACTTGTATATTACTTATGTGTTCAATACATCCAAATACAGCAGTTTGGGGCTTTCTTTCATAAAGCAAGCTATGATTTACAGTTTTATATAACAATCGCTCAGTTTCCCGCCCTAGGATTGGTTTTGAATTGGTTAAAAAGCAGTAAGTCAGAAGACTTTCAGAGAGAAAGTACAAATTTTGCAGAAATTCAGTCAAAGATCATTTAAGTTCCGATTAATATTTGAAAATGAAACTGCTGTAAATTCCTCAAAACAGAAACAAAAGTCCACCTGTGAAACCTCTTCCTGTTTGTATATGTGAGTGTGAGTGGGGGATGCCCACGTAATGTTTGTACATCTCCATCTCTCAACACCTGAGTGTCACCACCAGAACCTACCTGCCTCTCTTCCTGCTGAGCTCAACACTAAACGCACTCTCCCTTTGTTTTAAGCTGAAGAACAGTGAAATTCTTTGTTTCCTGACAGCAGTAGTGGAAGAAGTATTCAGACTTTTTACTGACATAAAAGTACTAATACCACATTGTCAAAATACTCCTGTACAAGTAATAGTTCTGCATGCAAAACTTTACCGAACTAAAAATATGCAAGTATTATCAGCTACGTGTATTTAAAGTAAAATTACTGCTAGTACAGTGAAATGCTCCCTATTTTGCTTGTTTATATGCTTCGAACCGTGACAATAACAATAGATATCGGCAAAAAAGGTTGTAACCTCTGTAGAAGTGATGAACCGGAAAATAATGAGCTGGGAAGTTAAGTTAAATTCAAGATATTTTGGCGCTGTGAATAAATCTCATGCGACTCCTCTGGTTGTATAGAAGTCTATGCTTCATGTGTTGAAGCTGCATTATATCTCCTGACCACCAGGGGGTGACTCCTCTGGTTGTATAGAAGGCTATACTTCATGTGTTAAAGCTGCATTCTCTCTACTGACCACCAGGGGGCGACTCCTCTGGTTGTATAGAAGTCTCCTGATTGGAGCGTAGCACTTCTTCTTAACATTGGACCTTGAACTTTGACCCTCTTGCTCGTTTAACTGGGAGCTAACGCAAAGGATTGTGGGTCAGAAAAGCTTGCTAACTCGCAAACTGCAAAATGTGACAGGATGTAGTCGAACATCCTGGTATTTTGGGCCTATACTGTGTATTTGAAACACACAAATACTCACGAGAGCACCAAATTAATCAGCTGCTGAAAACAGTCCCCAACAAAAGCTCTATTTGCAGATGTTTTGGAAAATACTGAACTTTTTGTCATATATTATATATATGACAAAAAAAGAAAAGAAAATTGAGTTTCATTCATGATAATTTCAGTCTTTTTGGTTTTAATTGACTCAAAACTGACTTTTCCAAACTCCCTGATGATTCAGTTCTTCTGAACTTTGGGAGAAAGTGACTCCTTTTTTTTTTATTCTCGCGTCACCTTTTCTGAGAAAAGCCCCGTCCTCTGTTTGGTCGGAGGGGAAACCCCTCCTCCCGTCTTACCTGACTCTCAGACACAAACACACTGAATGTTTGATTTATTCTTTAAAGAAAAAGAAAATGAAAAGCTTTCAAACATCAAACATCAAAACTAATTCAAGTGCAAAAGAAAAAAACTAAATATTTATTGTTTTCTGAAGTGCTGTTTTCTCTTTTGTCATTTTGATTTCTTCTCATTTGTTACCCCTGTTTGTTTTGGGGGTCTCATTACATCACCAGCTGAGGGGAAGTCCCTCCGTGTGATTGGTGCAGGACCCAGGGAACACGATGATGTCAGAGTGATGTCACAGGAACCACATCTTTGTCAGTGTCTTTCATTTTTTCTTTCTTTATTTCTGTGTTTCTTTTTCTTTATTTCTCTTTATTTTCTCTCTTCAAAAGCATCCAGATTGGTTCTAATGTACTTAAGGAGAACTTTGAGGTACTTTACTTGACTTCATTTCATTACCTACTAACATTGTTATCGTTTGTGTTTTTACTCCACGATATATAATAAGCTCCTCCTTTTTACCAGCTGTATGATTAAGAGATGAACACATTAATAATTATGATACAACAATATAATATATATTATTCTGAGCTGGATCCTTCTACAGAACCCTTTTGGTACTTTAAATATATTTGTACTTAAATAACATTTTGAATGCAGGACGTTTACAGAGTATTTCTACACTGTGGTACTTTTAGTCCTGGTCCTTTTAGTCCTGGTCCTCTATAGACCTCAGTGTAGTCCTGGTCCTTTTAGTCCAGGTCCTTATAGACCTCAGTCTAGTCCTGGTCCTTTTAGACCTGGTCCTTATAGACCTCAGTGTAGTCCTGGTCCTTGTAGTCCTGGTCCTTATAGACCTCAGTCTTTCTAAAGGGACCCTGGTGCTCAGAGACACTACCACTTTAGTCCACAGGGGGCGACATAAACAACACAACATGAAAGCTCCTCGCAGTAACTTTTGTTCAAACTCCTCAGTAATTCTTCCACTTCTGGTACCAAGCAGGGATTCTGTGTGTTAACATGTCACAAGTTGGGAATAACATTTTTAGATTGTGTGTTACTGTTTTTATATTACAGCCAGTAAAACTCTACTGGCTGTAACATTCTTCTGTTAAAACGTTCTTTGTTGTATGTTAAAAAAAGAAAGAGGGAAAAAAAGCATTTTAAAGTGTAAAAAAAAGGAAAGTGAGGCTTTTAGTTGGTGCTGATTTCTGCTTTTATTCAAATGTGTAGGTTAAAGTCTTTAAAACGACAACAAGAAAAATAAATTAAGTTAAATTAATCATAAATTAAAAAATACATTAAATGATCACAAAAATAAATATAACTCAGTGAAGTGACTGGATTGAGAAGTGACATCAAGTAAACCCTTTAAATAACAAAATAAATATCTGAAACTGTGAAAGTCTGACTGATGGATTAAAGATTCTAAAAATGCTTCATTTCAAAATGAAAATAAACACAAAAAACATTCGATTACAGTAAGGAGAGACACTTAGTTGACATGGAAACTAATTCCCAACACCACAAATATACTCTATCTATTGATAATGGTGATGTCATCAGCGTCATTAAGCAGAGTGGGCGTGTCCACATCCGGAGGAGACAATCACAGAGGCCGCCTGGTAGACCTCGTTAAACTGAGCCAGAGCCCTTCTCTGATCGAAGGGGTCGTCCACCTGTAGAGAGAGACAGTTCATTAATAATAAAACAATATAATACAATACAAAACAATATTATATTATATAATACAATATAGTCCAGTTTTCTGTCAATTCTATCGATACTTGGAGTAAATTTATTCAGTTAAAATATGCATTTTGTATATTTTATCTACTAATATTGAGGCTCACATGGTGCTTCAAAGCCTTCTCCGCACTACTAGGAATAAAATGCAAGAAGAAATCTATTGTTTTGCCCAACTAAAATGTCAAAAATAAAACTACTACCACCAGACTGTATAACATATGGACGTATAATCTTCGTGATGTCACCTATAGGTTTCTGAAGAGCCATTGTGAAGCTCAAGGTGGCCAAGCCCTCAATTAGGCAGAACTTTAATCATAAATATAATCTTTATTTACAAAAAATCACCCCCTGTGAAGTTTTCCTGATCTAACCGATTTTATTTCAGTTTCGGGCACTTCAGCGTTGGCTTAATTTTCTCAAACTTTGGGTGTAGGTTTGGCGTCATGTGTATAAATACACTAATGCGTATTTGGCTAAGGTAGGTTGTTATTTGAGCTCATTCAAGGTCTGTTGACTCCATGATCAAATTGCTGTGATGCAGGAAAACCACAACTCAAGCCTTTGACTTTGCATGCCCACTGACCGCATATCGAAAGCTTCCATTTTTTCCGAAAAAAGCAACAGAAACCAAACTAACATGCTCTCATCGGGCCAAAAGTTCACAGACATTGTGAAAAGTGGAGCCTGAACTCAACATGCGCCCTCACCAACAAAACAAAAAAAAGCTGTGTCATGATAATTTGAAAGTGATATCAGCCGACTGACCCTACATGCTGTTAACGAGACTAGACGGACGCTCACCTTGATTTTTTTCAGCTTGCCGAAAACATCCTCTTTGTCGTGGTTCACCTGGCCCAGGCGTCTCTTCAGCTCCTCCATCTTGTTCTGGTAGTCCCTCACTGCATTCTTCACCTGAGACCTTTCGTCGGACTTCAGGTGGTTCAGCAGAGGGGTCCCGTTGCCGGCGGAGTGCGAGTTGTTCTGCAGGATGTTGGAGAAGATCTGAGTGTAGACGTCCAGAGTGGCGTTCATCACATGTACTTTTCTCTGTGGAGGGGAGGAGGGGAAAGTTCAGTCGGTGCAAACGGACTAACATGATTCTGATTGAAGGAGTAAATAAAATAAACTTTTGACAATACATACAGTGATATACTATACACTGTATATAATGTAATTGTATGATATGTTGGAAATTACTGAGCACTACTGTTTGCATCAATGTGCTACCTTGATATTTCAGGTATTACATTTAGTGGATGAGACAAAATCAAACATTTGTGTGGTTATTCTATTCATAATAAAATCGTTTCTCATCTGATTTGCCAGATAGTTTAGTTGATTACAATATAAATGTATATATATATATATATATATATATATATATATATATATATATATATATACTGATGAGGGATGTAAAGTATACATATACTGGCCATAAATGTTCTAACTTTGACGACAGTCAATTTTGGAGTTCCTCAAGGCCCAATTCTGGGTCCTCTTCTTTTTCCCTTTCAACGGTTCCTCTCTGCCTCGTTAATCGGCATTAGCACCAAATACTTAAAAAAAAAAATGCTGCCTGTCTTCGTGTGACTTCACATATTGTCGGTGACCTATGAAAACCATGTGTCTCCGCAATGTCAACTTTTAACAACTCGTACAGGAACACTTAACCCTTCCATTTTCCCCATATTTGGCGACATATGGTTTTCTAAACATCTTTGAAAGAAGATATTAATTCTAATAGACGTACAGTAGAGATAGTAGAGTGTTTTGTGTACCTGGCAGGAGGTGTTGATGCTCCTGATGACGGAATCAAAGAGCGGATTACTGCCGATCTCCGGCCCCTTCAACTTCTAAAACACAAACAAGAAACACATTTTAATATTACATTTTATGTTCAAGGGTTAGCCAGTACAACATAATCACTCGCTGATACAAACTATGTCGTTATAGTACCTGTAGTATCTGTAAATATGGAAAACTGTAAAATACTGAAAGTTGGCAGCAAACACTTTGTCAAATTATTTGACCAGTTTTATTTTCATTTAATTCAGTGTTTTAATTATTATTTTAGTAATAAAACATGTAGGATCTTTTAAAAGCATTTAAGGTGTTTGGCTTGGCTTTTGTAAATTTAGTTTATTTATGAATTTCTATACAGCAAAGTCAGGAATATAAAATAATCTTTTTTTTAATTAAAGTAATATAATGGTACCACTATCCAAAATTGTTCAAAGATTTGCATGCACCATTATGCAATTAGGATGAATTTGTTGTAATTGTTACCTGTGGAGGATTGTCTTGTTGTAGTCACTGAATTAGAAATATGAAGTTGTGATGTGGTAATATATAATCAGCAGGCTATGATTATGACAGAGACGGTTTGTATGCAGTTGCATCTACAAAAAGTTAAAACAATTGATGACACTTGTGGTCAATGAGTGAGAGATAGGTATCACATCAGACCAAACCACAGCCAAACTAATTGGTTTAAATTCAACCTTTTTGAGATCTGAAACATCACAGTGAACATTTAGTCACCTAGATTTGTTTGGGTTAATATCTTATTAGTGTGAGTAATACAGGCAAATAACGAATCTGGCACAAAGTGAAGTCATTTGTTATCATAAGTATATAGAAGAAAGCGAAGCGCTGCTGTAGCCCATGGGGATGAGTGGTCGTCCTGGAACCACAACGTAGCCGGCCCGATCCCCAGTCTCCCAATAACCTACATGTGGAAGTGTCCTTGAGCAATACACTTAACCATAAAATTGCTCCCTGGGCGCTTCACTAGTGGCAGCCCACTGCTCCTCAATACTAAGGATGTGCCAAATGCAGAGAATACATTGTATATACTATATATACTTCTACATAAAAAAAGCATATTCCTAACCCTGAATCTGTCATTCAGGGTCATAGAGGCCTTGTAGGGTGTAAAAATATATTTAAAAATGCCCTTTTTCACCTATTAATTTGTGCCCATAACACTTCACAAGGACTCAAATGTCAACTTCTGTGCATTCTTAAAAGACAGGTTCCTTAAATAAAGCTGAAACCCCTTTAAACCCTGTAATCACAAGCAGAGGCTAAGCTGCATAGAAAACTATAGAGGATCTCAAATTGAGCCCTGTGGGACACCACAGGTAGACTCACCAGCACGTCTGCGATGGACTCTTGGGTTTTTTGCATCCTCTCAGAAACATACTGGCAAGGACTCCCAGATGCCAACGCAACTCCCAGTAGGACCAGTAGACACAGTGAACCACAGAACGAAGACATGATGGACCGCTAACTTCAACACAAATGACGGTTGATTGTTCTGTAAAAAGAGCGTCTTCTGAGGAAGGCTGAGGTAAAGAGTGAGATGATGTGATGTCAAGTCAATGATACTATCTGTTGACCTGTGGGTCTATATATATAGCTGTCTGCATCCCTGCCTGTCTCATTATGTGTCTGTGTGTCTGTGTGGTTGTGGTCTGTGGGCTTTCAGCAGCAGCATCAGAAACAGCGGCATCGACAACAGTTTTCCTCTAAAACTAATTCTGCTGCTGCTAAACTCACACACAAAGGAGTCTCCCTGGTCAGGTTTCCATTCACTTCCATCCACTGAGCACACACACATGCACAGAAGGGAGGAGACCCCCTGGTTAGAGTGGTTTAACTGGAGGAAGACCAGTTCGTCAAAGATTTTACATAGAAACCAGTGTGTAAGGTTAATTAGTTTTGCTAGTGACATCAATTGTGTGTGTGTGTGTGTGTGTGTGTGTGTGTGTGTGTGTGTGTGTGTGTGTGTGTGTGTGTGTGTGTGTGTGTGTGTGTGTGTGTGTGTGTGTGTGTGTGCGCGTGTGTGGTTCAATGAGTGCATAAAACCACATGTACCTTGATGAAACTATACAGTTCTGTTTGCAGATTTGTTTGCATTGCAGCGTCTGCAGGTACAGAAGTCTGTAACTTAGGCCTTGAAGAGCATTTAATCATCTTACATTACATGTTATTTATGACCCCCTCATTTTAAATTCAGTCCTTTTATTTGTCTCAATCAAGTAGTTCATTGACTCAAAAACAATCTGATAATCAATCAGTTGTGCAAGTCATTTCCAAGAAAAAAGGACTTGGATTTTCAGCTTTTCAGTGTTTAAAAAAAAAAGTTTTCTTATCTTAGTTTTCTTATTTTTGGCTTTGATTGAACAAAGCCAACAATAAGGGGCATTCCTGCGCTGCCCATTATTCTAAAAGTTGGAATGATGGCTTAAAGTAGTTTTACTTAAGTAATAGCAATAGCCCAAAATAAATATACTCCAATTGAAGTTAAGGACCTGCATGAACATTTTTATTTAAATCTAGAAGCGATGTTGAGTCAGGAGTAAATCTCTATCTAACTGTTCTCTATCTCCACCTGTTCAACAAACAACTTACAACTAATAAATCAGACAGATTTAGAGCCTGATTCTTCCTCTTTGGATGGAGATAGGCTACCAGTTTCCCCCTGCTTCCAGTCTTTGTGCTAAGCTAGGCTAAACACATGCTGGAGTCTTTGTAATGGATGAAACTGATCTACGACCCAATAGGTTTTGTTTTTTGCTTTGTTTAAATGGGTCTTTTTACACCACTTTTTAACATTATTATTGTGGAATATAGTTTCATGTGTTTTGAATCCTTGGTTCTGTTACATTGGTATTAATGTCTTATTATCCATAATCAGCGTTGGTTGATGAGGATGGTAGCGCTGCAATTTACACGATTTTATATATCACGGATATAACGGATGAATAGAATGAATGAAATCCATCACTGTCACCTCAATATATGGCCAAAGGTATAGTTTTATATACACAAAGCCAGCTCCATAATGAAATGTGTTCATTGTGTTCATTGTGGAAGAACTTGACTTCCACAGTTCCAGTGACGGGAGCTCTCTTAAAGTGACAATGCTTCCCAACCCGGGGCTCAGGGCACCCAGAGGGGTCGTAGGATAGTTTTCCAAGGTCAGAAATTACGATCTTTCTTGGTTGACGGCCTCTGCCCTGGCGGTTATGTTTTTGGTTTGATATGTTTGTCTGTTTGT
The DNA here is from genome assembly GCA_038501785.1 of Myoxocephalus aenaeus. NCBI lineage: Eukaryota > Metazoa > Chordata > Actinopteri > Perciformes > Cottidae > Myoxocephalus > Myoxocephalus aenaeus. The sequence continues at coordinate 39,743 of JBAMJR010000513.1, read as the reverse complement.
CAGAAGGATTACGGAACATTTGCATGAAACTTGGTGGACGGGTGTAGCACGGGCCTGGGAGGAACCATCACATGAAAGCATTCATTATTTCTCACTTTCATCACGTAATACGGCATTCGGCTTCGGCTCTGTGCTCCCCTTCTAGTGTTTCACTGGTTTACTGTCTAATAACAGAATGTTTCACCTCTTCAAACCTTTAAGATTCAAAGGAACTCCACAGTAAAACACACATTATGCAACCTGTGACGAGAGGTCGGAAGATTTTAGTAGTAGTAAGTAGTAACGTGTTCTTCCATCTTTACATCAACAGTTTCTGTTTTTACCTTTCCAGTTTCAACATGACACAAAACCAGTTCAGCACCGAGTCGTGACCTCCAACACTTTTTGGGATTAACTGGTACATCATCTGTGGACATCAATAATGCTCCCGAGGCTCAATGGGAGGAAATCTGATCCCGATCTCACGGATCAGCGTATAAACAGCCCCAACAGTTCCAACAATTCCACTGTTTCCATGTGTTATTGTTCCATATTTTAGCCAGAAGAGCGGAGGCTGTTGAATACGTTTGACTATAAATGTACCGTTCGTTCGTCCAAGTTCTATTGGTAATCTGATCGCGGTTGATTCGTGTCAACGTTCGTGTTCACGTCTACGTTGGCGTTCGCGTCAACGTTCGCATCCTGTGGTTGTATAGAAGTATATGCTTCATGTGTTAAAGCTGCATTCTCTCTCCTGACCACCAGGCGGTGACTCCTCTGGTTGTATAGGTTAGATTTGTAGACCGACTTTTATTGGAGTAAAGGATCTGAATACTTAAAGTATGAAAAAGGTCTCTAGACGTTGATGCAAATTTGCGTTGATTGTAGGCGGGAGGAAATGCGTTCACGAAATGTGATGTCTGTGAGTGGAAATGCCACCACAAGGTGTTCGCCGAAAACCTGAATCATCACTGCGGGTAGAAATGCGTTTCCAGGGTTTCCCCGATAAACTCATTCTAATTCCTTCGCTCTGTTCGCACTCATTATTTTCATATGTCTTTTATTCCAACATCACGATGCACAGTTGAAGTAAAACAAAAAAATATTGTAAATTAAATGGGCAGCTCGTCATAGGAACAACACCACAGAATATATTCTGGTTTCCTGAATTAAGAGACATGTAAAGACCAGAACAACGTACAGAGAAATCAGTTTAAACAGCAGCTTCAACGTTGCATTATGAATAAATATATAAATATGTATTTATATATAAGTATATTTATAAATATATATATATATATATATATATATATATATATATATATATATACCATTAAAGTATTATATTAAAGTAAATATATTAAAGTATATATCTATATAAATATAGATGTATACTTTATAAATATATATATTTATGATTAAATATATAAATATATACATTTATATATACACTGTATGTTCCATTAAAGTAAATATATATTTATGAATAAATATATAATTATAAATATTCATATATATATATATATTTATAAATAAATATTTAAATATATATATTCATAAATATATATATATATATATATATATATATATATATATATATATACATGTATATGTGTGTATACAATGTTACAATATAATGTTCCATTAAAGTAAACAATACTGTTTTCTTTGTGCCGTAAATGGAGTGAAGTGAAAGTGCGGCTCATAAGGATTCGATCCAAACGCTGACTGTGTCATTATTATAAAGGCATTACATTGTGCATTCAACATTAATAACTTCATGATGATAAGTTAAAGGAAAAAACTAATTTATTGCAACTTTTAACAATCTGGGGTCGTCTGGCTGAACACATTTGTGTTCACTGTTGTTTTCGTTGATTGTTGATTGTTGTTTGTCTCGTCTTACGTCCCATGTCCATGTCCAATGTCTGCACCTTCCGCCTCAAAAAATTTCTCGTTTGTGTGAAAACATTCCTGGCAAATAAACGGTTTCTGATTCTGATTCTGATGCGAGTCATCTGCATATTGTAACATATCAGGTGATGAAATGAAGTCATTAGTGTTCATGTTTGCACCTAATTTTGAATTAGTTGTATTTATATATATTCATGGTTTTATTTATACATATCCAAACACTTGCATGAATTGAAAAGCCTAAAAAAACAAACAAATAATGCTAAAATATTTGTTTTTTAAGCATTCTTTTTTGTACACAAGGTGTCAGTCTGTCACACACACACACACACACACACACACACACACACACACACACGATGGCGGTTGGCTTTCTATGTAAATGTTAATCAACTGGAATTAACTGCTTGCCTTCTGCATGTAAAACAATATCCTCAGTGTTTCCTAGAAGTCTTAACCAGACAGTTTTTTTTCCTCCGGGCCAACCGTCAACATAAACAGCGCGCACACACACACACACACACACACACACACACACACACACACACACACACACACACACACACCACATCCTCTTCGGTGTGGTTGAATTTCCCACCTACAGCCCACACGGCACACACTCAGATTGGACAATCCCATGAGCCTCACTAACCCATGACCTCTGATGTGGACAATATATATGTATATATATATATATATGTATATATATATATATATATATATATATATATGTAGAGGACCAGGACTACACTGAGGCTGTTGCAGACCTGCTGACTCAGGATGCTGATGCGTTCAGGGTTGCGTCATCGCGAGGGGGCGGAGCCTCCGTAGTGTTTTTTTTAACGGTCGTCGCGCCAACGGAGCAGATTCGTGACTCAGTTTTGCTTTTTTCGGGTGAACCGTTATCTGAATGTTTAATTTTTCCACTGACCTGAAACCTGGAACTCCAAATTTTTCTTTTAAAAGAAGTTTTCCTTTCGTCGCCTTTTCATTTCTTCTGCTCACCTTTTTTAACAACGTCGCTTCCTTTCCACTCATCTTCATCCTTTCTTTCCTTTATTTTGTCCTCTCCTTTCCCCATCTACTCTTCACTCCTTTGCTCCTCGTCATCACCCTCACTGCTTCCTTTCCTTGGTCTTTCTCTTCCCTCCTTTCCTCGTTACGACTCATGTTGCTGTAGCGAACTCCGGCCAGCAGAGGGCGACATCGCTCGTTTCAAAGATGAGAAACAATGAAGACGATCAAGTTTATTCCAGGATTTAAAAACTTACATAAATAGAAATATTAATTCATATAAAAATATCTTCCTTCATCCAAACTCAATACACACAAGTTTCAAGTATTTTTTGTTACACTTCTCCAGTAAATATACAAATACAATAGATATTTAAAAAAATCAAAAAATCAAGCATATTAATAGGATTAAATATTCAAAATAGAAATCAATACTTAAAAAAATTAAGACTCAAGACCTTCGAGGTTGTTAATAATAATAATAATAATAATAATAATAATAATAATAAGGATGATGATGAAGATGAGGTTGTTAATAATTATGAAGATGATGATGAGGCTGTTAATAATGATGATGATGATGTTAATGATGATGATGTTGTTAATAATGATGATGATGATGAAGAGGATGGTGATGAAGATGAAGATGCTCTACAGGATGTGGTGCTGAGCCAGCTCATCCAACCACCTGATGATGAAGATGAACTCTCCGACAGCCTTCAGCGCTTTTTCGTCTCTCCTCCTCTTCAGCGCAGCAGGTAAAGGTAGTATTAGTAGTATATTCATAAGTACACGGTGTAAATATAAATTCATGCAATCACTATGTGTAGCAATAGTAGTAGTACTAGTACCAGTAGTAATCCAAGTAGTATTAGCAGTAGTAAAGGTAAACACAACTAGTTTTACTACCAGCAGTGTTACAATAAGTGGTAATAGTATTACATGTATTAGTAGTAATAGTAGTAAATGTGTCATTTGTAGTAATAGTAGTAGCAATGTTACTATGCTACGATAAAAGTAGTTTTAGTTGTTGTTGTTGTACAATCTGTAAATATTTACCTTTTTAATTTTTCTTTCCAGTTTCTTGATGATTCCAAACCATTCTGAAGGTTTATGAGAAGAGACCTGCACCAAAGTACACAAAACAGATTAGTCAGGGTGCAAAAGTACTCTGTATATGTGTGTGTGTATCTAATAATGTGTGTGTTAATAGCAGTGGTGGGCCGTCAGGGCCTGCTAAGCCTTCTCTGCTGGCCTAAACAGAATCACAAAGTTATAGTTATTTTATAATTTCATATTTTTTCACAAATACACTACATGTATTATAATATTTTTTCCCTATTAGCTTATTTTCTGATAAGCTAATAGCCCATTTAAACAATCAGATCTTTAGTTTGACATGCTGGGCGTATTCTTTGATGTGTCAGCGCCTGCATGCTGGCACTGGACGTATGATTGGTCAGTGGCCCAGCGTGACCATTAACATGCGCTGTGATTGGTCAGTGGGCCATCGTGACTTTAGTCAACAGAAAGCTAGCTAGCTGCTAGCCGAACTCAGTAGGAGCAAGAAGAATTCAGGCTGAAACATAAGAGAAGTTATGACATTTTAGTGTTTTGCTTGGTGTAGTTTTTTTAGGAGGAGGAGAAACAGACTTGGTGGTGGATTTACTGAGGACGCCTTTCTCACGGAAGGTTATAGGCATGTTTGGCGGTGACGATCCTAATATTGACTGCCACTGTTGACCGGACAGGGTTCCCTCGCCATCAGACCTGTTTTCCATCGCGCCTCCTCGGGTGAGCGCGGTGGTGAATTTTACGGTACTTAATATCGTTCCTTCTGGTCGTGGCTCGTCCTCTTGAGTGTGCAGTGTTTTAGTGCCGCCGTTTTGTTGGATTGTTTTGTTATAACTAAATGTGACTGGTTCTTGTTGATGTGAACTACATGCATTGTCCGTTAATGACGCTGCATCCCATCATGCGCGTATTTATGTAAACTATATCAGACGGCACTGAAGGCCCAGGTAGAAAATGCACGGCCCGCCACTGGTTAATAGTTGTGTACTCACGCAGTGCTGCAGTGTGTGTTGGATGCGGAACAGCAGGTCGTTGTAGTGGAGTGGGAGGAGCTTCTGGACGACTTCTCGGCTGAACACACTCCTCTGGTAGACGTCAATCAACTCACGCATCTCCAGCCAGCCAATCAGACGCTGAGGAGGGGAGAGAGGAGGCGTGTTACTTTTATCAGCTTCCCTTCAGCACCAGAAACTGGAATAAAACATTAAATGTATTAATGAAATGTAATAAAAGATAGGATAAGATAAGATAATAAAATACAAGATCATTCTATTTAATTAAATTAAAGATAATAAAATAAAAAAGATAAGACAAGATGATAAAACAGATAAGATAAGAAAAGATAATCAAATAAAATCAAATCTTTAAATCTTTCACACCGTCAACTCCACAGCTTCATCCCACGCAAACACTCTAAAGCTTCAACTTCCCATGAAGCTCAGCTAACTTGGACCATAGACATACGTTTACGTTAAACATTTATCTCAGTTTTAAGAACTTTGAACAACACAAAGCTGCAAAATACTCACCAGCAAATATGATATGTCTGAGGCTTTTATTGTGAAAGGTAAGAAGTGCATGGAAACGGGACTATTTTGCACTAAATGTCTGCAGCAAATCACCAAGAGGAATTATTTGCAAATATCCCAGGAGCAACAGCAGTAGTGTGTTTCAGTAAAAATGAGTAGCTGATGGTTCTACTGGTGGAAACCATTTAAAACTTCTTTAGCCCCAGTTGAGCCCCAGACATTTAAAAAAAAAAATCTGAATGGTTTACATCCCCATACTAAGTACAGAATATCTCCTCAACCACAAGGGCTATTTGAATAATTTCAAAAGGAATAATATACTGAAAACACTTGTGATACCAGTTAAGAGGTTCATATAGTAGTATATTTGTTACTGTTTTATATATTATATGTGTTACTGGTATATTAGTTGATGATAGAACACAGGAAAGAAAAAGAAAAAAGACTTCAGAAAAAAAAAAACTTCCAGGATGTATTTCCTCTTTTTAATTATGCAAATCATCGCTTCTACTATTAAATATCACTATGTGTTAACAGTATCTCTGCAAAGTTTGACTTTGATTAAGTGAAGTTAAATATTTTTAGTAATTAATTCAGTGCACATTTCGTGAACCGTAGGTTTAGGTCCGCTGAAAGCAAAAATGCCCTAACTTTCTCCCTGGACCTTGAACGCCTCTGGTTTCACAACAGAGAGGCTCAAGCAGATGCACCAAAACATACCAAGCAAGTATTGTTTATCCATAAGTAAGTACAATACATACCAAGTATCGTTTATCCAGAAGTAAGTACAATACATACCAAGTACCGTTTATCCATAAGTAAGTACAATACATACCAAGTACCGTTTATCCAAATATAAGTACAATACATACCAAGTATCGTTTATCCATAAGTAAGTACAATACATACCAAGTATCGTTTATCCATAAGTAAGTACAATACATACCAAGTACCGTTTATCCAAATATAAGTACAATACATACCAAGTATCGTTTATCCATAAGTAAGTACAATACATACCAAGTACCGTTTATCCATAAGTAAGTACAATACATACCAAGTATTGTTTATCCATAAGTAAGTACAATACATACCAAGTATCGTTTATCCATAAGTAAGTCATATTTCAGTGTTTTGTCTGCAATGTGGTTGATATCTTGCTGAGGTTTTGTCTGATAGTGGTTTTGGTGCAATTGGTGGATTCTGTAAGTCGTAAGCTTTCCAGAAAGGTGCCCCAATCAAGCTAGGGATATGAACATTTATATTTTCATAACTTGGGAGCTCTCTCGAGTCACTTTCGAGTCCTTCAAGTCATATTTATGGTTTATGTTAATATTTAAGGTTGATTTGTGTTATAAACATGTACAATGTGCTGTGCAGTGTTGTTGCTCTGTCACATCAGAGGTCTGGTATGGAGTCATGAGTACGAGGACTGATGAAGAATTCAGCCCAGTTTTGGGGGTGCTAGGGCTCATCAGTTAAAGCTGTGAAACTAGTCACGCATGGTGACTGTGGCTCAGTGGTTAGCATGCCAGACTTTCAATCAGAGGATCGGTGGTTTGAGCCCTGGCTCAGCTGGTCCATGTCCTTGAGCAAGACTCTTAACCCCGTTGCTGTGTCTTCGGTGTGTAGAACAAATGTAAGTCGCTTTGGATAAAAGCGTCAGCTAAATGAAACCCAGCAGCTGCTATGAGACGTTCTCCTGAAGGAAATACAAACTGGAACCTACTATACTATAATAATAATAATCAGCTGCAACGGTTTAAAACAGCAGCAAGTCTCCGGTTTGAGGAGAAAAAAGGAGCAAACTGAAACTGCTTCCGGGGTCAAAGGTCAACAGACGTTCACTGACCTCGGGTCCTTTGGTGCAGAATTTGGGCAAAAGTCTGTGTCTCCTGGAGAAGTTGTCTTCCTTCTGCAAATCAAAATCATTATTCTTTTTATTTATTGCTCTGATTTTACATATTTTTTTGCTATAAAAAAAAGTGAATTGGGTGTTATTTAAAACTTGTTGGTATTTAAGTGTAAAATAAAAGAGTAACATGATGAATAGAAATATAATCCCCCAAAACAAAGACACATGAAAATAATGTAATACATTTTTCTTTATTTAAAATATTTCATGGTTAAATACATTTTTATTCTAATGAACCAATGTTGATTATTAGCTTTATAATTTTGTATGAAGTATTATTATTAGTTAATGTAAAAGTACTCCATTACAAGTTAAAGTACAGAAGTACTACATAATGTTACAGTAGAGGAATAAAAACTACACGAATACGAGTACGAGTACATGAATAAAAAGTGACTCAAATTACACTGAAACACAGTACTTTAGGAGTACTTTAGGAGTTTTTATATACTTTGGAGCGGTGGCAGTATTAGTAGCAGTAGTACTACTAGTACTACGGTTTGTAAGCGATGGTTCTTGATGATGAAGATCAGAAAGTCTTTGATCTGGTTAAAACCTGCAGCTCTTCACACGTTCACTTCCTGTCTGACGGTCAGCTGATCGCAGCTCGTCAATATAGAGAAACCACACATCTGATTAAATGTGGTAAACCGCTAACGAAAGTCACGTTTTATTTTGAAAGAACTGGTTTTATTTTGAAAAAACAGATTCCATGTCTTTCACTCATAAATAAGAGATGTTATTTAAACTGACATATTTAGAGGCTAATCAATAACAGTCATTATTGACATATAAAGATAGTAAACTGACATATTGATAAACTAATCAATAACAGTTATTATTGATGTATAAAGGAAGTAAACTGACATATTGATAAACTAATCAATAACAGTTATTATTGACATATAAAGGAAGTAAACTGACATATTGATAAACTAATCAATAACAGTTATTATTGACATATAAAGGAAGTAAACTGACATATTGATAAACTAATCAATAACAGTCATTATTGACATATAAAGGAAGTAAACTGACATATTGATAAACTAATCAATAACAGTTATTATTGACATATAAAGGAAGTAAACTGACATATTGATAAACTAATCAATAACAGTTATTATTGACATATAAAGGAAGTAAACTGACATATTGATAAACTAATCAATAACAGTTATTATTGATGTATAAAGGAAGTAAACTGACATATTGATAAACTAATCAATAACAGTTATTATTAATGTATAAAGGAAGTAAACTGAGATATTGATAAACTAATCAATAACAGTTATTATTGACCTATAAAAGGTATATCTGCAGTTATTGATAAATATTCTTAACACACTAATATGAATCTATCAGACACTAATAATCAGAGGTATTGATCGTCAGTTATTGATCTATATTTGTTCTTAACAAACTAACATAAATCGATCAGACAGCAATCAGAGGTATTGATCTGAGGTTATTGATCTATATTCCTAACAAACTAACATGAATCTATCAGACACTAACAATCAGAGTTATTGATCTATATTCCTAACTAACATGAATGGATCAGACATCAATCAGCGGTATTGATCATCAGTTATTGATCTATATTCCTAACTAACATGAATGGATCAGACATCAATCAGCGGTATTGATCATCAGTTATTGGTCCTACCGGCAGCTTGCTGACCAGCTGTCTGGTGCGGCTCCACAGGTCCCGGATCAGCTGGGCGGGGATCTCCTGAGGACAGGTGAGTCCTCTTCCTCGCGGCTCCGAGGAGACGAGCCCGGTGGCGGCGAGGAAGAGGAGCAGAGAGGCAGCAGACGTCCTGACGAAGAGGAGCAGCATCTTCAACAGCAGCAGGTCGTCTCCTCTCTGCCACCTTTATACCTCCTCTTCCTCCTCCTCCTCTTCCTCCCCCTTTTTGCTTCCTCTTGTTTCAGAATGTCCTGATATCTCTGACTCAGTGCAGCAACTTTCCAAGTACTCTCCCTGATGTCACCTTTCCTTTCTTCTCCTCTTTTACTCTCTCTTCCTCCTTCTCCTTTTCTCCACTTCCTTCAGTGTTCTCTCTTGTTTTTGTTCCTCCATCTCTCCTTTGTCTGTATTTTCACCTCCTCTCCTTCCTTTCCTCTTTTTTCTCCTCTTTCTTTAAAGTTGTAATCCACTTTTCCTCCTTTCTCTCTCCTCCTCTCCTCCAGGCGTCCTTTCTTTATTTCCTTACCTCCTTCTCCTCATCTCCCCTTATTGTATTTCTTATCTCCACCTGTTGTTTTTTTCTCTTTCCTCGCCTCCTTGTCTCCTCTCCACTTTATCTCTGTTCTTTCTCCTCCTCTTTTTCTCTTTCTCTTTTTACATGTTCTCCCTTTTCCTCCTCTTCATCTCTGTCCTCTTTTCCTCTCTCCTCTTCCTCTCTATCTAGGAGAGAAGGAAAGTAAATATCTCCCTTTATCCTCCTTTTCATCTTTTCTCCTTTTGTCTTTCCTTGCCTCCTTCCTTCATAATCTCCTCTAGTTCGCTTCCTTTCTTCATCTCCTCTTTCCTCTCCTTTCCTTTTTCCACTCCTCATTCCCTTTCCTTTCGTCCCATTTCTTTTCTTTCTTCGTCGTCTTCTCCTTCACCTCCTCCTCCGTCCTCCTTCTCCTGACCACCCAACGTTGATGATGATGATGATGATGATGATGATGATGATGATGATGATGATGATGATGATGATGATGAATACTTCCTGTTCGGTCTTCACGGGCTCTCTTGGTAAGAAACCTGGTTTTGGTGTTTTAGATACGCAGGCAGATAAAACTAGGTTGCGGCTTTTCGGTTCAACGCAGTCGAGGAAACGCTGACTCAGCGGATTTGTTCTCGGCGACCCGGAGGACGAACACATGGTGCTGTTTGAGTCAAGTAAAGAAAAGCTCAAGTGTGTGTGTGTGTGTGTGTGTGTGTGTGTGTGTGTGTGTGTGTGTGTGTGTGTGTGTGTGTGTGTGTGTGTGTTGACGGTAAGTCAGAACGGTAACCAGGTCAAGCAGCCACACTGACGATAAACTGTCTGTCAGAAGGATTTCTGTCGAATCATCTTGTGGTTGATAGACCGGTGATCAGCCCGTGCAGTGCATGCTGGGAAAATGCACCAGCTAAAAAGCTAAAACTGGTACAAAGTGCAGAAGAGTGAATGTGTTTCATATAAAAGAGACTTTACTGAACAGAGACGACGTCTTCAGTCAGACTGTAAGTTAGAAGTGGACGTCGTCCGTTAGTTTGTGGACGTTTTGAAGCCTCGAGTTCGACGTTTTGGCCGTCGCCATCTTGGCTTTTTGCAACCAGCGAACGAAAGTGACCATATTTTGACTGAGGAGGTGTGACGTAGAGACACAGCGGCAACCACCGATTCTAAAATGTGAAGCCAAAGCTTCATGTGTTAAAGCTGCATTCTCTCTCCTGACCACCAGGGGGCGACTCCTCTGGTTGTATAGAAGTATATGTTTCATGTGTTAAAGCTGCATTCTCTCTCCTGACCACCAGGGGGCGACTCCTCTGGTTGTATAGAAGTATATGCTTCATGTGTTAAAGCTGCATTCTCTCTCCTGACCACCAGGGGCTGACTCCTCTGGTTGTATAGAAGTATATGCTTCATGTGTTAAAGCTGCAATCTCTCTGCTGACCACCAGGTGGTGACAAGCAGGGGATGCTTTAGGGGGCGGGGCTACAAGGTGAAAAACTAAACAGGACGATGATGACGGCGGTGTGAACATGTTTATTTTGGGTAAGCAGGTTTTAGATGCGTGGTCAGATAAAAGTAGGTTGCGGTTTTGTCGACTTCGCCGGGAAGCGGTGACTCTGCAGGTTTGTAGTTTTTCCAGTCAGCAGATTTCAGAGTTACGAGTCGCTGTTCGACCCATTTAACCGGAGCCGAGGGAAAGTTTGCAAGAGTTTTCCTGTTTTGTGTCACGAAGACCTGCGAACCTGACGAGTGGAAATCGTCTATAATCAGTTATTTGCATTTATTCCAACAAAAGCAACAACATTCCTGCTAAACTGTTTACATAGTGAATGTAAATAAACATTCCCGTTTGCATGCAGCTGTGCCTCTCTTATGATATTCAATAATATCTAAAATACCTGTTGATATCAAAGTGAGATAATCTGATATTAGTCCCACAGCGGAGACATTTACAGGATGTCTCTGCAAACAAGAGACATACAAAAAGTGTTATAAATAAGCAAATCAGCAATAAAAGTATTAAGTCACATTAAAATTCAAGAGGGTACATTACGATATTGAATATATTTAAAAGAGACAATATTAAAATGCAGCTTTTCTTACACATAAAACACATTGAGAATAGGCAAAAACAGAAATAGAACGCTAGCTCCATGTTTCTGGTTAATTGGGATGTAAACACACAACCTGCACCAGTCTAATCACTCAATCATCTTCATTAGAGTTTTATTTACCTTGAATTGCCGGCGATGCGGCGAAACTGTTGACTTAAAAAACTCCCGACCCAGAAGTAAAAGTCTGAGATTTTTTTAGCCACGTGGCTCGTAAATATTGTCTTTGACATTCATCATTGTGAAGGAAATAAAACGCACCTGTCGCACAATGCCAGACACAACAAAGACATTCCTTCTTTTAATTGTAGAGCTGAAAGTGAAACAAAAACAGACTATTAATAGAGTCAAAGGGAGCAGAGGAAAAGGCCTTCAGGTGATAATGAAGCTGTTCACCTGAATAGATTGATGCTGTTTATTTACACACATTTATAAATAACAATAATATCGCAATGATTATAATGTTTAGAAGTACTGGATAATTTAAGGTAGTTAACGGTAAATAGCCAGCGGTAACTAGCTAACGGTAGATAGTTAACGGTAGCTAGTTAATGGTAGCTAGCAATCTGTAGCTAGTTAATGGTAGCTAGCAATCTGTAGCTAGTTAATGGTAGCTAGCAATCTGCTAGTTAACGGTAGATAATCAACAGTAGATAGTTAATGGTAGATAGTCAATGGTAAATAGTTAACGGTAAATAGACAGCGTAGCTAGCTAACATTAGATAGTTAACGGTAGATAGTTAATGGTAACTAGCAATCTGTAGATAGTTAACAGTAACGGTAGATAACCAACGGTAGCTATTTGAAAACACTTTTCGCACCATTACCTCGTCATATAACATCATTGCATCCAATCTGAACACACAGACACGAAAAACATATTTCTAGAATCGGTGTGACATTCCGGTGATATCTTTACGTCCAACCTCCACCGAGAATAAACGTCCATAAATCCGCTTAAAAATCACCTTTTAAAAAACGTTACATTCTAATAATAATAGATTCTGCAATGAGTATATAATGTGCTCTGTACATAATACATCATGGATATGTCAGATGGTGAAAAGCATAAAGAAAGTATAACAAATATATATATATAAATGTTTCACTATCAATATATATGTTGACATCAGGGCTCGTGGTTCGGATATTTGTGCGTACGTGAAGACAAAACTATTTTAAGTTATGTTTCAACTGCACAGTGAGCAAAGACTCGTTATCCGGGGCTTCAGCCTCAGAGGTCTTCATGCAGCTCCACAGGTGAAGACGTCATGTGATCGGCTTCCTGCTGCTGCCTGCTCCACACAAAGAGCCCGGCTAAATATAGATCACACACACACACACACACACACACACACACAGTGGGAAGTTTACTGTTCTTACTGTACTTCCTGATGTCACCTGTTTGGGGAAACCCCCTGTGATGACATCACACAGGTGGAGTGTGGCCCTTCAGGGGTCATGGACAAACTCAACGGAGCTCCTGAACAAAGAGAAGGAATGTGTCGATCGGCTGCAGCGGACTTTTCTTAAAGTTTCCCTGAATGTTGTATTACATTGGATGGAAACTATGTATTTCTCTGGAGTTTTTGTTTTGTTTAGGTGAACTGTTTCTTTAAGTCCACAGGAGAGCAGGTAGACCTGCAGAGGTCAGGTGACCGGATGAGGGAGATGGGGACAGGTGAGTAGAGGGGCGGGGCTTACGGGCGCGAGGACATCTGGTGCATCTGCTCTTTGTCAAAGGTGAAACCGACAAAACACACACACACACACACGCACACACACACACACACACACACACACACACACACACACACACACACACACACAAACACACACAGTGAGCTGAGTTCAAACCTACACTATTGAAAGTAGGTAAGTAGGTCTCGTCTCCTTGAGGTTTCTGCAAGTTTCTGCACCAGTTTGTTATAAAGGGCATTGTGTGTGTGTGTGTGTGTGTGTGTGTGTGTGTGTGTGTGTGTGTGTGTGTGTGTGTGTGTGTGTGTGTGTGTCATCAGATAAGATCTAATTTGATCTGATAAAACTGATCATAACGATAGAGACGAGAGATAACAGGAAACCTTGTCTCGTTTCTTTTCTGTTCGTTGTCACAATATTTAGTTTATTCTCATCCTCAGAACAAACAAAAGAGAATAAAAAGGTTTGAAAAGTGACATTTATCCACTGACACAGATTTAATTAAATTAACAAATAAATCATATATATAAATACATTTAATCAAAACCATTTAAATGAGAAGAAATACGTTTCACTCAGATCAATAAATGTCACTTTGATTGATTAAATAAATAAATAGTTTCCAGCTGTGGTGGAAAGTAACTAAGTACATTTATTAAAGTATATTATTCTACTACATTTACTGCACTACATTTATTTAATAACTTTAGTTATTTTACAGGTTTTGAGATAGTTAAAACTAAATACAACTAAACTAATAAATGATGATGTATTATTAGATATCAAACTAATAATGAGCTGCACCTTAAATTAAAGTGCTGAGTGCATTAAACACACACACACACACACACACACACACACACACACACACACACACACACACACACACAGGTGGCATATGAATCACTCCAGACGTAAACTGATTGTGAAGTTAAACAAACGGCGACAGAAGTAAATAATTGTTTATTTAAATAAATAAAGTCTTGAATGCGTCACTTTGGTGATAAAGTTTTGTGTTTGAATGTTTATTTGTGATCTTTTCTCTGTGCAGGTGAACACATGACCTCATAGATACCATGAAACTTCACCACTTCATCATTAAGAGGATTTATTGTGTTACACGTTTTATGAAATGTTGTGTTTAAATATGCAAATGAGGCGTTATGTAACTTAACCATCGGTGAATTTAGGAGAAATCTACAGACGCAAACAGCAAAGTAGTAAAATAAACTCTTAAATGTGTGTTTGGGATGTTTTCTTTCCACAAGTCTAACAGATAATTAGTTCTGGAAGAAAAACATCCTACAGAATAAAAGGTTCATGAGAAGTTTCCAGTTGTGTAGAAATATAAAAAACATGAATACAAACTCTTGAATATAAGTGAATAATATGAAGTTAACTGCTTTATAAAAACGTGAAGAAACAAAAGACAGTTCAGTCTGAATATCAGAATTATTATGAATATTATCACAATTAAAAGGTAAAGAGAATATAGTCAGGTTCCTTTTTATTGATTATTTATAGAATATTAGATATCTCGTATTATCCTCTTGTTTATGGGAACATGAGAATGTCTTTTATTCTCTGTTGACCTGAACTGCATTATTTATACTTTTTTTAAATACTATTTATACCATATATTATTGGTTTCATCGAATTGTATTCATTCATTAACATATTTCATATAAGAAGTTGAATACCATTAATATCTCTGAGTTATAATCAGTAGATTAACATTTACCATGTCTTTGTTTAAGTTAAATCGCATTGAAATTGTTTAAATTTGAACATTTTATTTGAATTTTTATTTGAATTTATGTATTTATTTTCATTGATTGTATCTCATAATAATAATAATTGTGCTTTGGCTCATCTGTTTGATAACTATTGTTATATTTTGTACATTTATCTGTTTTTTCAGTTGAATTTTGTTCTTTTGTTGTTTTTTATATTGTTTTTGTCATCTTGACATAATTAGAAATTCATGGAAATAATATTAAAATAAGTTATACATTGAGAAACAGCAAACTGCTCCTTTAATTACACACTTATATTAATAATAATAATAATAATATATTATAATATAATAATACACCAGCAGAGACATTCATATTCAAAAGCAAACTTTATTTGTTTTCAAGTAAACACAGTTCATCGAGTGCAACGTTGCAATACTATAACTCCTTCATAATAATAATAATAATGAGCCGTAATATGGCAACAAGTTCAATAAATAGATAAATAACCAATCCGTCTCACTCGAGTCAATATAAATACTGTATCAAAAAACTCTTCAATGGGTTCTCAAATTAAATAGATCCTGAATAATAAATAAAAGTATAAAAGTTGGTATAAAACATGATAAATATGATGGATGTGGCTAGTTGGTGGCGGCGGTGTCGTTCCTCGGCTGGATGCAGAAGTCCTGCAGGTACGTGAACAAGATGTCGATCTCTCCCACCGCTTTGTTCATCCCTCGCTCGCCGCCCATCTGAGAAGCAACGCAGTCACGTGAGAAACAATAGACACACACACACACACACACACACACACACACACACACACACACACACACACACATCTTCTTCTGCCGCCACAAAAACTCACTAGAACACCAAATGTGGAAAATAGTCCCCAATTCTAATGCATTATTTCCTTTTTTGTTTGATAGAAACCGTTTATAACGTAATCTGCTGATTGTTTTCTCAATTAATCAGTTAGTTTGTCTATGAAATGTTGGAAAATACTCGAAACATTAGCATTAAAATCCAAATGTGACGTCTTTGAATGACAGTTTGTTAAGGATATTCAGTTTACTGTCACATGAGACAACACAAATCTGCATTTGACAAGCTTTGATTAGCTTAAACAATACATACATTATCAAAATAGTTGCAGAAATACATGTTCTGTTGATCGAGTTATTGAATAATTGAATAATTTATTAATAATTAAGACTCTAACTTGACTGAAACTTCACTCTGAAAAAGTGATATTTAAGTCGGCTTCAGATGAATAAGCAGAAAATAAGTTTTAATAAAGTCTCACCTTGGTTAGCTTCCTGCGGAACTCCACCGCGTGGTGATGATCGTGATAGTGAGTCACGTTCTGCAGAGACAGACAGGTTAGCAGACAGACAGGTTAGCAGCTGCTATCATGTATGTATTGTATTAGCTTAGCTTAGCTTAGCATGAAGACTGGAAACAAGGGAAACGGCTAGCCCGCAGGAACAAAACTTTTGGTTTCAAAGACTATTTCTTCAAGAAGTCGTCTGACACATTCCATAAAACTTGTTGTGTTTGGCTTTTCCACAGATAGCCGTTTCCATGCTAGCTAGCCGTTTCCATGCTAGCTTCCCCCCGTGTTTCAGTCTATATGCTACGCTAGCTGTCTCCTGGCCGTAGATTCATAATTAACGTAATCAATTTTCTCATTTAACTCTCAGAAAGAAAGCAATTATAAATGTATTTTATTTCCACCCTGTTTCTAGTCTGTATGCGAAGCTAAGCTAACTAGCTGCTAGCTCTAGATTCACTATCACTGTGGTATCAATCTGTTCATTTAACTCTCACCAAAAAATAAGCCAAATAGTCTTATTTCTTAACTTTGGACAGGCTAGCTCCCACCCCGTTTCTCATCTTTATGCTAACCTAAGCTAACTAGCTGCTCGCTGCAGATGCATAATCACTGTGGTGTCAATCTGCTCATCTAACTCTCACTAAAACAGCAAATTGTAGCATTTCTTAACTTTGCACAAGCTAGCTCCTCCCCCGCCCCCGTTTCCAGACGTTATGCTAAGCTAACTTCAAAATCCCTCTTCCACATGTGACACTCACACATCCTTGGGTCTGCAGGTCCTCGCTGACGCGGGTGAGGTCGACCTTCAGCCGGTGCATGTTGGGATGCGTGTTGTCGCGCTGGCGCAGGATGTTGTTCAGGTAGAAGTCCAGGATGTTGGCGTGCAGGCAGCAGATCTTCAGGTGGTCCTGCAGGAGGCGGAGAGGTCAGAGGTCGAACGTTACGTTGAGGTTCTATCGATGATTCGTTCTTTGTTTTGTTAGTTGAATAGAAAGAGTCTCACCTGGTCGGGGTTGACTCTGGGCAGCAGCCGGGTGCTGGAGTCGTCCTCCGTCTGGACGCTCTGAGCCTGGAGGGAAAGGAAACGCGTGAGCATCACCGACGCTAAACACCCCGACGTTCCCGAGAAACCAGAAGCAAAGCCTCCGAAATGTTTCCGCCTCGTGGATTCATCACGTTTTATTTCTGCAAACTGCTTTGATCATATTTTTGTCTTGTTTTTGTTCATCCATTCGGCCAAAAAGTTGACAAAATTTAAAATATTCTGGAATTATCCTTTAATATAGCCAGTTTTGTTTCTTCTTTGCCTCCGGTTGCTAAAACCTTCTAGATTCCACCAAAATATACAAAGACTTGACCTCCGTGACCTCAACAGTATCCACAGAAAAGATGGATGTAAAGCGACGGCTAAAGCTACGGAGTAACATTAGTGCCAAAACATTATTTAAAAAGTTACGATAAGATTTAAAGACATCATTCTATCAAAGTTAAAGGTAACCAACTTCTCAAGTACAATCTTAAGGTACTTGTACTTTACTGAAGTGTTTAAATACCTTTACGTCCCCTGAACTCTGAAGCAAATACTTAAATAACTTTACTTACACATTCTGGTTTTACATATAAAAGTGATTTTATAAAAATATGTTGCACAAGTTAATGGATAATAAATAATAATAATCATACAATGCATATTTTATTGTATATTATTTGCACGGTGAGTACTAGTATATTTTATGTACTTTAACATAAGTATTGTAAGTTTTCCTTAAAAATCTTTAATTACTGATTAAAGGGGCTAAAAAATAAAATAGTTGTCTCGTAATTAAACAAACCATTTAATGCTAAAATATACATATTTGTGTAAATGGCCCACTCACGTGTTGCGACACATCCCGGACCGCCTGGTACGTGGCGTGGCTCCTCAGCGGCTTGCTGAGCGGCCGGTCCACCGGCAGCGCCGCGGCCCAGCCAATCAGGAGCAGCGGCAGCACCAGCAGCATGGCGGCGGTGGGACGGACGGCGGAGGCGAGAGCGGCGGAGACGAGCTTCATGGTGCAGAGTTATCCTGAGGACTTTCAGTCAGAGTCGGAGCGTTTTGAACTGCGAGACAGAAAAGACATCATTATTATTATTATTATTATTATTATGAATAAAACATAAAACATGTCAATGAATCCAATGCGTCTGAGTGTGTTTCCTCACCTGTCAGTGGATGCTGTTGTGAAGACGTCTCTCTGCCGCGGCTCTTTATACAGATCACTCCTCCGCCCACCGCTGCAGAATATAGGACAGGTAACCATCCAAAAAGTCCCAACACACACACACACACACACACACACACACACACACACGCACACGCACACGCACGCACACGCACACGCACACGCACACACAGGTCCGTGCTGAGCTGGTGCAATCTTTGTTTACTGTCACTTACACAGAGGAAATTAGTCGAGGTGTGACGACATACTATAAATAATGTTTGTCATTGATTTTCTGAAAGAGAACGTTTTCTAATTGTACTTTTCCAGTGACATCACTTCCTCTTTTTTCAGCATGTGTGTGTGTGTGTGTGTGTATGTGTGTGTGTGTGTGTGCACTCCCTGGTGGATTAAGAAGCTGGAAGTTATGTAAACTTCCCTCTGTGGAAAATAAAACTTGTCAAAACAACGCGCTCTTATGGTTTTGATCACGTTACGCAACATTTAATCGGTATTCATTCATCATATTAATTTAATTAATCGTCTCTTAAAGTGACGACGAGCTCCAACAATGTCGAAGAGGAAACAATTTCGTAACACTGTAACTTTCATGATGCAATAACAAGTTATTTGTACACCGCGTTCCACATTATTATGCAAATTAGAGTTTCAAGATATTTTATAGGTTGTAAAGAACAAAAAATTGTCATTTGTTGAATTTGCAGCATTAGGAGGTCATATTTACTGAAATCAAGAAAAGTTTGAGTCAAAAACATCTTAACAGGTCAAGTTACATGTTAACATAGGACCCCTTCTTTGATATCAACTTCACAATTCTTGCATCCATTGAACTTGTGAGTTCTTTGATAGTTTCTGCTTTAATGTCTTTGCAGGATGCCATAATAGCCTCCCAGAGCACCTGCTTGGATGTGAACTGCCTTCCACCCACATAGATCTTTTGCTTGATGATGCTCCAAAGGTTCTCAATAGGGTTAAGGTCAGGGGAAGATGGGGGCCACACCATGAGTTTCTCTCCTTTTATGCCCATAGCAGCCAATGCCCCAGAGGTATTATTTGCAGCATGACATGGTGCATTGTCATGCATGAATATGATTTTGCTACGGAAGGCACGGTTCTTCTTTTTGTACCACAGAAGAAAGTGGTCAGTCAGAAACTCTACATACTTTGCCGAGGTCATTTTCACACCGTCGGGGACCCTGAAGGGGCCTACCAGCTCTCTCCCCATGATTCCGGCCCAAAACATGACTCCGCCACCTCCTTGTTGACGTCTCAGCCTTGTTGGGACATGGTGGCCATTCACCAACCATCCACTACTCCATCCATCAGGACCATCAAGGGTTGCACGGCACTCATCCGTAAACAAAACAGTTTGAAAGTTAGTCTTCATGTAGTCCTGAGCCCACTGCAACCTTTTTTGCTTGTGAGCTTGGTTTAGGGGTGGCCGAATAACAGGTTTAAGGACACTTGCAAACCTCTTGAGCATCCTACATCTTGAAGTTCGCGAGACTCCAGAGGCACCAGCGGCTTCAAACACCTGTTTGCTGCTATTCAATGGCATTTTAGTGGCTGCTCTCTTAACCCTACGCATTTGTTTGGCAGAAATCTTCCTTATTTTGCCTTTGTCTGAACGAACCCGCTTGTGCTGTGAATCGGTGACAAATTTCTTCACCGTCCGATGATCACGCGCAATTCTTTTGGAAATATCCAATGTTGTGATACCTTGACCAAGGTATTGCACTATTTGCCGCTTTTCAGCAGCAGAGAGATCCTTTTTCTTTCCCATTTTGCCTGAAACATGTAGCTTGCTTAATAATGTGGAACATCCTTCTTAAGTAGTTTTCCTTTGATTGGGCTCACCTGGCAAACTAATTATTATTATTACTATTTGGATGATTTCAATCATCCAAATAGCCCTGAGACACAATACCATCCATGAGTTTCATTGAAAAACCCAAAAATGAATGTTTATGACCCTTAAATACAATTTGCCTAATAATGTGGAACGCGGTGTATTTTTACCATTCATTTCCATAATGGTCTAAATATGTTAGACAGCACAATTATACAAAAATAACACTTGATTTGAGCAAATCAAAGCCAAGTGTTGCAGCTGCTGCTCAGAGAATAAATAATATCAAAGGAATGGACATACTTCATCGCCTTCAAGCAAGCCCTCTAAAGAAGGAAGTATTACAAATAATGAAACGAAAGATTGAATATCAATTTGATTTGTCAAATGTAGATTTTTAAGACCTCCCGTTTCTAAAGATTAAAAAAACGAATATTTGTAAAAAAAAAGACTTCAGAAACACTATTTAGGCTTTTATCAGTGTGTTATTTGTGACAGTCTCGTCTGAAAAACCCTCGGCGGCGTCACTACGGCGAGTTTAAACCAATGTATCATCTGCATAACGACGGTGTCCCCCAGAGAGAAGCTTCTGAATGCAGAACAATGGAGGACCCAGGATTGACCCCTGTGGGACGCCTCAACCAGTCGGCCACTTGTTTCCACTCCAGACGATCGCCTCCTGCTCCCGAAAGGCCGCAATGGAAACTGACGTCGGGCTCATCGGTCGATGCCAACGCCGCCGCGGTGGTTCCCCCCGCCTATATTTTCCTGTCAGGCGGCTCTTTTCCTGGCAGCTTTTGTTTGCCGGGTGTGAAGTTAAAGCGTCGAGTGTCATTTTGTTTTCCTCATGCATTGTGTTGGATAAGGGTGTGTGAATGCCTCAGAGACTGAGAGATAAATATCTTTCCAAATTACCTTTTTATGGACACAAGAGACAATTTTTCCCGTATTTACACACATATTCAAAATGAGTTTCCTCTTTCGGATAAACTAAACTAAAATGCTCATAGTTAATAGTTTCCGGGTTCTATTGCACAGACTCTTTTTTTTAAAGATTGGTTCCATAAACTCATCAAAAGAGGTTTTAGATCTCCAGTGCGCCACATGAAGAGACATGTCATGACATGTTGCAACACGCTGGAGGTAGTAAGACGAAATGTGGAACACCCAGTTAATAATGAGCGGAAGTAACCACCGACACAACTGAGAACCGAGCAGAGCCGCTGGAGGTTTGGAGATGAATCCAAAAATAGTTCTAAACAAAATATGTCTAATCTCATTCAGCTGCTCGGAGGTTTGATTCACAACAAGAAACACATTTTGTACTGTTTGTTCTTGAGACCGTTCAAAAGTAGGAATAAATAAATAAAGTGATTTAATGCCTCCCCTTCAGCAGAATCCATTGAGACAGTGATGGGCATCTCTTCACATGAAGCATATACTTCTATACAACCAGAGGAGTCGCCCCCTGGTGGTCAGGAGAGAGAATGCAGCTTTAACACATGAAGCATATACTTCTATACAACCAGAGGAGTTGCCCCCTGGTGGTTAGAAGACAGCTTTAACACATGAAGCATATACTTCTATACAACCAGAGGAGTCGCCCCCTGGTGGTTAGAAGACAGAAAGCAGCTTTAACACATGAAGCATATACTTCTATACAACCAGAGGAGTTGCCCCCTGGTGGTTAGAAGACAGCTTTAACACATGAAGCATAGACTTCTATACAACCAGAGGAGTCGCCCCCTGGTGGTCAGTAGAGAGAATGCAGCTTTAAGACATGAAGCATAGACTTCTATACAACCAGAGGAGTCACCCCCTGGTGGTCAGAAGACAGAAAGCAGCTTTAACACATGACGCATAGACTTCTATACAACCAGAGGAGTCGCCCCCTGGTGGTCAGTAGAGAGAATGCAGCTTTAAGACATGAAGCATAGACTTCTATACAACCAGAGGAGTCACCCCCTGGTGGTCAGGAGAAAGAATGCAGCTTTAAGACACTTTCACTTGTCATGAGCTAAAAATAAAAAGACAGAAACACTTTGATGTTTTCATGGAGCGACGCCGAGTCATTTTTCTGTGTTGAGTTATCAGATGTTCCTGAAGTCCATTTAGAGACGTGAGGAACGTGTTAAACGTTAAAGATCGTGTTGCTCACACGTTGTTTGTTCTGGAGGGGAATTCACAGTCAGTTCATTCCTGCTGTGTGTGTGTGTGTGTGTGTGTGTGTGTGTGTGTGTGTTTAAATAGTGTGAGTCGTTGCCAGGTAATCGGTCCTCTCCGTGTCCGGTGGAAGTGATGACGATGTTTGTTCTTCCTCCTCCACGACCTCCAGAGATTATTTCAAAGACGCATTTAAAGAAAGACGGATAATATTTTCTCCCAAATTAATAAAGATGAGTGTCAACAGAGGACTGCAGTACAAGTATACATCTGAGGTACTTCTACTTCCTTTGAGTATTTATATATTCTGCTTCTTACTACACTATTTTCATCTAAAAACTTTTTTTTTAGATGATTTTTTTCATAGTATCAATAATATCAATAAATCTTTATTGATCCCCGAAAACGTTCACAAACTCTTTTCTTATAATTATTGTCTGTTCATAAGAAATTTAACTTCATATTTAGTGAGATTCTATCTGGTTTAAAGTCTTTTGGACAAACAACTTTAAATCAGGTCACATGTTGTGTTTATTAAATGTCTAATATGTGAACATCTTTGATAATAAACTTGTGAGTTAATAGAAACTAAACACTTTACTACGTAGTTTATTTAGTCAGAATCGTCTCAGCTCAATCATTTTACATTTCAGGGAAGAGGAAGCGAGCCGAGAGGAAAACACGACAACGTTTTAGGGAAACGTCCTCAAAAGGTCAACAAACACAAACACATGTTTTTGTATTTATGTTTATGAGTCACTTAAATGTCATAATTACTAAATACACATCAGTACCGAATATATAAAAACATCTATTACTTACGTCACGAGAAACCGTGTAAAAATACATGATATTTAAAATAATGATCTATTAAAATATAAAAAGGTCAAAGGTCATCTCTTCCCCCAGAAGTGCTCTCGTCTCTTCTGAGCGCGCTCCAGCACGGCGGACGCCGCCGAGCACGAGCGCCACGACATCACCGACAGCCGGTCGTCTAGGCAACGGGAGAAAAGGTGTCATTTAAAAAATATATATATATATATGCTTTTTTAATATATATATTTTAATTGTTTTTTAAAGGCTCACCTTCATCACAGCAGCCTCCTCTTCCTCCTGGACACTGAAGCTCCCTGAACCTCAAACCCAACTCACCTGAGGAGACAGCGGGGTTATTGATTATTGATTATTGGTTATTGATCACACGGCAATCAAGTTTAATTAATTAATTAATTAATTAATTTAAGTGAGAAAAAGAAAGAAAGAAAAACATAAAGATAAAATATAAAAAATTGGGAAAAGTTAATTCAACTGCTAGAAGTCATTTGATTGATCATTTAATAAATGACGTCATTGCTTTCCTCAGATTTTCTGACGTCAGACAGTAATAATCAATAATTGATTGATTGATTGATTGATCTCACCGTTGTGCTGGAAGTCGGCCTTTCTCAGCGTGCCTTGGATACAGTGCTGTGGGGGCGGGGCCACAGGGGGCGCTGGCTTCGTCCTGATTGGTTTAGAGGCAGGACTGGCTGGTTTGTGATTGGGGGAGGAGCCAGAGGAGGAGGAGGGGGCGGGGCTATTATCTGCCTCCTTGTGTTTGACTGACACATTGGCCACGGAAACCGCTGAGCCACACCTCTGAACACAGAAACACCTCATAATATAACTTCATATATTATGATATAATATAATACAATGTATTATGATAATAAAATATAATATATTATGATATAATGACATACATGACAATACAATACTATATTATATAGTATAATAAAATGTAATAAAGTAATATGGAATAATATAATAAACATATAATATAATCTGAGATGAATATATATAATGTTTTTGATTATAATATTACCTGTCTGTCATCACTGCTCTTCAGTTTTCCCACCAGAATAGCTCCTCCTAGAGGACAAACAGAGGTCACACTGTGTGTGTGTGTGTGTGTGTGTGTGTGTGTGTGTGTGTGTGTGTGTGTGTGTACCAGTGGCAGGTGTGGTGAGGTCATGGTGAGTTCTCTGGACCGGTCGTATCTTCATCCTCGGAGTCGGTAACCTTCCCTCTTCACTACAAACAAAAACACACACACACACACACACACACACACACACACACACACACACACACACACACACACACACACACACAATCCGTAAAGCCTTCAGAGAGGCTAAGCCCCGCCCCTTCCTGGGCCGCACACGGGTAATTAAAATATACATTTTGTTTTCTGGCAGAGTCGAATAGATGAGAAGATCAGTTCTATTGTCATTCCTAAACGATGAATATTAACGTTATTGGTTAGCTTAGCTTAGCATAAAGACTGGAAACAGATGGAAGCAGCTAGCCTGGCTCAGTCCAAAGCTCACGATTCATTATTATCACTCTTTAGATTCCCTGATTTACACTTAAACTCTTCGGTTCACAGCAGAACCCGAAGCACTTACTCGTCTGTGTCTTCTTCTTCTTCCTCTTCTTCTTCCTCTTCCTCTTCCTCTCTCCAGGCCGTGCGGCTTGCAGCAGGAGGACTTGGAGGCGTCTGACCTTTTATTTGTGTGTGTTTGTTTCCGGCGCTCGTAACAGAAGACGTCCGACTGGAGCGGCTGAAAAACACAAAGACGGTAAACTCAGCGCGTCATGTGACCGCTCCTCTGAGCTGAGCTCTCCGCTCTCACCTGGCCAGGTGCAGGGCCTCCAGGGGCGCCGCGCCGCGGCCGTCCGGGTCGGGGCCGAGGTCAGAGGTCAGGCGGGTGGTGGGCGGGTCGGTGGTGGAGTCCGCGGGTTCCCACAGAGCGTTGTGCTCGGACAGCAGCTGGCTCAGGTGGTCTCTGTCGAAATTAGCTCCCCAGGCGCGGCGGCGGTACGACGAGGCCTTCTGCCTCAAATCCTCCACCTGAGACGAAGACGAGTAGAAACAACCGTGAGGACCGATCGACTCCTCTGGTTGTATAGAAGTATTCATGTGTTAAAGCTGCATTCTCTCTCCTGACCACCAGGGGGTGACTCCTCTGGTTGTATAGAAGTCTATGCTTCATGTGTTAAAGCTGCATTCTCTCTCCTGACCACCAGGGGGTGACTCCTCTGGTTGTATAGAAGTCTATGCTTCATGTGTTAAAGCTGCATTCTCTCTCCTGACCACCAGGGGGTGACTCCTCTGGTTGTATAGAAGTCTATGCTTCATGTGTTAAAGCTGCATTCTCTCTCCTGACCACCAGAGGGTGACTCCTCTGGTTGTATAGAAGTATATGCTTCATGTGTTAAAGCTGCATTCTCTCTACTGACCACCAGGGGGCGACTCCTCTGGTTGTATAGAAGTCTATGCTTCATGTGTTAAAGCTGCATTCTCTCTCCTGACCACCAGGGGGGCGACTCCTCTGGTTGTATAGAAGTCTATGCTTCATGTGTTAAAGCTGCATTCTCTCTCCTGACCACCAGGGGGCGACTCCTCTGGTTGTATAGAAGTATATGCTTCATGTGTTAAAGCTGCATTCTCTCTCCTGACCACCAGGGGGTGACTCCTCTGGTTGTATAGAAGTATATGCTTCATGTGTTAAAGCTGCATTCTCTCTCCTGATCACCAGGGGGTGACTCCTCTGGTTGTATAGAAGTCTATGCTTCATGTGTTAAAGCTGCATTCTCTCTCCTGACCACCAGGGGGCGACTCCTCTGGTTGTATAGAAGTCTATATAAATGACTCTACTTCTCTCTTGATTTATTCCCTCAGTAAACATTGTAAACATGAGTTTATGTCTCAATCTCTAGTTTCAAGTCTTCTTCAATACAGCATGATGTTCATTTAGTAAATTATGGTCATTTAGAGTCAAACAGACCATAAAGCAGGGGACGCTTTAGGGGCGGGGCTACAAGGTGATTGACAGGTCGACACCAGAGACGTATACGCCGTCTCTACGCCCCTCCTCCTCAGTCCATATATGGTCACTTCCTGTTCTCTGGTTGCAAAAAAAACAAGATGGCGACGGCCGTAACACAAGAAGGCTTCAAATCGTCGGTCCACAAACCGACGGGCGACGTCACCGCGACTTTGCGCTCTTCTTAAAACGGTCTCTGGTCTCCTGAGGTGGAATCTGCGTGGTTTCGGTGAGCTCTAGCGCCGCCATGAGGTCTTAAAGACTCGTGCTCCGTAGCGGCTCCCTTCAATGTATATTCCAGAGTTCAGGAAGCAGCAACACGAAGGTTTACGTGAAAGAGTGGAAGTCATAAACGCTGAGTCAGTCAGTTTGTGATGGTATGAAAGCAGGAAATGCTGAACGCAGAGTTTCAGAGGAGAAGTTGTGTCACATGACTCAAGCTGGAAGAGTAGATTCTGGTAAAACTGACCTCACCTGACCCCGGGCCCAACCCTGCATAACCCCGGCCTCCTTTTCTAACCTCAGCGTGTCTCTAAAGCTAAACCTCAACCCGAGAGGAACCGTCGGCCCGATGAGGCCCTGAACACATCACCGTTTCCTCTGAAAGACGCTGACGTCGGCTTCCTCCTTCTGCACAGAAGAGACTGCCTTTTATTTACAGAATGAATCATTCATTTCTAAATTAATTTAATTTAAAAAAAATATATTTAGTATTTTATTTTAGTATTTCTTATTTTAGTATTTATTTAGTATTTTATTTATTTTATTTAAATGTTAATACAAATACAGTTTAGGACTTATTTGTGAAAAGTTCAATGACAACAGAAGTTTAATTATGACATTAGAAGTCTTTTAAACTATTTTACAAACACTTTGAAGCCTAAAAACACTAAAAAACAAACAGAAAGACGTCGAGCTGCTTATGAACATTATTCACATGAACTATTCATCTCCAGATCTCTTTCTAATGAATTATTTTAAACTAGAATAACCGCCTTGTGGTTATATTCCTGCACTTTACGACCAAAATGTCATCATTCATCGTTTCATCCTCTTAGATATTTGTGTGAAATTATCACAATTAGAATGTGAATTCGAGAAGAAAAAAAACGTTTTGCACGCGGTGACCTTTGACCTCTAAATTCTCTTCAGCTTAGTGGATGTTTGAGTCGCATTCAGGCTGCACCGACATGTTAAGTCACTCAAACACATTCAGGCACTTTTCTGCAGTAACCGATGTTTAATTACAGCACATTTAACGACCTGTCAATCACCTTGTAGCCCCGCCCCTAAAGCGTCCTCCATGTTTGACTCTAAATGAACATGAACGTATTTATTACACATTATTATTTATGTATGAAGTGAAACTAGGAAAGTTAGAGGAGGTTTTTATTCAGGAACAATCATTCGTCTCGAATATATATACATCTATATATATATATATATATATATATATATATATATATATATATATATATATATTTAGAGTTGTAGAACATGTTTTCCTGCACATCTTCATCTTTAAGCTGAAATTTGCTGATTTCAGGCAGAAAAGTTTTCCATCCTCCCACTCAAACACTTTCCACTGGTGTGTGTGTGTGTGTGTGTGTGTGTGTGTGTGTGTGTGTGTGTGTGTGTGTGTGTGTGTGTGTGTGTGTGTGTGTGTGTGTGTGTGTGTGTGACTAGCAGTGAGTTGTTTCCCTGAAATGAAGCCCTGTGGTTTAACGGCCACATCAATGGAGGTGATCAGGAAACATTGATCGTCACTAAAGTTCAATTCCTGCAAACTCAAAGCACAAAGTGGTCACACGTAATTATACGACTATTACACATATTTTATTCTGCAAACTTAGTACTTTTACTTGTGCTTTAAGTACTTCACGTATAATCTGCTGTTAATATGTTTCCACTGTTAGGAGTACTTCTGCCCTGTGGTATTTATACCTTTACTTCTGTATCTTTTTCTCTTTGACGGCGCTACGCTAGCAGTTTCCCCCCGCTTCCAGCCGTTATGCTAAGCTAGGCTAAAGATGAGCATCAACATTAAAACCTATTCAACATGATAGACCTCTTTGTCCCTGTTTGAGTCGTCGTAGGAACCCTAAATTAATTCCAATACGTGTGTTTATTTATATGTATTTGTTCAGCTAAGTCTTGGGGAAAAAATGGATATCTGCAAAAAAATCACTTTTAAAATATATTTTGATCATAACTATAAACATCCAGCATGAGTATGAGCAAGGTGGATCAAAAAAGAGTCCTCGAGAGTTCCCCGAGTTTAAAAACAAGTATTGTTCTGTGCCGTAACAACAACCCACAGACTAATAATGCACCTTTTTTAGAACGATTAAGATCTAAAGCATCGACGTCTGCAACAATAAACACAATCCAGGAAAGCATTGGCGTGTTATGAAGCATATTCAGTCAAGAAAACGTTTTTTTTCGGTTCAAAAGTTGAAAAATGACCCACTTTGTGCCCAGACAGAGTCAGCTGCTTCTGCATGAAGCTCTCTAAGCAGCGTTAAGGGACCAATGAGACCGTAGGATTTTGAAGCGCCCTCGGAGAGAAGAGAAAAGAAGCGCTAGCCGTGTCTGTAAATGTAGATAGTAATATGGTTTGTAAGGACATGGATGCTTTGTGAGGCCGTACAGGTACAGGGACGTGTAACGGTACTTATGAAGGTTTTAGTGAAACGGCAAGTTAGGGAGTTTACGTGAATAATTAAACTTAACGATTATTTAAAAAAACATTTAAACCACAGGCCTCATCGCACAAGGGTTACGGTATTTTAACAATTTAAATGATGATAATTAATTATAATGATGATTTAATCGACTTTGTGGTGTATATATGTTGTATTCTGGATGATATTGAGTACTTTCACTTTTGGAACTTCAAGTATATTGTGTTGCTTTTATTTTTGCACTTTCTACACTGTTGTATTTCTACTTTTACAGTCAAAGATCTGAGTACTTCCTTCAGTACTTCCGCTGCTAGCTTGTTGTGTTTTTTTGACGGCGCTAGGCTAGCCTTTTCCACCCGCTTCCAGTCTTTATGCTAAGCTAAGCTAGACATGAGCGCTGAACTCTGACCTGATGGGCGTCGCCGTCCGTGGCTCCGCCTCCCTCTGGGATCCTGTGGGGGAGAACAAAGCAGCTCTCATACTGATGCATTCATGACACACACACACACACACACACACACACACACACACACACACACACACACACACACACACACACACACACCTGTGTCCTCTCTGAACCTGAGGAGGAGGTGGAGGGGGCGTGGTTTCATCGTTCTTGTGGGCGGGGTTGTCCTGGAGGGGGCGTGGCTTCTTCTCTGGCCCCGCCCTCCTCTTTTTGTTAACCTGGAGATGAAGACAGTTCAGTCAGGACTTTTATTTTGAAAAGTGAAATGACTGCGGGAACAAGAAGTTTAATTATGACATCATAAACAGTTCATACAACATCGAACCATTACTTACATTATCGATTAATCTGCAGAGATCTATATTTATTCTTTCTTTGTAAATATGTTTTATTGCCTTTTATCCCATCAGGATACACAACATACATATATGTTACATTTAAAGTAAAACAATAAAAACATCTATAATCAAAATAGAATAAAATTAGGGAGAAAAAAAGAGAATAGAGAATTTATAACATTTTATATTTGTGGTGATTTTGATGAAAATGTGTGTGTGTGTGTGTACAGTGTGTGTGTGTGTGTGTGTGTGTGTGTGTGTGTGTGTGTGTGTGTGTGTGTGTGTGTGTGTGTGTGTGTGAACAGTGTGTGTGTGTGTGTGTGTGTGTGTGTGTGTGTGTGTGTGTGAACAGTGTGTGTGTGTGTGTGTGTGTGTGTGTGTGTGTGTGTGTGTGTGTGTGTGTGTGTGAACAGTGTGTGTGTGTGTGAACCGTGTGTGTGTGTGTGTGTGTGTGTGTGTGTGTGAACAGTGTGTGTGTGTGTGTGTGTGTGTGTGTGTGTGTGTGTGTGTGTGTGTGTGTGTGTGTGTGTGTGAACAGTGTGTGTGTGTGTGAACCGTGTGTGTGTGTGTGTGTGTGTGTGTGTGTGTGTGTGTGTGAACAGTGTGTGTGTGTGTGTGTGTGTGTGTGTGAACCGTGTGTGCGCGTGTGTGTGTACCATGTGTGTGTATATGTGTGTGTGCGTACTATGTGTATGTGTACCATGTGTGTGAGTGTGTGTACCGTGTGTGTGTGTATGTGTGTGAGTGTGTGTGTGCACTATGTATGTGTGTACCATGTGCGTGTGTGTGTGTGTGTACCATGTGTGTGCGCGTGTGTGTGAGTGTGTGTACCATGTGTGTGTGTGTGTGTGTGTGTACCATGTCCGTGTGTGTGTACCGCGTGTGTGTGTGTGTGTGTGTGTGTGTGCGTGTGTGTGTGTACCGTGTGTGTGTGTGTGTGTATCATGTGTGTGTGTGTGTGTGTGTGTGTGTGTGTGTGTGTGTGTGTGTGTGTGTGTGTGTGTGTGTAACGTGTGTGTGTATGTGTGTAACGTGTGTGTGTATGTGTGTGTGTGTGTGTGTGTGTGTGTGTGTGTGTGTGTACCATGTGTGTGTGGAACAGTGGGTTCCTCTGATGATGCTCCAGGTGTTTTTGGAGGCGGGGCTCGGTGGGCGGAGCCAGAAGACCCCGGAAGCTGCGCTGATACTCGGTCTCCATGGGAACGGGGTGTTTCTTAAAGGGCGGCACACTGCTGCTGGAGCGGAGCAGCTGCAGGTCAAAGGTCAACAAACCTGTTTTAAACACGTCTTTTTGTGAATTCATATTTTACATTTATATATTTTATATTCATGATTCATGAGTTTTCTTCACTGACTGAGTTTAATGTGACCGACAGTCATGTGACCACCAAAACCAAAGAGTAAAAACTCCTGTAAACGTCTCCATCTAGTGGACACACAGCAGTACTACTACTACTGATATATAAGAAGAACACAATTATATATACATATATACACACACACACATTACATTAACTCTCCCTCTTATATGACAATATTGTATTTGCATTATTTGCTGTTCTGCAGTCAGTAGAAGTAAAACATGAGGTAGTATTTGAGGGAGTATTTGGTGGTATTGAGGTAGTATTTGTGTACTAGTAGACGTGTACCTGTTCTGCAGTCAGTATGGGAGAAGCAGCAGTTGCAGGTTTCTTCCAGCTGAACTGTCGGTGGTACTCTGACCGTTGACTTCCTGACCTTTGACCTCCCACCCTAAGCCCCGCCCTCCAGCGCAGAGCATGCTGGACCGGCACAAACAAACAAACAAACAAACAAACAAACAAACGAAGGTGAAGCGACGAGAGAGACGCACCTGGAGGAGGCGGTGCATCCGGATGCGGCTGCATTCTGGCTCACCTCATTGGCCGAGGGGGCTGCCATCAGAGGCCTGCTGAGCTGTGGTTGGCTGTCGAGCTTGGAGGGGCGGGGCTTAGCTGAGGAGACGGAAGAAAAAAAACACACAAATACTCAGAATCAAGGGTTGAAGTACGAGGAAAACGAAAGCACAGGTACGCAATGTGTGTTCACCGGATGATGGTCCAGGGTCTGCAGGGGGTCCAGGGTCTGCAGGGGGTCCGGGGTCTGCAGGGGGTCCGGGGTCTGCAGGGGGTCCAGGGTCTGCAGGGGGTCCAGGGTCTGCAGGGGGTCCAGGGTCTGCAGGGGGTCCAGGGTCTGCAGGGGGTCCGGGGTCAGAGCGAGTCCACGAGGCTGGTGATGAAGACGGACACCTTATTATCTCACGTAGCTATGTGGGAACACGCAGTGTGCTACGCTGTGGTTCCGACCAGCAGGGGGCGCCGTTCTGCGGGCGGGCGGCCCAGCCAGGGGGTCCCGTGGACCTGGACCGCACGGCAGGGGGCTGCAGGACCGAGCGAGACCAGCAGGACCCGGCCTCCTCCTCCTCCGCTGGAGACCCGGCTCTCTGCTGAAGCCTGATGTGATGTGATGATAACAAAATCTGTTCTGCATTTGCACAACTTGAAAAAAAGAAAGAAAGAAGAAAGAAAGAAGACTGAAGTTTGTCATACCCATGTGGGCGGAGCTAAGACCGGCCAATGGGGCGCAGCGCTGAGGGGACGCGCTTCTGGACCGGGAAACCCTGTAGCTCCTCTGGTACTCACTCCGACACTGACACACACACACACACACACACACACACACACACACACACACACACACACGCAAGATTGAATTAAACTATATTTAAAATTCTAGTGGAGATAAAATTACGTAATATTTATATTAAATAAAAAGGTACATCTCAGAGGTACTCAGATGTACTTTGTACTGTACTACACCTCAGAGGTATACATAGTACTTTTTACTGTACTACACCTCAGAGGTACATATAGTACTTTGTATTGTACTACACCTCAGGTATATATAGTACTTTTTACTGTACTACACCTCAGAGGTACATATAGTACTTTGTATTGTACTACACCTCAGAGGTACATATAGTACTTTTTACTGTACTACACCTCAGAGGTACATATAGTACTTTTTACTGTACTACACCTCAGGTATATATAGTACTTTTTACTGTACTACAGCTCAGAGGTACATAGTACTTTTTACTGTACTACAGCTCAGAGGTACATATAGTACTTTTTACTGTACTACAGCTCAGAGGTACATAGTACTTTTTACTGTACTACAGCTCAGAGGTACATAGTACTTTTTACTGTACTACAGCTCAGAGGTACATATAGTACTTTTTACTGTACTACAGCTCAGAGGTACATATAGTACTTTTTACTGTACTACAGCTCAGAGGTACATAGTACTTTTTACTGTACTACAGCTCAGAGGTACATATAGTACTTTTTACTGTACTACAGCTCAGAGGTATTGCACTTTGTACTGTACTATGTAACACCTTAGAGGTAAATATAGTACTTCTACTTTACGACATATCAGAGGTACATGTAGTACTTCTACTCTACTACACCTCAGAAGTACATACAGTACTTCTACTACACCTCAGAGGTACATGTAGTACTTATACCTTTAGTTACAGCAGTAAAACACAAACAGATTAATTTAGCTGGATTAGCTCGTCACACCCAATGACGTCACACATGTATCCTACTGCGCCGTCTCGTGCACGGTTCCGTCCGGGACACCGGTACCGGTGCGCGTTCACGAGAGCCGACAGTTTTATTCACAAACCGCTCGTGAGCATACGTTAGTTAAAGAGCTATGCTAACGGCTGACGGCCTGTTGCCTGGTTACCTTGAAGCGGACGGTCATCTCGCTCTCGTCGCCGACGAAACACCGCGAGACATAACTCGTCATTGCGCATGCTCGCCGGTCTGTTCCTCAGATGACAGGGACAAGCTGCCGCCGTTGCCATGGCAGCAAAGCGTCTTGCGTCGACGCGGTGACGTCAGCCGTGTTGTCGTTCTGTTTGTGACGCCTCAAAATAATAATTATAACCCCCCAAAAATAAATAATAATACTATAATGTAATAATAATAATAATGACCAGCAAAATAATAATTATAAACCCCAAAAAATAAATAATACTATAATGTAAAAAATAATTACGTTAACAATAATGAACCCTCAAAATAATTATAAATCCCAAAAATAGATATACAATTATTTAAATAATAATCATGTTAATAATAATGACCACCAAAATAATAATTAGAAACCCCAAAATACAATCATTAAATAATTACATTAATAATAATAAACCATCAAAATAATACCCCCCCCATAATACAATAATTGAAATAATTACATTAATAACAATAAGAAATCAAAATAATTATAATTTAAATAATAATTACATTAATAATAATAAACCATCAAAATAATAATCCCCCCCCCCCCCCCCCCACCCACCCCATAATACAATAATTTAAATAATTACATTAATAATAAGAAGAAATCAAAATAATTATAATTTAAATAATAATTACGTTAATAATAATGACCCCTCAAAAACATGAATAAACCCTCTTAAAAATAATATGAATATGTTTATGTTGGATCCACTTTGGATATTCTTTTAATCTGAATAATAATAATGATGATTTCTTTGCTGTGACATATTTACACAATCAAGCAGAAAAACGTTGATTCTTTAAGTTTAAGTTTTCCGTCTCAAAACAAGTCAGGACTCGTCACCGGTGTGTTGAGATATCTCGACTCTTCTTCTGGAGCTTTCAACCACATGACATGGCCTTTTGTTGAGGACTTCATCATTCATCATCTACATGCATCTCATCCAGAATGATCCACATCGCAGGTTGCTGTTACAAAATTGCACCACTTTTATTCATTTAAGGCTTTTTAGTTTTTACTTTACATTTGGCTTCACCCCCCCTCCCCCCACTGGAAGAAACCAGTTCAGACCAGCGATCAGACCAGTGACCTCCAGCAGAA
The DNA here is from genome assembly GCA_038501785.1 of Myoxocephalus aenaeus. Classification (NCBI taxonomy): domain Eukaryota; kingdom Metazoa; phylum Chordata; class Actinopteri; order Perciformes; family Cottidae; genus Myoxocephalus; species Myoxocephalus aenaeus. The sequence goes on along the minus strand of JBAMJR010000513.1, from coordinate 4,686 downwards.
TGGAACCGGGGCCTTGAGCCGGGCCTTTGCTCTGGCTGAACTGGTTCCTTTTACATTTCACTGGTCATCATGCCACACAGAGCAAAACAAGCAGATTTATTTCAGCGATGTAAAATAATTCCTGCGTTGGGCTGCGGCCGCTTCAGCGCGACTTATTTTTGTTTTAGTTTTTTTTACAGAAACTCGGACGAGAAGATTCACAATCGGTTTAATCTGTACGGAGAAAAAGGTCCAGGATGCGTTAGCCTAGCTTAGCACAAACAATGGAAGCAGAGGGAAACTGCTAGCCTAGCTAGGAAAAAAGTGGAGAAAAACAAACGCGCCGCAGACGTTGAGGCCTCCGCATGCAGCGAACCGAGTCTGAAACCTCCGACACAAGAACCAAGACTCAATTTATACGATCTTTTAAAAAAAGAAGACAGACAATTAACGTGTGTGAGAAAAGTTTTAACTTCTCTCACAAGCTCGAACGTCTTCGGGGACAGAAAGTGTACCACTCTTAAAAAAATGGTGAGACAACCAACTTCTTTTGAAGCATACTGAGACCTCTAGATCTGCCAACACACACACACACACACACACACACACACACACACACACACACACACACACACACACACACACACACACACACACCACACACACACACACACACACACACACACACACACACGGTCCCTGTGGAGGTCAGAAGGTCGGCCTGCAGCTGCTGATTTGATTGGCTGAGAGCCGGCGGGACGTTAGCTAGAAACCGTTTTATTGAGGACGACCCGCTAGCGGCGGCAAGCGGACCTTCGACCCGCAAACTGTGGCAGCGCCACCCGGAGGTCAGACTGAGTACTGACAGAAACATCAACATGCTACATGACTGAACGTACTGCGGGAGAACCGGAACACCGACAGTACTCTGGTACTGATGTACTCTGGTACTGATGTACTCTGGTACTCATGTACTCTGGTACTACAACACTGTGCACAGCAGTACTCACAGAGGTCACTGAGTCCAACTCACTCACATTTCAAACAAAGACGGATAATCAAAAAGGCTTTTCCCCCGTCCTGCTGCTTCACAGGCCACGCCCCCAAATACACAGCGTGGGGGGGCGGGGCTTCAGCTTCACGCCCAACTGGACCGCAGGGCCGCGCTACCGCTAGCTAGTAACACTGAGGTTCAGTTCTTCTTTGCGTCCACGCTAACAAAGTGTAGAGAACTCAGCGCTACCCTCTCAGATGAGTTAGCAACATTAATATTCAGGTAATAAAATGGTTAATTAATCACGGAAACGACACCTGCTGGCCGCTCGCTTACTCATTACACACACACACACACACACACACACACACACACACACACACACACACACAGTGAGTCTGCTGTCTGAAGGCAACATGTCCGCCCTGAGCAGCAGATCTAGGGTCAGCTCACCGCGCGCTAACAAGTTAGCATGCTGCTACGCTAATTTATTACCAAAGTGGTTTCGCTAGCTTCCCTTTACAACATACCTAATATAACTGATATCGGTAGCTTTTCCTTATCGACAAGCTAACTCGCAGCTAGCTAACAAGCTAACTCACCGCCCATTTGATTCTTCTGTAAATATACTAACGCTTGTGTGTTAGCATAGTTAGCATTCAGTCCTCTTGGGGATGTGTTTATAATGCTAACAACCGCACAAACAGAACAATTTGCTCACAGTATTCAAACATAAGTGCTAGCTGCTATGCTAACAACGTAGCCCAAAGTTATGGAAGGTTTGTCCACATTCTCACATCTAACTGAATAGTTAGCGCGGCGCGGCAAGCTAACCGCGCGACTGCTGCACCCGCCCCCAAAGAATGTAAAACATGAAATTACTTTTATATCTTTTTTCACACAGAATCATAATAATAACCACGGTGGTAATAATAATAATAATAATAATAATAATAATAATAACTGAATGGATCCACAGGTTCAACCAGAGCCGCTGGAAAACAAGTAAAAGGAACATTTAAAAGTGAAAGCAAGAGGCCACGCCCCAGCGCAAAGGGGATTAGCAGAGAGCATGATGGGAAAACCCCCAACTGCACCAGCGGAATCTTCATCTTCATCATCGTCGTCGCCGGCTGCAGTCTCTCGATGTTTGGTTTTAATGTTTCCAAGGCAACAGTCTCTGGTCAGAGGTGGCTGATGTTGACGATGACGAGCTGTGTTAAAAGGGGCGTGGCCAGCTGGAAGAGGTCCTGTGATTGGTTGGTTGGTTGGCGGTCAGGTGAGCAGGAGACTGGAGAGAGAAGATCAATGAAATGTTCTCACAGTATTTATGTTTGTTTATTAATTAATAAACACAACAAACCTGTTATTAGAGAAGTTGACAGTTGGATTTTTTGCGAGTTTTCCCTTGAACCGGACTCTTCCTGTTGATCTGTCGCACGAGGTCATAGAAGATCTGCACACACACACACACACACACACATATATAAACATGTACTTTGGGCTCAATATTTAAAGCTAAAGCTTTTCAGGTGCAGCTCTGTAAACTAATATCTCATGTTCTACTTTATTACCTTTATAAAAAACCCTGGAAAGAAATAAGTCAAGTATTACATTAATAAACATTTAAACATTAAATGAAGAAACAAAAGGTTGAATATCATGTAAAATATTTCATTTGGCTGCTAAACATTCACTCAAATGTAGACTTCCTGTTTCTAAAGCCTCTAAAAACAGTGTGTGTGTGTGTGTGTGTGTGTGTGTGTGTGTGTGTGTGTGTGTGTGTGTGTGTGTGTGTGTGTGTGTGTGTGTGTGTGTGTGTGTGTGTGTGTGTGTGTGTTATTTTACCCAGATAATGTCAAATGTTCGTGGTATTTCATTAAGTGAAGAAGAAGAGAGATGAAGAGAGAAGAAGAAGAAGAAGCAGAAGAAGAAGAGACGGAGGAGGAGGAAGAGGAAGAGGAGGAGGAAGAGGAAGAGGAGGAGGAGGAGTCACCTCGTTGACGTTGATCTTGCTCTTGGCCGAGGTCTCCAGGAAGGCGCAGGCGCTCCACTGGCGGGCGAGGCCGACGCCCGACTCCTTGCCGACGACGCGCTCCACCTCCAGGTCGCACTTGTTGCCCACGAGGATCATGGGAACCCTGATCGCCACGGAGACAGGACATTTCAGAGTGGACCAAACTACATGAAACAAAAACGCTGATGGATTTTATTATCGAGCCGAACTCAGCATTTTGAAATGAAAGCAGACGTCTCCACGCCTCAGAGGAGTGCGTGTGTGTGCGCGCTGTGTGTGTGTGTGTGTGTGTGTGCGTGTGTGTGTGTGCGTGTGTGTGTGTGTGTGTGTCGTACGTCCTCGGTGTCCTTCACTCTGAGGATCTGCTCCCGGAGGTCCTGGAGGTCGTTGAAGGTCGACTGAGCCGTGATGGAGTAGACAAGAGCGAAGCCCCTGACCGTTCTTCATGTACAGGTCTCTCATCGCTGTGAACTGCTCCTGGAGAGAGAGACAGGTGGGTGGGGAGAGAGAGAGACAGGTGGGGGAGAGAGACAGGTGAGGAGAGAGAGAGACAGGTGAGGAGAGAGAGAGACAGGTGGGGAGAGAGAGACAGGTGAGGAGAGAGAGAGAGACAGGTGAGGAGAGAGAGAGAGACAGGTGAGGAGAGAGAGAGACAGGTGGGGAGAGAGAGACAGGTGAGGAGAGAGAGAGAGACAGGTGAGGAGAGAGAGAGAGACAGGTGGGGAGAGAGAGACAGGTGAGGAGAGAGAGAGAGACAGGTGAGGAGAGAGAGAGAGACAGGTGAGGAGAGAGAGAGACAGGTGGGGGAGAGAGAGACAGGTGAGGAGAGAGAGAGAGACAGGTGAGGAGAGAGAGAGAGACAGGTGGGGAGAGAGAGACAGGTGAGGAGAGAGAGAGAGACAGGTGAGGAGAGAGAGAGAGACAGGTGAGGAGAGAGAGAGAGAGAGACAGGTGAGGAGAGAGAGAGAGACAGGTGGTCAGACAGACAGACAGGTGGTCAGACAGACAGACAGGTGGTCAGACAGACAGGTCTTACTGTCCCTGCTGTGTCCAGGATCTCCAGCATGCATTGCTGTCCATCGACCTCCACTTGCTTGCAAAGAGACAAAGAGACAAAGAGACAAAGACTCATTACATATCTCAGTTTATTTATAAATATATATATTTATATATATATATTTATATATATATATAAATCAGGAGAGACAGACGGGCTGAAGCGGTCTTACCTTCCGGTAGGAGTCCTCTATCGTCGGGTCGTATTTCTCCACAAAGATACCCTGAACAAACTGAACAGTCTGGAGAGAGAGGGAGAGAGAGAGAGAGAGAGAGAGAGAGAGAGAGAGAGAGAGAGAGAGAGAGAGAGACAGACAGAGGACAGACAGACAGACAGACAGACAGAGAGAGAGAGAGAGAGAGAGAGAGAGAGAGAGAGACACAGAGAGAGAGAGAGAGAGAGAGAGAGAGAGTCATGTTAATGGAGCTCTGTTCTCATTGGTCATTAGAATGGAATTAATGTGACACACTGCACTCATTGTAGTGTGTGTGTGTGTGTGTGTGTGTGTGTGTGTGTGTGTGTGTGTGTGTGTCTTCGTTTTCATTTTTAACTGAATAACTGAATTTTAACTGATTTGAAGCATGTTCGTCGACATAAATCAGAATAATAGTGTTGTTGTTGTTGTTGTTGTTGTTGTTG
>JBAMJR010000512.1:0-72500 GCA_038501785.1 Myoxocephalus aenaeus | reverse complement strand
AGCGCGCCCGGATAGCCAACCACTTCTCAACCCAGGAGAACTCATCGAACGTTAGATAGATCTGTGCATACCCAAAGTCTCGGTTGGTCTTGTGGTCCTTCACCGAGATCACGTAGCCCTCGTCCCCATCAAGGAGCGGTTGTTCTTTGGCCTGGTCCACCTCGTCAACCGTCATGTTTGTCAGAACACCTGGGCGGTGCCCATAAATCGAGACTATGTAGGCCGCGAAGTAGCCGTAGAAAGCGCACCTGGCTTTAAAGTCGTTGCCATCGGTCTCCAGTTGCTCTGAAGACAGGGTAAAATACAGCATTAACAACACACACACGGGCGCTGCATGGCCTAGTCATGCTCTCTCTTACCCAGTAAAGTGGGGATAATATCCCGACACTTATCCTGGCACCTCCGCAGGCAGCTTCCAGGGACAATTCTGTTCATCTTTATCGTCTTATGACGCAGCTGATGCGTCACCACAGAGGCCCCGAGCCCACGGAGAGTGGCTTTAAGACACCTCACCACGCTGATGAGTTGGGACGTTGAGAGGTTGCACTCAACTGGCGGTGTTTCCTGGAGGTAGCTGCAGAATTGAGCAATGTTCCTAATGTAGAAATCGATAGTCGTAATCGCTTTGCCCTCGGTGCGCAGGTGGTCGACGTACCTCCGAATACCATCCATGTCGTACAAGAAAACCCAGTCGGAGGTGTTCTTTTTTCCCACTGAGAGGAATGAGAGAAATGACCTCACTCGGCTCTCTTTTGAAAGAGCATTTTCTTTCTTTTTAAAAGTGGGTGAGGTGCCCGCTTGGAATTTTGTGTACTCCTCCAGGAACCGCTCTGAAACGAAATTAGCCCACAATAAGCACTCTCATACGGCTTGATCACATTCAAAAGTAAGCCCGGAGAGAGCCAGAGAAGTCTTGTTTCTTACCGAGTGTCGGTGGAAGTTTCAGGCGGGTCATCGAGGCCCCTCGCCCGGCACCGTTGAAGATGGATGAGCTAACCTCCGCACCTGCTCCCTCTTCATATTCGTCTTCGTCTCCGTAGCCAGGCTGCTCCACACTCTGCCCGGAGCCAGGCTGCGCCACACTCTGCCCGGCCTCATCACCCTGTGCTTCAGCTCGCTGAGAGTAGAAATGACGCAGCTTCTTACTCATTTTCTCGAGGCGTTTTACTGTCAAAGCAGCCTCTTTATCCCTCATCTCCAGGCAACGTTTGAGTTTTGTATTCTCTAGCCGGAGTAGAGAACACTTTTCGGGGCTGCAGACCTCCACATCTACCTCTGGTGCCGGGAGGCACGGCTCACCCACCTCCTCAATGTCTAGTGTGGTCGATAGAGGCACAATGGGCTGGGACGAGCGCAGCTCTGATAGCAACCTTAAGGTCAGGGTCTTCTGCGAACCTTGACGAAGGGCAGAAACGGACTCTTTATCCAGCTCTGGGTGTCCATCACGCAGGTGCTTGTCAAGCCTGGTGCCCTGGAGCGCACAGCCGGAGACGGGGCATGGTTCTTTGCGGATGTTGACTCGGCCGGAGCCGAAGTTCAACAGGAGCCTCCGCTCTGTCACATTCTTCACCTGATGAGACCGCTTCAGGTGGTTCGGTAAATCGGCGTAATCCTTCAAACAAACAGGACAGGTAGCCGTTTCGGAGCTCATAATCGTACTCTTGCATCGTTCGAAGACCAGCAGAGAATGAGGGCTGGCTGCAAACCCGCTTTAAATGCATGGTGGCACGGCAAGTGACAGGTGTCTCTGGTTGGCAATCAACACAGTGAGTCAAAGGGATGATGGGACAAAGACACGCCCAAAATCACATGTCAATAAGCACAAAGCGCTCCGTGGATGTACAGGGTGTACTTCCATAAACGCATTTTATTTTCCTTCAAACTGTATTTAATGCTGGTTCATAGACCCTATATGGCCTTAAAGTGCCTTAACCTGCTCCGATCTTCTCGCGGAAAACGGCGTTGGAAAGAGGAGGTTCCCCTGAGAAATGCAAGCCAACCCGCGAGCCTCTAGGTGCTCCAGAGCCTGCTCCACAGCCGTTTTAGTGCTCCGGAGTTGAAGCCTTCATTGGAGTTAGAAGGCCGGGAGCCACATTTCAACCCTGAAAAGTGCCTTAACCTGATCCGATCTTCTCGCGGAAAACGGCGTTGGAAAGAAGAGCTTCCCCTGAAGACGGGAAGCCAACCCGCAGGCTTCTAGGTGCTCCACAGCCTGCTCGGCGGCCGCTGTAGAGCGCTGTCGGCGAGTCAGGTTTGCAGAGGTCAGCGCATTAAAAGCTCAATTTGTAATGCCCGGATTTCGCCACAAGATGGAGCCCTCTACCAGGCTATGAATTCAATTCGACTGACTGCAACTTGGATTCCATTCAGACTTCAGAGGCCGCGTTTGAAGGCCGCAAAGTCGGTCTAGAGATGGCAAAATGCACCACAAGACCCATGGGTACATGTTTAAAGTGCCAAGGCACAAATAGAGCATTAATATCAACCCTGGAAAGTGCCTGTAGGGGGGGGTCCCAGTCCCTCTGGGGTACCCAGACCAGGTCTACTAAGTCCGGGTAAAGGTCTTGGTCTCATGGGGGGGGTCTCAGTCCCTCTGGGGTACCCAGAGAAGGACCACCAAGCCTGGGTACTGGCCTTGGTCCTGAAGGGGGTCTCAGTCACTCAGCTGGACCCAGACCAGGTCTACTAAGTCCGGGTACTGGTCTTGGTCTCATGGGGGGGTCTCAGTCCCTCTGGGGTACCCAGAGAAGGACCACCAAGCCTGGGTACTGGCCTTGGTCCTGAAGGGGGTCTCAGTCACTCAGCTGGACCCAGAGAAGGACCACCAAGTCTGGGTACTGGTCTTGGTCTCATGGGGGGTCTCAGTCACTCAGAGGTACCCAGACCAGGACCACCAAAGCCTGGGTACTGGTCTTGGTCTCATGGGGGGTCTCAGTCCCTCTGGGGTACCCAGAGAAGGACCACCAAGTCTGGGTACTGGTCTGGGTCTCATGGGGGGTCTCAGTCCCTCTGGGGTACCCAGAGAAGGACCACCAAGTCTGGGTACTGGTCTGGGTCTCATGGGGGGTCTCAGTCACTCACACAGACCCAGACCAGGACCACCAAGCCTGGGTACTGGTCTGGGTCTCATGGGGGGTCTCAGTCACTCACACAGACCCAGACCAGGACCACCAAGTCCGGGTACTGGTCTTGGTCTCATGGGGGGGTCTCAGTCCCTCTATGGTACCCAGACCAGGTCTACTAAGTCTGGGTACTGGTCTGGGTCTCATGGGGGGGTCTCAGTCCCTCTGGGGTACCCAGACCAGGACCACCAAAGCCTGGGTACTGGTCTTGGTCCTGTAGGGGGTCTCAGTCACTCACACAGACCCAGAGAAGGACCACCAAGCCTGGGTACTGGCCTTGGTCCTGAAGGGGGTCTCAGTCACTCACACATACCCAGAGAAGGACCACCAAGTCTGGGTACTGGTCTTGGTCTCATGGGGGGGTCTCAGTCACTCAGAGGTACCCAGACCAGGACCACCAAGCCTGGGTACTGGTCTGGGTCTCATGGGGGGGTCTCAGTCCCTCTGGGGTACCCAGAGAAGGACCACCAAGTCTGGGTACTGGTCTTGGTCTCATGGGGGGGGTCTCAGTCACTCAGAGGTACCCAGACCAGGACCACCAAAGCCTGGGTACTGGTCTTGGTCTTGTGGGGGGGGTCTCAGTCCCTCTGGGGTACCCAGAGAAGGACCACCAAGTCTGGGTACTGGTCTTGGTCTCATGGGGGGGTCTCAGTCCCTCTGGGGTACCCAGAGAAGGACCACCAAGCCTGGGTACTGGCCTTGGTCCTGAAGGGGGTCTCAGTCACTCAGCTGGACCCAGAGAAGGACCACCAAGTCTGGGTACTGGTCTTGGTCTCATGGGGGGGGTCTCAGTCACTCAGAGGTACCCAGACCAGGACCACCAAAGCCTGGGTACTGGTCTTGGTCTTGTGGGGGGGTCTCAGTCCCTCTGGGGTACCCAGAGAAGGACCACCAAGTCTGGGTACTGGTCTTGGTCTCATGGGGGGGTCTCAGTCCCTCTGGGGTACCCAGAGAAGGACCACCAAGCCTGGGTACTGGCCTTGGTCCTGAAGGGGGTCTCAGTCACTCAGCTGGACCCAGAGAAGGACCACCAAGTCTGGGTACTGGTCTTGGTCTCATGGGGGGGTCTCAGTCACTCAGAGGTACCCAGACCAGGACCACCAAAGCCTGGGTACTGGTCTTGGTCTTGTGGGGGGGTCTCAGTCCCTCTGGGGTACCCAGAGAAGGACCACCAAGTCTGGGTACTGGTCTTGGTCTCATGGGGGGGTCTCAGTCCCTCTGGGGTACCCAGAGAAGGACCACCAAGCCTGGGTACTGGCCTTGGTCCTGAAGGGGGTCTCAGTCACTCAGCTGGACCCAGAGAAGGACCACCAAGTCTGGGTACTGGTCTTGGTCTCATGGGGGGGTCTCAGTCACTCAGAGGTACCCAGACCAGGACCACCAAAGCCTGGGTACTGGTCTTGGTCTTGTGGGGGGGTCTCAGTCCCTCTGGGGTACCCAGAGAAGGACCACCAAGTCTGGGTACTGGTCTTGGTCTCATGGGGGGGTCTCAGTCCCTCTGGGGTACCCAGAGAAGGACCACCAAGCCTGGGTACTGGCCTTGGTCCTGAAGGGGGTCTCAGTCACTCAGCTGGACCCAGAGAAGGACCACCAAGTCTGGGTACTGGTCTTGGTCTCATGGGGGGGTCTCAGTCACTCAGAGGTACCCAGACCAGGACCACCAAAGCCTGGGTACTGGTCTTGGTCTTGTGGGGGGGTCTCAGTCCCTCTGGGGTACCCAGAGAAGGACCACCAAGTCTGGGTACTGGTCTTGGTCTCATGGGGGGGTCTCAGTCCCTCTGGGGTACCCAGAGAAGGACCACCAAGCCTGGGTACTGGCCTTGGTCCTGAAGGGGGTCTCAGTCACTCAGCTGGACCCAGAGAAGGACCACCAAGTCTGGGTACTGGTCTTGGTCTCATGGGGGGGTCTCAGTCACTCAGAGGTACCCAGACCAGGACCACCAAAGCCTGGGTACTGGTCTTGGTCTTGTGGGGGGGTCTCAGTCCCTCTGGGGTACCCAGAGAAGGACCACCAAGTCTGGGTACTGGTCTTGGTCTCATGGGGGGGTCTCAGTCCCTCTGGGGTACCCAGAGAAGGACCACCAAGCCTGGGTACTGGCCTTGGTCCTGAAGGGGGTCTCAGTCACTCAGCTGGACCCAGAGAAGGACCACCAAGTCTGGGTACTGGTCTTGGTCTCATGGGGGGGTCTCAGTCACTCAGAGGTACCCAGACCAGGACCACCAAAGCCTGGGTACTGGTCTTGGTCTTGTGGGGGGGTCTCAGTCCCTCTGGGGTACCCAGAGAAGGACCACCAAGTCTGGGTACTGGTCTTGGTCTCATGGGGGGGTCTCAGTCCCTCTGGGGTACCCAGAGAAGGACCACCAAGCCTGGGTACTGGCCTTGGTCCTGAAGGGGGTCTCAGTCACTCAGCTGGACCCAGACCAGGTCTACTAAGTCCGGGTAAAGGTCTGGGTCTCATGGGGGGTCTCAGTCACTCTGGGGTACCCAGACCAGGACCACCAAAGCCTGGGTACTGGTCTTGGTCTCATGGGGGGGTCTCAGTCCCTCTCTGGTACCCAGACCAGGTCTACTAAGTCCGGGTAAAGGTCTGGGTCCTGTAGGGGGGTCTCAGTCCCTCTCTGGTACCCAGACCAGGTCTACTAAGTCCGGGTACTGGCCTTGGTCCTGTAGGGGGTCTCAGTCACTCACACAGACCCAGACCAGGACCACCAAGCCTGGGTACTGGTCTGGGTCTCATGGGGGGTCTCAGTCACTCACACAGACCCAGACCAGGACCACCAAGTCCGGGTACTGGTCTGGGTCTCGTGGGGGGGTCTCACACTCACTCAGACAGACCCAGAAGACACTCCCTCTAGCTGGGGAGCTCAGGGCTTTGGAGGCCATCTGACCTTTGACCTTTCGCTGTTAGCAGGCCTGGAACCACGGGGTACCCTGCTCCAATCTTCTCGCGGAAAACGGCGTTGGAAAGAGGAGGTTCCCCTGAAAAATGCAAGCCAACCCGCGGGCCTCTAGGTGCTCCAGAGCCTGCTCCACAGCCGTTTTAGTGCTCCGGAGTCGAAGCCTGCATTGGAGTAGAAGGCCGGGAGCCACATTTCAACCCTGGAAAGTGCCTTATCCTTATCCAATCTTCTCGCGGAAAACGGCGTTGGAAAGAAGAGCTTCCCCTGAAGACGGGAAGCCAACCCGCAGGCTTCTAGGTGCTCCACAGCCTGCTCGGCGGCCGCTGTAGAGCGCAGTCGGCGGGTCAGGTTTGCAGAGGTCAGTGCATTAAAAGCTCAATTTGTAATGCCCGGATTTCGCCACAAGATGGAGCCCTCTACCAGGCTATGAATTCAATTCGACTGACTGCAACTTGGATTCCATTCAGACTTCAGAGGCCGCGTTTGAAGGCCGCAAAGTCGGTCTAGAGATGGCAAAATGCACCACAAGACCCATGGGTACATGTTTGGAGCTCACTGAGGACCACAGAGGGTCTCATTAGACATGCCAACCCACATATTGAACACTTTATTAGGGATGCACACTGGTCATCTACACCATGGAGCTCACTGAGGACCACAGAGGGTCTCATTAGACATGTCAACCCACATATTGAACACTTTATTAGGGATGCACACTGGTCCTCTTCACCATGGAGGACCACAGAGGGTATCATTAGACATCTCAACCCACATATTGAACACTTTATTAGGGATGCACACTGGTCATCTACACCATGGAGCTCACTGAGGACCACAGAGGGTCTCATTAGACATCTCAACCCACATATTGAACACTTTATTAGGGATGCACACTGGTCATCTACACCATGGAGCTCACTGAGGACCACAGAGGGTCTCATTAGACATGCCAACCCACATATTGAACACTTTATTAGGGATGCACACTGGTCATCTTCACCATGGAGCTCACTGAGGACCACAGAGGGTCTCATTAGACATCTCAACCCACATATTGAACACTTTATTAGGGATGCACACTAGTCCTCTTCACCATGGAGGACCACAGAGGGTATCATTAGACATCTCAACCCACATATTGAATACTGATAAACAAAAAAAAAGCCCTCCCTCACTCCCACCAGAGCTGACTCTGGAGGAAGAGAGGGAGGGCACACACACACACACAGCCGATCACCTGCATCTTTTCCGGGGCAGAGAACAAAAAAAAAGCCCTCCCTCCCTCCCACCAGAGCTGACTCTGGAGGGAGGGAGGGAGGGCACTTTCTCACCTGGAGGACATCACCATTCTGTGGGGAAACACTCACTCAGAGTCCCTGCTCTGAGTCCCAGGCACACACTGCACTCACCACACCCCACTTTGGAGCACTCAAACCCGGCATAGCCTGGATGCTAAGTGACCCCCCCTTGGACCAGACCCTACCTCCGGAGCTCCCCCAGTGACCCGGCTCACCCTCCGACCCCGTGGACCCACTCTTAAGCCCCCACCCCTGGGTTAAAACCCAAGTTCCGCCGCCCTGGAGTTTCGTGCCCCTGGTTATCTAGAACTATCTCGTGCCCCTGGTTATCTAGAACTATCTCGTGCCCCTGGTTATCTGACTAACATTTTCATGGTTTTTTTTCTAAGTGTTTTCTCGCACCCCTGGTTATCTAAATAAAAATAATATGTAGCGATTTTTTTCTAAGTGTTTTCTCGTGCCCCTGGTACTCTAGACAATATTAAGAATTTTTTTATAAGTTTTTTTTCGCGCCCCTGGTTATCTAAATAATTTTTATTAATTTTTCCAAAAAAATATTTCATTTATTTTCCAAGTTTTTTTTTTTTCTAAGTACAACTAAGTTGTTTTTGGCCGACCTCTCACTGTGAGAGGCCGACCTGAGAGACTCTAAGACGGATCACCTCCGTCCCCAACGCACCTCTGCTGCTGGATGAAGTTATGTTTGAAGAGAGACCGACCTCTCACTGTGAGAGGCCGACCTGAGAGACTCTAAGACGGATCACCTCCGTCCCCAACGCACCTCTGCTGCTGGATGAAGTACCCCCCGTACCCCTGGTCCTCTAGAAATGGGTTATTGGGTCACCGGCCGAGGTGGACGCCCGCCGTCGGCCCAGTGACGCTAACCCGGCTGGGTTTGACTCCGGAATCGAACCCTGATTCCTCGAGCCCACGCGGGCTGAGATCTTTCCGACAAGCATATGATTTTTTCAAAGTAAACGCTTCATATTGTTATTTTTCGTCACTACCTCAGTGGGTAACTTGCGTGCTGCTGCCTTCCTTGGATGTCTGGCCGTTTCTCAGGCTCCCTCTCCGGGAATCGAACCGTGATTCCTCGAGCCCACGCGGGCTGAGATCGTTCCGACAAGCATATGACTTTTTTCAAAGTAAACGCTTCGTATTGTTATTTTTCGTCACTACCTCAGTGGGTAACTTGCGTGCTGCTGCCTTCCTTGGATGTCTGGCCGTTTCTCAGGCTCCCTCTCCGGGAATCGAACCGTGATTCCTCGAGCCCACGCGGGCTGAGATCGTTCCGACAAGCATATGACTTTTTTCAAAGTAAACGCTTCGTATTGTTATTTTTCGTCACTACCTCAGTGGGTAACTTGCGTGCTGCTGCCTTCCTTGGATGTCTGGCCGTTTCTCAGGCTCCCTCTCCGGGAATCGAACCGTGATTCCTCGAGCCCACGCGGGCTGAGATCGTTCCGACAAGCATATGACTTTTTTCAAAGTAAACGCTTCGTATTGTTATTTTTCGTCACTACCTCAGTGGGTAACTTGCGTGCTGCTGCCTTCCTTGGATGTCTGGCCGTTTCTCAGGCTCCCTCTCCGGGAATCGAACCCTGATTCCCCGTTACCCGTGGTCACCATGGTAGGCACAGAAAGTACCATCGAAAGTTGATAGGGCAGACATTCGAATGAGACGTCGCCGCCACGGGGGCCAGCGATCGGCTCGAGGTTATCCAGAGTCACCAAAGCTGCCGTGGCGCCCCGGAGGGCAACCACACATGGGTTTTGGATCTGATAAATGCACGCATCCCCGGAGGTCAGCGCTCGTTTGCATGTATTAGCTCTAGAATTGCCACAGTTATCCAAGTAACGTTAGAGCGATCAAAGGAACCATAACTGATTTAATGAGCCATTCTCAGTTTCACTGTACCGGCCGTGTGTACTTAGACTTGCATGGCTTAATCTTTGAGACAAGCATATGCTACTGACAGGATCAACCAGGTAGCCCTTCGTCACCGGCCGAGGCGGACGCCCGCCGTCGGCCCAGTGTGGCTGGGGGGTGGCCAGCTCCCTCCGAGTCCCGGGCGGGGGAGGCACGGAGCGGAGCGAAGCGCATGGGGGCCATCGGCTTTCGCTCGACGAGGAAGGGTTTGAGAAACCTGTTCAGCGGAGGCACGCTGCGACACTGCGCCTGTCTCCCGCTGGAATGGGAGACTGCGACAGGGCGGCGAGCTCCGTGGCAGGACTGCTGGGTCAGACGGGTCGTCTCGGTCTCGCTTCAATGGGCCATTGCTCCTCCCGGGCCTAGAGGCGAACCCGCGGTCCGGAGGAACCGCCCACCAGAACACCGGCACGAGGCCGGCCGGCGGGGGCCCTCCGATGGCGGGTCACGTATGCCAATCGGTCTGCACGGACAAACAGGTGTGTCCCTCTCTTTTTTCGTCAAAGTGTAGCTCACTCGGAGCGGAGCCTCCGCTGCCATGAGCAAAAGTGCCAAAAACGGCTGAAAATAAAGACTCTTTTTCGGGCAAACTGGTTTTTATTCATCGGGGGGGCGGTCCGGAGGGGGTCTGCGGGTCCAGTTCATGCCCGACCTAGCTCACTTGCAATGCACCTCACCACAGCGAGAAGTTACTCTTCTCCAAAAAGACGTCAAAATGACTCGGTTCTTTTTCCAAAAGTGCTTTTTATTCATCCGTGGGACCGTCCGGAGGGGGCCTGTGGGTCAGATTGTGTCCCAAAAATGATCAGAGGAAACGCACCTCGCTCCGCAGGACGCTCGCTGCGTGCTCCAAAAAGTGCCAAAACGGCTGAAAATGAAGACTCTTTTTCGGGCAAACTGGTTTTTATTCATCGGGGGGGCGGTCCGGAGGGGGTCTGCGGGTCCAGTTCATGCCCGACCTAGCTCACTTGCAATGCACCTCACCGCAGCGAGAAGTTACTCTTCTCCAAAAAGACGTCAAAATGACTCGGTTCTTTTTCCAAAAGTGCTTTTTATTCATCCGTGGGACCGTCCGGAGGGGGCCTGTGGGTCAGATTGTGTCCCAAAAATGATCAGAGGAAACGCACCTCGCTCCGCAGGACGCTCGCTGCGTGCTCCAAAAAGTGCCAAAACGGCTGAAAATGAAGACTCTTTTTCGGGCAAACTGGTTTTTATTCATCGGGGGGGCGGTCCGGAGGGGGTCTGCGGGTCCAGTTCATGCCCGACCTAGCTCACTTGCAATGCACCTCACCGCAGCGAGAAGTTACTCTTCTCCAAAAAGACGTCAAAATGACTCGGTTCTTTTTCCAAAAGTGCTTTTTATTCATCCGTGGGACCGTCCGGAGGGGGCCTGTGGGTCAGATTGTGTCCCAAAAATGATCAGAGAAAACGCACCTCGCTCCGCGGGACGCCCGCTGCGTGCTCCAAAAAGTGCCAAAACTGTCAAAAAAAGCTCCGCGGGTCCCGCCACACACCGCGCGCGGCCGCCCTCCATGCCCAGAAAAGCTCTGCAAAATCCCAGAAGGATCCGTGCATGTACAGGCGTACCTCCACAAACGCCTTTTATTTTTCACCAAAGTGTTTTTTATCCAGGACATGGACCCTCTATGGCCGCCCAGACCATCCGACCTGCCTTCACTCATCGTGGGCATCAATTCCTGTGTAAAGCTCATGGTAAGCCTTTTTCTGAAAACTGGGTTTCTGAAAACGTGCGAGAGGTAATTTTGTCGCACCGTACCAAAGTGTGTCAATGTAAAATAATGAAAAAGGTAATCTTCGGTCTGTTATCTTACACTCCGTTTCGTGCCCCTGGTACTCTGAATCTCGCGCCCCTGGTTCTCTAACTCCGATTCTCGTGCCCCTGGTGCTCCGAATCTCGCGCCCCTGGTTCTCTAACTCCGATTCTCGCGCCCCTGGTGCTCTAGGACTCTCGCGCCCCTGGTTCTCTAACTCTCGCGCCCCTGGTTCTCTAACTCTCGTGCCCCTGGTTCTCTAGAACTCTGGCGCCCCTGGTTCTCTAACTCTCGTGCCCCTGGTTATCTAGATCTCGGACCCCTGGTTCTCTAACTATCTCGGAGCCCTGGTACTCTAGAATAGTGGACTCTGTCTGATTTTCATCACTTTTTCCATTTTGAAAAAAGTTAAAGTTTTTTCTTCCTGAGGGAGGGGGGATTTCCTCCGAAATATGGCGAAAAAAAAGGTGGGGGCTGAGCAGCGAGTGAGAGGAGGTCTGGCTGCTGGCCTTGGTCCTGTAGGGGGTCCAGGTCCCTCTGGGGTACCCAGACCAGGTCTACTAAGTCCGGGTAAAGGTCTGGGTCATGTAGGGGGGTCCCAGTCCCTCTGGGGTACCCAGACCAGGTCTACTAAGTCCGGGTAAAGGTCTTGGTCTCATGGGGGGGGTCTCAGTCCCTCTGGGGTACCCAGACCAGGTCTACTAAGTCTGGGTACTGGTCTTGGTCTCATGGGGGGTCTCAGTCCCTCTGGGGTACCCAGACCAGGTCTACTAAGTCTGGGTACTGGTCTTGGTCTCATGGGGGGGTCTCAGTCCCTCTATGGTACCCAGACCAGGTCTACTAAGTCTGGGTACTGGTCTTGGTCTCATGGGGGGTCTCAGTCCCTCTGGGGTACCCAGACCAGGTCTACTAAGTCTGGGTACTGGTCTTGGTCTCATGGGGGGGTCTCAGTCCCTCTGGGGTACCCAGACCAGGTCTACTAAGTCTGGGTACTGGTCTTGGTCTCATGGGGGGGTCTCAGTCCCTCTATGGTACCCAGACCAGGTCTACTAAGTCTGGGTACTGGTCTTGGTCTCATGGGGGGGTCTCAGTCCCTCTATGGTACCCAGACCAGGTCTACTAAGTCTGGGTACTGGTCTTGGTCTCATGGGGGGTCTCAGTCCCTCTATGGTACCCAGACCAGGTCTACTAAGTCTGGGTACTGGTCTGGGTCTCATGGGGGGTCTCAGTCCCTCTATGGTACCCAGACCAGGTCTACTAAGTCTGGGTACTGGTCTGGGTCTCATGGGGGGTCTCAGTCCCTCTATGGTACCCAGACCAGGTCTACTAAGTCTGGGTACTGGTCTTGGTCTCATGGGGGGGTCTCAGTCCCTCTATGGTACCCAGACCAGGTCTACTAAGTCTGGGTACTGGTCTTGGTCTCATGGGGGGTCTCAGTCCCTGTATGGTACCCAGACCAGGTCTACTAAGTCTGGGTACTGGTCTTGGTCTCATGGGGGGGTCTCAGTCCCTCTATGGTACCCAGACCAGGTCTACTAAGTCTGGGTACTGGTCTTGGTCTCATGGGGGGGTCTCAGTCCCTCTATGGTACCCAGACCAGGTCTACTAAGTCTGGGTACTGGTCTGGGTCTCATGGGGGGTCTCAGTCCCTCTATGGTACCCAGACCAGGTCTACTAAGTCTGGGTACTGGTCTGGGTCTCATGGGGGGTCTCAGTCCCTCTATGGTACCCAGACCAGGTCTACTAAGTCTGGGTACTGGTCTTGGTCTCATGGGGGGGTCTCAGTCCCTCTATGGTACCCAGACCAGGTCTACTAAGTCTGGGTACTGGTCTTGGTCTCATGGGGGGTCTCAGTCCCTGTATGGTACCCAGACCAGGTCTACTAAGTCTGGGTACTGGTCTTGGTCTCATGGGGGGTCTCAGTCCCTCTATGGTACCCAGACCAGGTCTACTAAGTCTGGGTACTGGTCTTGGTCTCATGGGGGGTCTCAGTCCCTCTATGGTACCCAGACCAGGTCTACTAAGTCTGGGTACTGGTCTGGGTCTCATGGGGGGTCTCAGTCCCTCTGGGGTACCCAGACCAGGACCACCAAGCCTGGGTACTGGTCTTGGTCCTGTAGGGGGTCTCAGTCACTCACACAGACCCAGACCAGGACCACCAAAGCCTGGGTACTGGTCTTGGTCTTGTGGGGGGGGTCTCAGTCCCTCTGGGGTACCCAGACCAGGACCACCAAGCCTGGGTACTGGTCTTGGTCTTGTGGGGGGGTCTCAGTCACTCTGGGGTACCCAGACCAGGACCACCAAAGCCTGGGTACTGGCCTTGGTCCTGAAGGGGGTCTCAGTCACTCACACAGACCCAGAGAAGGACCACCAAGTCTGGGTACTGGTCTTGGTCTCATGGGGGGGTCTCAGTCCCTCTGGGGTACCCAGACCAGGACCACCAAGCCTGGGTACTGGTCTTGATCCTGTAGGGGGTCTCAGTCACTCACACAGACCCAGAGAAGGACCACCAAGCATGGGTACTGGCCTTGGTCCTGAAGGGGGTCTCAGTCACTCACACAGACCCAGAGAAGGACCACCAAGTCTGGGTACTGGTCTGGGTCTCATGGGGGGGTCTCAGTCACTCAAAGGTACCCAGACCAGGACCACCAAAGCCTGGGTACTGGTCTTGGTCCTGTAGGGGGTCTCAGTCACTCACACAGACCCAGAGAAGGACCACCAAGCCTGGGTACTGGCCTTGGTCCTGAAGGGGGTCTCAGTCACTCACACAGACCCAGACCAGGACCACCAAAGCCTGGGTACTGGTCTTGGTCTTGTGGGGGGGTCTCAGTCCCTCTGGGGTACCCAGACCAGGACCACCAAGCCTGGGTACTGGCCTTGGTCTCATGGGGGGGTCTCAGTCCCTCTGGGGTACCCAGACATGGTCTACTAAGTCCGGCTAAAGGTCTTGGTCCTCTAGGGGGGTCTTAGTCACTCAGCTAGACCCAGACCAGGTCTACTAAGTCCGGCTAAAGGTCTTGGTCCACTAGGGGGGTCTCAGTCACTCTGGGGTACCCAGACATGGTCTACTAAGTCCGGCTAAAGGTCTTGGTCCTCTAGGGGGGTCTTAGTCACTCAGCTAGACCCAGACCAGGTCTACTAAGTCCGGCTAAAGGTCTTGGTCCTCCAGGGGGGTCCCCACTCACCATGGAGCTCACTGAGGACCACAGAGGGTCTCATTTAACGTATTAATCCGAGAATAGTGGCTTTCAACCGGGCATGACTTATGTCAGTCTCATGGCGGCCTGGCTGTTGGCCACAGGACCAAGTCAGTTCACTGAACCCCAGAATAGTGGCTTTCAACCGGGCATGACTTATGTCAGTCTCATGGCGGCCTGGCTGTTGGCCACAGGACCAAGTCAGTTCACTGAACCCCAGAATAGTGGCTTTCAACCGGGCATGACTTATGTCAGTCTCATGGCGGCCTGGCTGTTGGCCACAGGACCAAGTCAGTTCACTGAACCCCAGAATAGTAGCTTTCAACCGGGCATGACTTATGTCAGTCTCATGGCGGCCTGGCTGTTGGCCACAGGACCAAGTCAGTTCACTGAACCCCAGAATAGTGGCTTTCAACCGGGCATGACTTATGTCAGTCTCATGGCGGCCTGGCTGTTGGCCACAGGACCAAGTCAGTTCACTGAACCCCAGAATAGTGGCTTTCAACCGGGCATGACTTATGTCAGTCTCGTGGCGGCCTGGCTGTTGGCCACAGGACCAAGTCAGTTCACTGAACCCCAGAAAATCAGCCCCGTGGCTATGCAGAGTGGACGGCGTTCCCTAGCTCACAGTAGATTGACCCGGTCACAGGACCTTCTCCTGCATTCAAGTCAGTCAGACAACGAGTTGTATTTTTCAAAGTTTTTATTGAAACTGCTCAACAGGGGCGGTCGCAGGGGCAGATGAGCACTCAGTGACGGCCTCAAACCGCCCTCTCATCTCTTTAGCCTGGTTCCTATCAAGAGCCAGGGCATAGAAGCGGTCTGCTGTCCCCGTGTTGTGACACATGAACCTGGCCACTTCCGTTCGAACATCGGGTGTGTGGTAGTTTTTTGCCTGAGAACAGAAGAGAAGACAGGATTTATTTTCTAAGTTATTTCTGGGAGCCCTGGTCCTCTAGAATAAGAAGTGCTTTATCACCGTACTCACGTGGCCTGCGACAGCAGTGCGCAGGTCGATGAAGGTGGGCTTCCCAGGAAGGCCCATCTCCCCCCACGCCTTCTGCATGTATCGGACGAGGTTTTTAACGGTCCCAGAGCCGGTGCTGATTAGAACCAGGTTGGTTTGGGGCCTGAAGCGCGCCCGGATAGCCAACCACTTCTCAACCCAGGAGAACTCATCGAACGTTAGATAGATCTGTGCATACCCAAAGTCTCGGTTGGTCTTGTGGTCCTTCACCGAGATCACGTAGCCCTCGTCCCCATCAAGGAGCGGTTGTTCTTTGGCCTGGTCCACCTCGTCAACCGTCATGTTTGTCAGAACACCTGGGCGGTGCCCATAAATCGAGACTATGTAGGCCGCGAAGTAGCCGTAGAAAGCGCACCTGGCTTTAAAGTCGTTGCCATCGGTCTCCAGTTGCTCTGAAGACAGGGTAAAATACAGCATTAACAACACACACACGGGCGCTGCATGGCCTAGTCATGCTCTCTCTTACCCAGTAAAGTGGGGATAATATCCCGACACTTATCCTGGCACCTCCGCAGGCAGCTTCCAGGGACAATTCTGTTCATCTTTATCGTCTTATGACGCAGCTGATGCGTCACCACAGAGGCCCCGAGCCCACGGAGAGTGGCTTTAAGACACCTCACCACGCTGATGAGTTGGGACGTTGAGAGGTTGCACTCAACTGGCGGTGTTTCCTGGAGGTAGCTGCAGAATTGAGCAATGTTCCTAATGTAGAAATCGATAGTCGTAATCGCTTTGCCCTCGGTGCGCAGGTGGTCGACGTACCTCCGAATACCATCCATGTCGTACAAGAAAACCCAGTCGGAGGTGTTCTTTTTTCCCACTGAGAGGAATGAGAGAAATGACCTCACTCGGCTCTCTTTTGAAAGAGCATTTTCTTTCTTTTTAAAAGTGGGTGAGGTGCCCGCTTGGAATTTTGTGTACTCCTCCAGGAACCGCTCTGAAACGAAATTAGCCCACAATAAGCACTCTCATACGGCTTGATCACATTCAAAAGTAAGCCCGGAGAGAGCCAGAGAAGTCTTGTTTCTTACCGAGTGTCGGTGGAAGTTTCAGGCGGGTCATCGAGGCCCCTCGCCCGGCACCGTTGAAGATGGATGAGCTAACCTCCGCACCTGCTCCCTCTTCATATTCGTCTTCGTCTCCGTAGCCAGGCTGCTCCACACTCTGCCCGGAGCCAGGCTGCGCCACACTCTGCCCGGCCTCATCACCCTGTGCTTCAGCTCGCTGAGAGTAGAAATGACGCAGCTTCTTACTCATTTTCTCGAGGCGTTTTACTGTCAAAGCAGCCTCTTTATCCCTCATCTCCAGGCAACGTTTGAGTTTTGTATTCTCTAGCCGGAGTAGAGAACACTTTTCGGGGCTGCAGACCTCCACATCTACCTCTGGTGCCGGGAGGCACGGCTCACCCACCTCCTCAATGTCTAGTGTGGTCGATAGAGGCACAATGGGCTGGGACGAGCGCAGCTCTGATAGCAACCTTAAGGTCAGGGTCTTCTGCGAACCTTGACGAAGGGCAGAAACGGACTCTTTATCCAGCTCTGGGTGTCCATCACGCAGGTGCTTGTCAAGCCTGGTGCCCTGGAGCGCACAGCCGGAGACGGGGCATGGTTCTTTGCGGATGTTGACTCGGCCGGAGCCGAAGTTCAACAGGAGCCTCCGCTCTGTCACATTCTTCACCTGATGAGACCGCTTCAGGTGGTTCGGTAAATCGGCGTAATCCTTCAAACAAACAGGACAGGTAGCCGTTTCGGAGCTCATAATCGTACTCTTGCATCGTTCGAAGACCAGCAGAGAATGAGGGCTGGCTGCAAACCCGCTTTAAATGCATGGTGGCACGGCAAGTGACAGGTGTCTCTGGTTGGCAATCAACACAGTGAGTCAAAGGGATGATGGGACAAAGACACGCCCAAAATCACATGTCAATAAGCACAAAGCGCTCCGTGGATGTACAGGGTGTACTTCCATAAACGCATTTTATTTTCCTTCAAACTGTATTTAATGCTGGTTCATAGACCCTATATGGCCTTAAAGTGCCTTAACCTGCTCCGATCTTCTCGCGGAAAACGGCGTTGGAAAGAGGAGGTTCCCCTGAGAAATGCAAGCCAACCCGCGAGCCTCTAGGTGCTCCAGAGCCTGCTCCACAGCCGTTTTAGTGCTCCGGAGTTGAAGCCTTCATTGGAGTTAGAAGGCCGGGAGCCACATTTCAACCCTGAAAAGTGCCTTAACCTGATCCGATCTTCTCGCGGAAAACGGCGTTGGAAAGAAGAGCTTCCCCTGAAGACGGGAAGCCAACCCGCAGGCTTCTAGGTGCTCCACAGCCTGCTCGGCGGCCGCTGTAGAGCGCTGTCGGCGAGTCAGGTTTGCAGAGGTCAGCGCATTAAAAGCTCAATTTGTAATGCCCGGATTTCGCCACAAGATGGAGCCCTCTACCAGGCTATGAATTCAATTCGACTGACTGCAACTTGGATTCCATTCAGACTTCAGAGGCCGCGTTTGAAGGCCGCAAAGTCGGTCTAGAGATGGCAAAATGCACCACAAGACCCATGGGTACATGTTTAAAGTGCCAAGGCACAAATAGAGCATTAATATCAACCCTGGAAAGTGCCTGTAGGGGGGGTCCCAGTCCCTCTGGGGTACCCAGACCAGGTCTACTAAGTCCGGGTAAAGGTCTTGGTCTCATGGGGGGGGTCTCAGTCCCTCTGGGGTACCCAGAGAAGGACCACCAAGCCTGGGTACTGGCCTTGGTCCTGAAGGGGGTCTCAGTCACTCAGCTGGACCCAGACCAGGTCTACTAAGTCCGGGTACTGGTCTTGGTCTCATGGGGGGGTCTCAGTCCCTCTGGGGTACCCAGAGAAGGACCACCAAGCCTGGGTACTGGCCTTGGTCCTGAAGGGGGTCTCAGTCACTCAGCTGGACCCAGAGAAGGACCACCAAGTCTGGGTACTGGTCTTGGTCTCATGGGGGGGGTCTCAGTCACTCAGAGGTACCCAGACCAGGACCACCAAAGCCTGGGTACTGGTCTTGGTCTCATGGGGGGTCTCAGTCCCTCTGGGGTACCCAGAGAAGGACCACCAAGTCTGGGTACTGGTCTGGGTCTCATGGGGGGTCTCAGTCCCTCTGGGGTACCCAGAGAAGGACCACCAAGTCTGGGTACTGGTCTGGGTCTCATGGGGGGTCTCAGTCACTCACACAGACCCAGACCAGGACCACCAAGCCTGGGTACTGGTCTGGGTCTCATGGGGGGGTCTCAGTCACTCACACAGACCCAGACCAGGACCACCAAGTCCGGGTACTGGTCTTGGTCTCATGGGGGGGTCTCAGTCCCTCTATGGTACCCAGACCAGGTCTACTAAGTCTGGGTACTGGTCTGGGTCTCATGGGGGGGTCTCAGTCCCTCTGGGGTACCCAGACCAGGACCACCAAAGCCTGGGTACTGGTCTTGGTCCTGTAGGGGGTCTCAGTCACTCACACAGACCCAGAGAAGGACCACCAAGCCTGGGTACTGGCCTTGGTCCTGAAGGGGGTCTCAGTCACTCACACATACCCAGAGAAGGACCACCAAGTCTGGGTACTGGTCTTGGTCTCATGGGGGGGTCTCAGTCACTCAGAGGTACCCAGACCAGGACCACCAAGCCTGGGTACTGGTCTGGGTCTCATGGGGGGGTCTCAGTCCCTCTGGGGTACCCAGAGAAGGACCACCAAGTCTGGGTACTGGTCTTGGTCTCATGGGGGGGGTCTCAGTCACTCAGAGGTACCCAGACCAGGACCACCAAAGCCTGGGTACTGGTCTTGGTCTTGTGGGGGGGTCTCAGTCCCTCTGGGGTACCCAGAGAAGGACCACCAAGTCTGGGTACTGGTCTTGGTCTCATGGGGGGGTCTCAGTCCCTCTGGGGTACCCAGAGAAGGACCACCAAGCCTGGGTACTGGCCTTGGTCCTGAAGGGGGTCTCAGTCACTCAGCTGGACCCAGAGAAGGACCACCAAGTCTGGGTACTGGTCTTGGTCTCATGGGGGGGTCTCAGTCACTCAGAGGTACCCAGACCAGGACCACCAAAGCCTGGGTACTGGTCTTGGTCTTGTGGGGGGGTCTCAGTCCCCTCTGGGGTACCCAGAGAAGGACCACCAAGTCTGGGTACTGGTCTTGGTCTCATGGGGGGGTCTCAGTCCCTCTGGGGTACCCAGAGAAGGACCACCAAGCCTGGGTACTGGCCTTGGTCCCTGAAGGGGGTCTCAGTCACTCAGCTGGACCCAGAGAAGGACCACCAAGTCTGGGTACTGGTCTTGGTCTCATGGGGGGGTCTCAGTCACTCAGAGGTACCCAGACCAGGGACCACCAAAGCCTGGGTACTGGTCTTGGTCTTGTGGGGGGGGTCTCAGTCCCTCTGGGGTACCCAGAGAAGGACCACCAAGTCTGGGTACTGGTCTTGGTCTCATGGGGGGGTCTCAGTCCCTCTGGGGTACCCAGAGAAGGACCACCAAGCCTGGGTACTGGCCTTGGTCCTGAAGGGGGTCTCAGTCACTCAGCTGGACCCAGAGAAGGACCACCAAGTCTGGGTACTGGTCTTGGTCTCATGGGGGGGTCTCAGTCACTCAGAGGTACCCAGACCAGGACCACCAAAGCCTGGGTACTGGTCTTGGTCTTGTGGGGGGGGTCTCAGTCCCTCTGGGGTACCCAGAGAAGGACCACCAAGTCTGGGTACTGGTCTTGGTCTCATGGGGGGGGTCTCAGTCCCTCTGGGGTACCCAGAGAAGGACCACCAAGCCTGGGTACTGGCCTTGGTCCTGAAGGGGGTCTCAGTCACTCAGCTGGACCCAGAGAAGGACCACCAAGTCTGGGTACTGGTCTTGGTCTCATGGGGGGGTCTCAGTCACTCAGAGGTACCCAGACCAGGACCACCAAAGCCTGGGTACTGGTCTTGGTCTTGTGGGGGGGTCTCAGTCCCTCTGGGGTACCCAGAGAAGGACCACCAAGTCTGGGTACTGGTCTTGGTCTCATGGGGGGGTCTCAGTCCCTCTGGGGTACCCAGAGAAGGACCACCAAGCCTGGGTACTGGCCTTGGTCCTGAAGGGGGTCTCAGTCACTCAGCTGGACCCAGAGAAGGACCACCAAGTCTGGGTACTGGTCTTGGTCTCATGGGGGGGTCTCAGTCACTCAGAGGTACCCAGACCAGGACCACCAAAGCCTGGGTACTGGTCTTGGTCTTGTGGGGGGGTCTCAGTCCCTCTGGGGTACCAGAGAAGGACCACCAAGTCTGGGTACTGGTCTTGGTCTCATGGGGGGGTCTCAGTCCCTCTGGGGTACCCAGAGAAGGACCACCAAGCCTGGGTACTGGCCTTGGTCCTGAAGGGGGTCTCAGTCACTCAGCTGGACCCAGAGAAGGACCACCAAGTCTGGGTACTGGTCTTGGTCTCATGGGGGGGTCTCAGTCACTCAGAGGTACCCAGACCAGGACCACCAAAGCCTGGGTACTGGTCTTGGTCTTGTGGGGGGGTCTCAGTCCCTCTGGGGTACCCAGAGAAGGACCACCAAGTCTGGGTACTGGTCTTGGTCTCATGGGGGGGTCTCAGTCCCTCTGGGGTACCCAGAGAAGGACCACCAAGCCTGGGTACTGGCCTGGTCCTGAAGGGGGTCTCAGTCACTCAGCTGGACCAGAGAAGGACCACCAGTCTGGGTACTGTCTTGGTCTCATGGGGGGGTCTCAGTCACTCAGAGGTACCCAGACCAGGACCACCAAAGCCTGGGTACTGGTCTTGGTCTTGTGGGGGGGTCTCAGTCCCTCTGGGGTACCCAGAGAAGGACCACCAAGTCTGGGTACTGGTCTTGGTCTCATGGGGGGGTCTCAGTCCCTCTGGGGTACCCAGAGAAGGACCACCAAGCCTGGGTACTGGCCTTGGTCCTGAAGGGGGTCTCAGTCACTCAGCTGGACCCAGACCAGGTCTACTAAGTCCGGGTAAAGGTCTGGGTCTCATGGGGGTCTCAGTCACTCTGGGGTACCCAGACCAGGACCACCAAAGCCTGGGTACTGGTCTTGGTCTCATGGGGGGGTCTCAGTCCCTCTCTGGTACCCAGACCAGGTCTACTAAGTCCGGGTAAAGGTCTGGGTCCTGTAGGGGGGGTCTCAGTCCCCTCTCTGGTACCCAGACCAGGTCTACTAAGTCCGGGTACTGGCCTTGGTCCTGTAGGGGGTCTCAGTCACTCACACAGACCCAGACCAGGACCACCAAGCCTGGGTACTGGTCTGGGTCTCATGGGGGGTCTCAGTCACTCACACAGACCCAGACCAGGACCACCAAGTCCGGGTACTGGTCTGGGTCTCGTGGGGGGGTCTCACACTCACTCAGACAGACCCAGAAGACACTCCCTCTAGCTGGGGAGCTCAGGGCTTTGGAGGCCATCTGACCTTTGACCTTTCGCTGTTAGCAGGCCTGGAACCACGGGGTACCCTGCTCCAATCTTCTCGCGGAAAACGGCGTTGGAAAGAGGAGGTTCCCCTGAAAAATGCAAGCCAACCCGCGGGCCTCTAGGTGCTCCAGAGCCTGCTCCACAGCCGTTTTAGTGCTCCGGAGTCGAAGCCTGCATTGGAGTAGAAGGCCGGGAGCCACATTTCAACCCTGGAAAGTGCCTTATCCTTATCCAATCTTCTCGCGGAAAACGGCGTTGGAAAGAAGAGCTTCCCCTGAAGACGGGAAGCCAACCCGCAGGCTTCTAGGTGCTCCACAGCCTGCTCGGCGGCCGCTGTAGAGCGCAGTCGGCGGGTCAGGTTTGCAGAGGTCAGTGCATTAAAAGCTCAATTTGTAATGCCCGGATTTCGCCACAAGATGGAGCCCTCTACCAGGCTATGAATTCAATTCGACTGACTGCAACTTGGATTCCATTCAGACTTCAGAGGCCGCGTTTGAAGGCCGCAAAGTCGGTCTAGAGATGGCAAAATGCACCACAAGACCCATGGGTACATGTTTGGAGCTCACTGAGGACCACAGAGGGTCTCATTAGACATGCCAACCCACATATTGAACACTTTATTAGGGATGCACACTGGTCATCTACACCATGGAGCTCACTGAGGACCACAGAGGGTCTCATTAGACATGTCAACCCACATATTGAACACTTTATTAGGGATGCACACTGGTCCTCTTCACCATGGAGGACCACAGAGGGTATCATTAGACATCTCAACCCACATATTGAACACTTTATTAGGGATGCACACTGGTCATCTACACCATGGAGCTCACTGAGGACCACAGAGGGTCTCATTAGACATCTCAACCCACATATTGAACACTTTATTAGGGATGCACACTGGTCATCTACACCATGGAGCTCACTGAGGACCACAGAGGGTCTCATTAGACATGCCAACCCACATATTGAACACTTTATTAGGGATGCACACTGGTCATCTTCACCATGGAGCTCACTGAGGACCACAGAGGGTCTCATTAGACATCTCAACCCACATATTGAACACTTTATTAGGGATGCACACTAGTCCTCTTCACCATGGAGGACCACAGAGGGTATCATTAGACATCTCAACCCACATATTGAATACTGATAAACAAAAAAAAAGCCCTCCCTCACTCCCACCAGAGCTGACTCTGGAGGAAGAGAGGGAGGGCACACACACACACACAGCCGATCACCTGCATCTTTTCCGGGGCAGAGAACAAAAAAAAAGCCCTCCCTCCCTCCCACCAGAGCTGACTCTGGAGGGAGGGAGGGAGGGCACTTTCTCACCTGGAGGACATCACCATTCTGTGGGGAAACACTCACTCAGAGTCCCTGCTCTGAGTCCCAGGCACACACTGCACTCACCACACCCCACTTTGGAGCACTCAAACCCGGCATAGCCTGGATGCTAAGTGACCCCCCCCTTGGACCAGACCCTACCTCCGGAGCTCCCCCAGTGACCCGGCTCACCCTCCGACCCCGTGGACCCACTCTTAAGCCCCCACCCCTGGGTTAAAACCCAAGTTCCGCCGCCCTGGAGTTTCGTGCCCCTGGTTATCTAGAACTATCTCGTGCCCCTGGTTATCTAGAACTATCTCGTGCCCCTGGTTATCTGACTAACATTTTCATGGTTTTTTTTCTAAGTGTTTTCTCGCACCCCTGGTTATCTAAATAAAAATAATATGTAGCGATTTTTTTCTAAGTGTTTTCTCGTGCCCCTGGTACTCTAGACAATATTAAGAATTTTTTTATAAGTTTTTTTTCGCGCCCCTGGTTATCTAAATAATTTTTATTAATTTTTCCAAAAAAATATTTCATTTATTTTCCAAGTTTTTTTTTTTTCTAAGTACAACTAAGTTGTTTTTGGCCGACCTCTCACTGTGAGAGGCCGACCTGAGAGACTCTAAGACGGATCACCTCCGTCCCCAACGCACCTCTGCTGCTGGATGAAGTTATGTTTGAAGAGAGACCGACCTCTCACTGTGAGAGGCCGACCTGAGAGACTCTAAGACGGATCACCTCCGTCCCCAACGCACCTCTGCTGCTGGATGAAGTACCCCCCGTACCCCTGGTCCTCTAGAAATGGGTTATTGGGTCACCGGCCGAGGTGGACGCCCGCCGTCGGCCCAGTGACGCTAACCCGGCTGGGTTTGACTCCGGAATCGAACCCTGATTCCTCGAGCCCACGCGGGCTGAGATCTTTCCGACAAGCATATGATTTTTTCAAAGTAAACGCTTCATATTGTTATTTTTCGTCACTACCTCAGTGGGTAACTTGCGTGCTGCTGCCTTCCTTGGATGTCTGGCCGTTTCTCAGGCTCCCTCTCCGGGAATCGAACCGTGATTCCTCGAGCCCACGCGGGCTGAGATCGTTCCGACAAGCATATGACTTTTTTCAAAGTAAACGCTTCGTATTGTTATTTTTCGTCACTACCTCAGTGGGTAACTTGCGTGCTGCTGCCTTCCTTGGATGTCTGGCCGTTTCTCAGGCTCCCTCTCCGGGAATCGAACCGTGATTCCTCGAGCCCACGCGGGCTGAGATCGTTCCGACAAGCATATGACTTTTTTCAAAGTAAACGCTTCGTATTGTTATTTTTCGTCACTACCTCAGTGGGTAACTTGCGTGCTGCTGCCTTCCTTGGATGTCTGGCCGTTTCTCAGGCTCCCTCTCCGGGAATCGAACCGTGATTCCTCGAGCCCACGCGGGCTGAGATCGTTCCGACAAGCATATGACTTTTTTCAAAGTAAACGCTTCGTATTGTTATTTTTCGTCACTACCTCAGTGGGTAACTTGCGTGCTGCTGCCTTCCTTGGATGTCTGGCCGTTTCTCAGGCTCCCTCTCCGGGAATCGAACCCTGATTCCCCGTTACCCGTGGTCACCATGGTAGGCACAGAAAGTACCATCGAAAGTTGATAGGGCAGACATTCGAATGAGACGTCGCCGCCACGGGGGCCAGCGATCGGCTCGAGGTTATCCAGAGTCACCAAAGCTGCCGTGGCGCCCCGGAGGGCAACCACGCATGGGTTTTGGATCTGATAAATGCACGCATCCCCGGAGGTCAGCGCTCGTTTGCATGTATTAGCTCTAGAATTGCCACAGTTATCCAAGTAACGTTAGAGCGATCAAAGGAACCATAACTGATTTAATGAGCCATTCTCAGTTTCACTGTACCGGCCGTGTGTACTTAGACTTGCATGGCTTAATCTTTGAGACAAGCATATGCTACTGACAGGATCAACCAGGTAGCCCTTCGTCACCGGCCGAGGCGGACGCCCGCCGTCGGCCCAGTGTGGCTGGGGGGTGGCCAGCTCCCTCCGAGTCCCGGGCGGGGGAGGCACGGAGCGGAGCGAAGCGCATGGGGGCCATCGGCTTTCGCTCGACGAGGAAGGGTTTGAGAAACCTGTTCAGCGGAGGCACGCTGCGACACTGCGCCTGTCTCCCGCTGGAATGGGAGACTGCGACAGGGCGGCGAGCTCCGTGGCAGGACTGCTGGGTCAGACGGGTCGTCTCGGTCTCGCTTCAATGGGCCATTGCTCCTCCCGGGCCTAGAGGCGAACCCGCGGTCCGGAGGAACCGCCCACCAGAACACCGGCACGAGGCCGGCCGGCGGGGGCCCTCCGATGGCGGGTCACGTATGCCAATCGGTCTGCACGGACAAACAGGTGTGTCCCTCTCTTTTTTCGTCAAAGTGTAGCTCACTCGGAGCGGAGCCTCCGCTGCCATGAGCAAAAGTGCCAAAAACGGCTGAAAATAAAGACTCTTTTTCGGGCAAACTGGTTTTTATTCATCGGGGGGGCGGTCCGGAGGGGGTCTGCGGGTCCAGTTCATGCCCGACCTAGCTCACTTGCAATGCACCTCACCACAGCGAGAAGTTACTCTTCTCCAAAAAGACGTCAAAATGACTCGGTTCTTTTTCCAAAAGTGCTTTTTATTCATCCGTGGGACCGTCCGGAGGGGGCCTGTGGGTCAGATTGTGTCCCAAAAATGATCAGAGGAAACGCACCTCGCTCCGCAGGACGCTCGCTGCGTGCTCCAAAAAGTGCCAAAACGGCTGAAAATGAAGACTCTTTTTCGGGCAAACTGGTTTTTATTCATCGGGGGGGCGGTCCGGAGGGGGTCTGCGGGTCCAGTTCATGCCCGACCTAGCTCACTTGCAATGCACCTCACCGCAGCGAGAAGTTACTCTTCTCCAAAAAGACGTCAAAATGACTCGGTTCTTTTTCCAAAAGTGCTTTTTATTCATCCGTGGGACCGTCCGGAGGGGGCCTGTGGGTCAGATTGTGTCCCAAAAATGATCAGAGGAAACGCACCTCGCTCCGCAGGACGCTCGCTGCGTGCTCCAAAAAGTGCCAAAACGGCTGAAAATGAAGACTCTTTTTCGGGCAAACTGGTTTTTATTCATCGGGGGGGCGGTCCGGAGGGGGTCTGCGGGTCCAGTTCATGCCCGACCTAGCTCACTTGCAATGCACCTCACCGCAGCGAGAAGTTACTCTTCTCCAAAAAGACGTCAAAATGACTCGGTTCTTTTTCCAAAAGTGCTTTTTATTCATCCGTGGGACCGTCCGGAGGGGGCCTGTGGGTCAGATTGTGTCCCAAAAATGATCAGAGAAAACGCACCTCGCTCCGCGGGACGCCCGCTGCGTGCTCCAAAAAGTGCCAAAACTGTCAAAAAAAGCTCCGCGGGTCCCGCCACACACCGCGCGCGGCCGCCCTCCATGCCCAGAAAAGCTCTGCAAAATCCCAGAAGGATCCGTGCATGTACAGGCGTACCTCCACAAACGCCTTTTATTTTTCACCAAAGTGTTTTTTATCCAGGACATGGACCCTCTATGGCCGCCCAGACCATCCGACCTGCCTTCACTCATCGTGGGCATCAATTCCTGTGTAAAGCTCATGGTAAGCCTTTTTCTGAAAACTGGGTTTCTGAAAACGTGCGAGAGGTAATTTTGTCGCACCGTACCAAAGTGTGTCAATGTAAAATAATGAAAAAGGTAATCTTCGGTCTGTTATCTTACACTCCGTTTCGTGCCCCTGGTAC
Source organism: Myoxocephalus aenaeus (assembly GCA_038501785.1). NCBI lineage: Eukaryota > Metazoa > Chordata > Actinopteri > Perciformes > Cottidae > Myoxocephalus > Myoxocephalus aenaeus. Next base: position 45,757 of record JBAMJR010000512.1, on the reverse strand, counting down.
TCTGAATCTCGCGCCCCTGGTTCTCTAACTCCGATTCTCGTGCCCCTGGTGCTCCGAATCTCGCGCCCCTGGTTCTCTAACTCCGATTCTCGCGCCCCTGGTGCTCTAGGACTCTCGCGCCCCTGGTTCTCTAACTCTCGCGCCCCTGGTTCTCTAACTCTCGTGCCCCTGGTTCTCTAGAACTCTGGCGCCCCTGGTTCTCTAACTCTCGTGCCCCTGGTTATCTAGATCTCGGACCCCTGGTTCTCTAACTATCTCGGAGCCCTGGTACTCTAGAATAGTGGACTCTGTCTGATTTTCATCACTTTTTCCATTTTGAAAAAAGTTAAAGTTTTTTCTTCCTGAGGGAGGGGGGATTTCCTCCGAAATATGGCGAAAAAAAAGGTGGGGGCTGAGCAGCGAGTGAGAGGAGGTCTGGCTGCTGGCCTTGGTCCTGTAGGGGGTCCAGGTCCCTCTGGGGTACCCAGACCAGGTCTACTAAGTCCGGGTAAAGGTCTGGGTCATGTAGGGGGGTCCCAGTCCCTCTGGGGTACCCAGACCAGGTCTACTAAGTCCGGGTAAAGGTCTTGGTCTCATGGGGGGGGTCTCAGTCCCTCTGGGGTACCCAGACCAGGTCTACTAAGTCTGGGTACTGGTCTTGGTCTCATGGGGGGTCTCAGTCCCTCTGGGGTACCCAGACCAGGTCTACTAAGTCTGGGTACTGGTCTTGGTCTCATGGGGGGGTCTCAGTCCCTCTATGGTACCCAGACCAGGTCTACTAAGTCTGGGTACTGGTCTTGGTCTCATGGGGGGTCTCAGTCCCTCTGGGGTACCCAGACCAGGTCTACTAAGTCTGGGTACTGGTCTTGGTCTCATGGGGGGGTCTCAGTCCCTCTGGGGTACCCAGACCAGGTCTACTAAGTCTGGGTACTGGTCTTGGTCTCATGGGGGGGTCTCAGTCCCTCTATGGTACCCAGACCAGGTCTACTAAGTCTGGGTACTGGTTAGGGTTAGGGGGTTAGGGTTAGGGTTAGGGTTAGGGGGTTAGGGTTAGGGGTTAGGGTTAGGGTTAGGGTTAGGGGTTAGGGTTAGGGTTAGGGTTAGGGTTAGGATTACGGAAGAAAACCACGTGGTGTGATCCCTCAGCTAATATCTTTTGTTCTGAAGCCGCCAGAGACTTGAACGTCGCACTTGTCAATACTAACTAGTGGATTACCGATCGATTGGTAGGAACCTCGACATTGTGGGACCTCGGGAAGGCCCTTTTCTGACATGTGCGTCAAAAGCGTGATGATCCCTCGCAATGTGTTGGCCTTGGCGTCAGAGCTTGACCCTGCGTGTGCTTTGACATCACGGCTAGACTCTTTATGTGGTCTTTGACAGCACGGCTAGACTCTCTGCGTGTGCTTTGACATCAGGGCTATACTCTTTATGTGGTCTTTGACAGCACGGCTAGACTCTCTGCGTGTGCTTTGACATCACGGCTAGACTCTTTATGTGTGCTTTGACATCAGGGCTATACTCTTTATGTGGTCTTTGACAGCACGGCTAGACTCTCTGCGTGTGCTTTGACATCACGGCTAGACTCTTTATGTGTTCTATGACAGCACGGCTAGACTCCTTTGGCTGCCCCCGCTGGCCGCCGGCGTTACTGCACGCTCGAGCCAGCATAAACTGGTTAACTTGCATCCATAGTTTCCCAGGTTAGGCTATACCTGGTTAGGGGGTAGGATTACGGAAGAAAACCACGTGGTGTGATCCCTCAGCTAATATCTTTTGTTCTGAAGCCGCCAGAGACTTGAACGTCGCACTTGTCAATACTAACTAGTGGATTACCGATCGATTGGTAGGAACCTCGACATTGTGGGACCTCGGGAAGGCCCTTTTCTGACATGTGCGTCAAAAGCGTGATGATCCCTCGCAATGTGTTGGCCTTGGCGTCAGAGCTTGACCCTGCGTGTGCTTTGACATCAGGGCTATACTCTTTATGTGGTCTTTGACAGCACGGCTAGACTCTCTGCGTGTGCTTTGACATCAGGGCTATACTCTTTATGTGGTCTTTGACAGCACGGCTAGACTCTCTGCGTGTGCTTTGACATCACGGCTAGACTCTTTATGTGTGCTTTGACATCAGGGCTATACTCTTTATGTGGTCTTTGACAGCACGGCTAGACTCTCTGCGTGTGCTTTGACATCACGGCTAGACTCTTTATGTGTTCTATGACAGCACGGCTAGACTCCTTTGGCTGCCCCCGCTGGCCGCCGGCGTTACTGCACGCTCGAGCCAGCATAAACTGGTTAACTTGCATCCATAGTTTCCCAGGTTAGGCTATACCTGGTTAGGGGGTAGGATTACGGAAGAAAACCACGTGGTGTGATCCCTCAGCTAATATCTTTTGTTCTGAAGCCGCCAGAGACTTGAACGTCGCACTTGTCAATACTAACTAGTGGATTACCGATCGATTGGTAGGAACCTCGACATTGTGGGACCTCGGGAAGGCCCTTTTCTGACATGTGCGTCAAAAGCGTGATGATCCCTCGCAATGTGTTGGCCTTGGCGTCAGAGCTTGACCCTGCGTGTGCTTTGACATCAGGGCTATACTCTTTATGTGGTCTTTGACAGCACGGCTAGACTCTCTGCGTGTGCTTTGACATCAGGGCTATACTCTTTATGTGGTCTTTGACAGCACGGCTAGACTCTCTGCGTGTGCTTTGACATCACGGCTAGACTCTCTGCGTGTGCTTTGACATCACGGCTAGACTCTCTGCGTGTGCTTTGACATCACGGCTAGACTCTTTATGTGTGCTTTGACATCAGGGCTATACTCTTTATGTGGTCTTTGACAGCACGGCTAGACTCTCTGCATGTGCTTTGACATCACGGCTAGACTCTTTATGTGTTCTTTGACAGCACGGCTAGACTCTTTATGTGGTCTTTGACAGCACGGCTAGACTCTCTGCGTGTGCTTTGACATCACGGCTAGACTCTCTATGTGTGCTTTGACATCACGGCTAGACTCTTTATGTGTGCTTTGACATCACGGCTAGACTCTCTATGTGTGCTTTGACATCAGGGCTATACTCTGTATGTGGTCTTTGACAGCACGGCTAGACTCTCTGCGTGTGCTTTGACATCACGGCTAGACTCTCTATGTGTGCTTTGACATCACGGCTAGACTCTTTATGTGTGCTTTGACATCACGGCTAGACTCTCTATGTGTGCTTTGACATCACGGCTAGACTCTCTATGTGTGCTTTGACATCACGGCTAGACTCTTTATGTGTGCTTTGACATCACGGCTAGACTCTCTATGTGTGCTTTGACATCAGGGCTATACTCTGTATGTGGTCTTTGACAGCACGGCTAGACTCTCTGCGTGTGCTTTGACATCACGGCTAGACTCTCTATGTGTGCTTTGACATCACGGCTAGACTCTTTATGTGTGCTTTGACATCACGGCTAGACTCTCTATGTGTGCTTTGACATCAGGGCTATACTCTTTATGTGGTCCTTGACAGCACGGCTAGACTCTCTGCGTGTGCTTTGACATCACGGCTAGACTCTTTATGTGTGCTTTGACAGCACGGCTAGACTCTCTGCGTGTGCTTTGACATCAGGGCTATACTCTTTATGTGTGCTTTGACATCACGGCTAGACTCTCTATGTGTGCTTTGACATCACGGCTAGACTCTTTATGTGGTCTTTGACAGCACGGCTAGACTCTCTGCGTGTGCTTTGACATCACGGCTAGACTCTTTATGTGTGCTTTGACATCACGGCTAGACTCTTTATGTGGTCTTTGACAGCACGGCTAGACTCTTTATGTGGTCTTTGACATCACGGCTAGACTCTTTATGTGGTCTTTGACAGCACGGCTAGACTCTCTGCGTGTGCTTTGACAGCACGGCTAGACTCTCTGCGTGTGCTTTGACATCAGGGCTATACTCTTTATGTGGTCTTTGACAGCACGGCTAGACTCTCTGCGTGTGCTTTGACATCACGGCTAGACTCTTTATGTGTTCTATGACAGCACGGCTAGACTCCTTTGGCTGCCCCCGCTGGCCGCCGGCGTTACTGCACGCTCGAGCCAGCATAAACTGGTTAACTTGCATCCATAGTTTCCCAGGTTCGGCTATACTAGGGGGTAGGATTACGGAAGAAAACCACGTGGTGTGATCCCAAAACTAGAGGATGGTGGACAACCGAGGATGCTCTACTAGGGCCACTTGGTTTTAACTAGCTAGCATGCTGCTACCGGAAGTTAGCTTTCTATAGGGTCTACAGACTTGTCCTTTTGGAATCCTCTTCAAGGCTTCCAGGACAATGATCCCATCAAGTTTCAAGCACTTAAAATCTTTCCCTGAGGAGATATGAGCCTTTGAAGGAGTGAAATTGGTGTTTTGGGGGGGTCTTCAAACCACTCCCACGCAGAGATGCTAAGGGCTACAGAGTCACAACCAACATGGTTGGATCCCATTTGGCAGTGGCTACAACGTCAAAAAGAAAGCTAAGCTCTGACATGTTCAGAGCAAAAAAAGCTCTGATCAGCTCAGACTATTCAGGTGGTCTCAGGTTTGTTAGGCCTGACACCCTCTTTAAATCCTGGATTTCATACAGCCAATTAAGCCTTGTGGATGTTTTTAAGGGGATTTCACCCAATGACCTCATTGTAGGCCCTCTACTGAGTGTCTGTGAGAAAAATGGGAGAAAACAAATGAATATTTAGGAGTTTATTGCCATTTTTGCACTTGTCAAAAAAGATCAAAAGAAAACTACATTAGGGTCTGGTTAGGGCCCTTAACTTGCAGCTTTTGACCCCATATTTCAGGGTATGCATGTTGAGAAGCCCCTCTTGGTTTAGGAAAAGGATCCAGATCTCTAAGTGGTTTTAAAGTAATTAATTTGAATTAAAAGACTGCTTTGTGAGGAGAATGTGTTGGCCTTGGCGTCAGAGCTTGACCCTGCGTGTGCTTGGACATCAGCGCTAGACTCTTTATCCCTTATGCTACTCCAACTGTTATAACAGTAACACATGTGGATATACTTGTATCTTTGTAATTATACATCATATGTGACCTTAGGTACAACAGTTTCAACGATTAGCTTCTGTACAACCTGTTTCCTCATAATAAGTGTACAAAATGACATGTTACGATACCAGGTAAGTATTACATCACACAGTGTCTATTAGAATAAAACTTATTAGTCAAAATTGAACATGTTTCTGTCCCTCTCTCAAAGAAAAGTGCACTCAATAATACATCACAACATAATAAACAGTGGATATTAATATTGGTATTCAAGCCTTCACATTTTCCATCCTTTTATTTCTTTAACCCTCTGGGAGGGGGACTTGAGGTGAGACGTGCATCCCCAGGTGGTTGGGTTTAGTAGAAACCCACTGGTAGTGGTATATTAATTGATTGTGAGTTCAAATCAAATACCTTGAGGTGAGACAGCTAAGTAGTCATCCTCAATACAGGTTTACAATAAAGGACTTGAGATGACGTCATAAATGGTATGTAAACTAAACAATAATATAAAGCTACAACAATGGGTTGTATCAGTTCATAACTCTATGTGTGTGTGTTACTTAAATAGAGTGGAAATCTCTAAACAAACACAACAGCACACCTATGTTATAAATGTTTTCATAAAGAATTGTATTTTTGGTGACTTCCCATCAGGCCCCAGAGTAATACTGCACCTCTTTAGAAAGATTAAGACCTAAATCATCAGAATCTGCAATAATAATCACAATAAACACAAGCAATGACATTTTCACAAGCCTTTCCAGTCCAAAAATCATGTTTTTCGGTTCAGAAATAAAGAAATGAGCCATTTGTTTCATAAATCTTCGTTGCACCATAATGAAAGACCACTTGAAATGACCGTCTGCTTCCGCCTGTGTCATTTGACGAGCTTTCAGATGCGTTTGTGGAACGAGGAAACCGTAGGACCTCAAAACACGGAGAAAGAAATCTATGAGGTATAGCTGTTGCTTTCTCGCAGCTCGCGACGTCAATACTTTACACACAGTGATCCCACTACTACTGGAAGATGCGCACAGTCTCAATGGTTACATACGTGGTACTCTTTTCGAAATCCGTCGTTGTTAGACCCTCTGCGTGTGCTTTGACATCAGGGCTAGACTCTTTATATGTTCTTGGGAATGGCTGCGTAACCGCACGCGTGCGCCCCGTCACGACTTGTCCCTGCCGTCTTACTCTATAGGACCAGGGGTCCGGTTCCCTAAATCGAGCGAATAATGTGTTTTAACTCCGGGGGTGGGCTTAAGTTTGGGGGCCCGGGGTCGGGAGGTGAGCAAGGTTGGATGGGGTTTGAAGTCGCAAGATTGTTGCCGTCTTTTTTCCACCGACTCAATTTAGCTGTACTTTTAACGTTATTAAAAGGGTTAGGGGGTTAGGGTTAGGGTTAGGATTACGGAAGAAAACCACGTGGTGTGATCCCTCAGCTAATATCTTTTGTTCTGAAGCCGCCAGAGACTTGAACGTCGCACTTGTCAATACTAACTAGTGGATTACCGATCGATTGGTAGGAACCTCGACATTGTGGGACCTCGGGAAGGCCCTTTTCTGACATGTGCGTCAAAAGCGTGATGATCCCTCGCAATGTGTTGGCCTTGGCGTCAGAGCTTGACCCTGCGTGTGCTTTGACATCACGGCTAGACTCTTTATGTGTGCTTTGACATCAGGGCTATACTCTTTATGTGGTCTTTGACAGCACGGCTAGACTCTCTGCGTGTGCTTTGACATCACGGCTAGACTCTTTATGTGTGCTTTGACATCAGGGCTATACTCTTTATGTGGTCTTTGACAGCACGGCTAGACTCTCTGCGTGTGCTTTGACATCACGGCTAGACTCTTTATGTGTGCTTTGACATCAGGGCTATACTCTTTATGTGGTCTTTGACAGCACGGCTAGACTCTCTGCGTGTGCTTTGACATCAGGGCTATACTCTTTATGTGGTCTTTGACATCACGGCTAGACTCTCTGCGTGTGCTTTGACATCACGGCTAGACTCTTTATGTGTTCTATGACAGCACGGCTAGACTCCTTTGGCTGCCCCCGCTGGCCGCCGGCGTTACTGCACGCTCGAGCCGGCATAAACTGGTTAACTTGCATCCATAGTTTCCCAGGTTAGGCTATACCTGGTTAGGGGGTAGGATTACGGAAGAAAACCACGTGGTGTGATCCCTCAGCTAATATCTTTTGTTCTGAAGCCGCCAGAGACTTGAACGTCGCACTTGTCAATACTAACTAGTGGATTACCGATCGATTGGTAGGAACCTCGACATTGTGGGACCTCGGGAAGGCCCTTTTCTGACATGTGCGTCAAAAGCGTGATGATCCCTCGCAATGTGTTGGCCTTGGCGTCAGAGCTTGACCCTGCGTGTGCTTTGACATCAGGGCTATACTCTTTATGTGGTCTTTGACAGCACGGCTAGACTCTCTGCGTGTGCTTTGACATCAGGGCTATACTCTTTATGTGGTCTTTGACAGCACGGCTAGACTCTCTGCGTGTGCTTTGACATCACGGCTAGACTCTTTATGTGTGCTTTGACATCAGGGCTATACTCTTTATGTGGTCTTTGACAGCACGGCTAGACTCTCTGCGTGTGCTTTGACATCACGGCTAGACTCTTTATGTGTGCTTTGACATCACGGCTAGACTCTTTATGTGGTCTTTGACAGCACGGCTAGACTCTTTATGTGGTCTTTGACATCACGGCTAGACTCTTTATGTGGTCTTTGACATCAGGGCTATACTCTTTATGTGTGCTTTGACATCACGGCTAGACTCTTTATGTGTTCTTTGACAGCACGGCTAGACTCTTTATGTGGTCTTTGACAGCACGGCTAGACTCTCTGCGTGTGCTTTGACATCACGGCTAGACTCTTTATGTGTGCTTTGACATCACGGCTAGACTCTTTATGTGGTCTTTGACAGCACGGCTAGACTCTCTGCGTGTGCTTTGACATCACGGCTAGACTCTTTATGTGTGCTTTGACATCACGGCTAGACTCTTTATGTGGTCTTTGACAGCACGGCTAGACTCTCTGCGTGTGCTTTGACATCACGGCTAGACTCTTTATGTGTGCTTTGACATCACGGCTAGACTCTTTATGTGGTCTTTGACAGCACGGCTAGACTCTCTGCGTGTGCTTTGACATCACGGCTAGACTCTTTATGTGGTCTTTGACAGCACGGCTAGACTCTTTATGTGGTCTTTGACATCACGGCTAGACTCTTTATGTGTGCTTTGACATCACGGCTATACTCTTTATGTGGTCTTTGACAGCACGGCTAGACTCTCTGCGTGTGCTTTGACAGCACGGCTAGACTCTCTGCGTGTGCTTTGACATCAGGGCTATACTCTTTATGTGGTCTTTGACAGCACGGCTAGACTCTCTGCGTGTGCTTTGACATCACGGCTAGACTCTTTATGTGTGCTTTGACATCACGGCTAGACTCTTTATGTGGTCTTTGACAGCACGGATAGACTCTTTATGTGGTCTTTGACATCACGGCTAGACTCTTTATGTGTGCTTTGACATCACGGCTATACTCTTTATGTGGTCTTTGACAGCACGGCTAGACTCTCTGCGTGTGCTTTGACAGCACGGCTAGACTCTCTGCGTGTGCTTTGACATCAGGGCTATACTCTTTATGTGGTCTTTGACAGCACGGCTAGACTCTCTGCGTGTGCTTTGACATCACGGCTAGACTCTTTATGTGTGCTTTGACATCACGGCTAGACTCTTTATGTGGTCTTTGACAGCACGGATAGACTCTTTATGTGGTCTTTGACATCACGGCTAGACTCTTTATGTGTGCTTTGACATCACGGCTATACTCTTTATGTGGTCTTTGACAGCACGGCTAGACTCTCTGCGTGTGCTTTGACAGCACGGCTAGACTCTCTGCGTGTGCTTTGACATCAGGGCTATACTCTTTATGTGGTCTTTGACAGCACGGCTAGACTCTCTGCGTGTGCTTTGACATCACGGCTAGACTCTTTATGTGTTCTATGACAGCACGGCTAGACTCCTTTGGCTGCCCCCGCTGGCCGCCGGCGTTACTGCACGCTCGAGCCAGCATAAACTGGTTAACTTGCATCCATAGTTTCCCAGGTTCGGCTTGACTCCTTTGGCTGCCCCCGCTGGCCGCCGGCGTTACTGCACGCTCGAGCCAGCATAAACTGGTTAACTTGCATCCATAGTTTCCCAGGTTCGGCTAGACTCCTTTGGCTGCCCCCGCTGGCCGCCGGCGTTACTGCACGCTCGAGCCAGCATAAACTGGTTAACTTGCATCCATAGTTTCCCAGGTTCGGCTATACTAGGGGGTAGGATTACGGAAGAAAACCACGTGGTGTGATCCCAAAACTAGAGGATGGTGGACAACCGAGGATGCTCTACTAGGGCCACTTGGTTTTAACTAGCTAGCATGCTGCTACCGGAAGTTAGCTTTCTATAGGGTCTACAGACTTGTCCTTTTGGAATCCTCTTCAAGGCTTCCAGGACAATGATCCCATCAAGTTTCAAGCACTTAAAATCTTTCCCTGAGGAGATATGAGCCTTTGAAGGAGTGAAATTTGTGTTTTGGGGGGTTCTTCAAACCACTCCCACGCAGAGATGCTAAGGGCTACAGAGTCACAACCAACATGGTTGGATCCCATTTGGCAGTGGCTACAACGTCAAAAAGAAAGCTAAGCTCTGACATGTTCAGAGCAAAAAAAGCTCTGATCAGCTCAGACTATTCAGGTGGTCTCAGGTTTGTTAGGCCTGACACCCTCTTTAAATCCTGGATTTCATACAGCCAATTAAGCCTTGTGGATATTTTTAAGGGGATTTCACCCAATGACCTCATTGTAGGCCCTCTACTGAGTGTCTGTGAGAAAAATGGGAGAAAACAAATGAATATTTAGGAGTTTATTGTCATTTTTGCACTTGTCAAAAAAGATCAAAAGAAAACTACATTAGGGTCTGGTTAGGGCCCTTAACTTGCAGCTTTTGACCCCATATTTCAGGGTATGTATGTTGAGAAGCCCCTCTTGGTTTAGGAAAAGGATCCAGATCTCTAAGTGGTTTTAAAGTAATTAATTTGAATTAAAAGACTGCTTTGTGAGGAGAATGTGTTGGCCTTGGCGTCAGAGCTTGACCCTGCGTGTGCTTTGACATCAGCGCTAGACTCTTTATCCCTTATGCTACTCCAACTGTTATAACAGTAACACATGTGGATATACTTGTATCTTTGTAATTATACATCATATGTGACCTTAGGTACAACAGTTTCAACGATTAGCTTCTGTACAACCTGTTTCCTCATAATAAGTGTACAAAATGACATGTTACGATACCAGGTAAGTATTACATCACACAGTGTCTATTAGAATAAAACTTATTAGTCAAAATTGAACATGTTTCTGTCCCTCTCTCAAAGAAAAGTGCACTCAATAATACATCACAACATAATAAACAGTGGATATTAATATTGGTATTCAAGCCTTCACATTTTCCATCCTTTTATTTCTTTAACCCTCTGGGAGGGGGACTTGAGGTGAGACGTGCATCCCCAGGTGGTTGGGTTTAGTAGAAACCCACTGGTAGTGGTATATTAATTGATTGTGAGTTCAAATCAAATACCTTGAGGTGAGACAGCTAAGTAGTCATCCTCAATACAGGTTTACAATAAAGGACTTGAGATGACGTCATAAATGGTATGTAAACTAAACAATAATATAAAGCTACAACAATGGGTTGTATCAGTTCATAACTCTATGTGTGTGTGTTACTTAAATAGAGTGGAAATCTCTAAACAAACACAACAGCACACCTATGTTATAAATGTTTTCATAAAGAATTGTATTTTTGGTGACTTCCCATCAGGCCCCAGAGAAATACTGCACCTCTTTAGAAAGATTAAGACCTAAATCATCAGAATCTGCAATAATAATCACAATAGACACAAGCAATGACATTTTCACAAGCCTTTCCAGTCCAAAAATCATGTTTTTCGGTTCAGAAATAAAGAAATGAGCCATTTGTTTCATAAATCTTCGTTGCACCATAATGAAAGACCACTTGAAATGACCGTCTGCTTCCGCCTGTGTCATTTGACGAGCTTTCAGATGCGTTTGTGGAACGAGGAAACCGTAGGACCTCAAAACACGGAGAAAGAAATCTATGAGGTATAGCTGTTGCTTTCTCGCAGCTCGCGACGTCAATACTTTACACACAGTGATCCCACTACTACTGGAAGATGCGCACAGTCTCAATGGTTACATACGTGGTACTCTTTTCGAAATCCGTCGTTGTTAGACCCTCTGCGTGTGCTTTGACATCAGGGCTAGACTCTTTATATGTTCTTGGGAATGGCTGCGTAACCGCACGCATGCGCCCCGTCACGACTTGTCCCTGCCGTCTTACTCTATAGGACCAGGGGTCCGGTTCCCTAAATCGAGCGAATAATGTGTTTTAACTCCGGGGGTGGGCTTAAGTTTGGGGGCCCGGGGTCGGGAGGTGAGCAAGGTTGGATGGGGTTTGAAGTCGCAAGATTGTTGCCGTCTTTTTTCCACCGACTCAATTTAGCTGTACTTTTAACGTTATTAAAAGGGTTAGGGGGTTAGGGTTAGGGTTAGGATTACGGAAGAAAACCACGTGGTGTGATCCCTCAGCTAATATCTTTTGTTCTGAAGCCGCCAGAGACTTGAACGTCGCACTTGTCAATACTAACTAGTGGATTACCGATCGATTGGTAGGAACCTCGACATTGTGGGACCTCGGGAAGGCCCTTTTCTGACATGTGCGTCAAAAGCGTGATGATCCCTCGCAATGTGTTGGCCTTGGCGTCAGAGCTTGACCCTGCGTGTGCTTTGACATCACGGCTAGACTCTTTATGTGTGCTTTGACATCAGGGCTATACTCTTTATGTGGTCTTTGACAGCACGGCTAGACTCTCTGCGTGTGCTTTGACATCACGGCTAGACTCTTTATGTGTGCTTTGACATCAGGGCTATACTCTTTATGTGGTCTTTGACAGCACGGCTAGACTCTCTGCGTGTGCTTTGACATCAGGGCTATACTCTTTATGTGGTCTTTGACATCACGGCTAGACTCTCTGCGTGTGCTTTGACATCACGGCTAGACTCTTTATGTGTTCTATGACAGCACGGCTAGACTCCTTTGGCTGCCCCCGCTGGCCGCCGGCGTTACTGCACGCTCGAGCCGGCATAAACTGGTTAACTTGCATCCATAGTTTCCCAGGTTAGGCTATACCTGGTTAGGGGGTAGGATTACGGAAGAAAACCACGTGGTGTGATCCCCCAGCTAATATCTTTTGTTCTGAAGCCGCCAGAGACTTGAACGTCGCACTTGTCAATACTAACTAGTGGATTACCGATCGATTGGTAGGAACCTCGACATTGTGGGACCTCGGGAAGGCCCTTTTCTGACATGTGCGTCAAAAGCGTGATGATCCCTCGCAATGTGTTGGCCTTGGCGTCAGAGCTTGACCCTGCGTGTGCTTTGACATCAGGGCTATACTCTTTATGTGGTCTTTGACAGCACGGCTAGACTCTCTGCGTGTGCTTTGACATCAGGGCTATACTCTTTATGTGGTCTTTGACAGCACGGCTAGACTCTCTGCGTGTGCTTTGACATCACGGCTAGACTCTTTATGTGTGCTTTGACATCAGGGCTATACTCTTTATGTGGTCTTTGACAGCACGGCTAGACTCTCTGCGTGTGCTTTGACATCACGGCTAGACTCTTTATGTGTGCTTTGACATCACGGCTAGACTCTTTATGTGGTCTTTGACAGCACGGCTAGACTCTTTATGTGGTCTTTGACATCACGGCTAGACTCTTTATGTGGTCTTTGACATCAGGGCTATACTCTTTATGTGTGCTTTGACATCACGGCTAGACTCTTTATGTGTTCTTTGACAGCACGGCTAGACTCTTTATGTGGTCTTTGACAGCACGGCTAGACTCTCTGCGTGTGCTTTGACATCACGGCTAGACTCTTTATGTGTGCTTTGACATCACGGCTAGACTCTTTATGTGGTCTTTGACAGCACGGCTAGACTCTCTGCGTGTGCTTTGACATCACGGCTAGACTCTTTATGTGTGCTTTGACATCACGGCTAGACTCTTTATGTGGTCTTTGACAGCACGGCTAGACTCTCTGCGTGTGCTTTGACATCACGGCTAGACTCTTTATGTGTGCTTTGACATCACGGCTAGACTCTTTATGTGGTCTTTGACAGCACGGCTAGACTCTCTGCGTGTGCTTTGACATCACGGCTAGACTCTTTATGTGGTCTTTGACAGCACGGCTAGACTCTTTATGTGGTCTTTGACATCACGGCTAGACTCTTTATGTGTGCTTTGACATCACGGCTATACTCTTTATGTGGTCTTTGACAGCACGGCTAGACTCTCTGCGTGTGCTTTGACAGCACGGCTAGACTCTCTGCGTGTGCTTTGACATCAGGGCTATACTCTTTATGTGGTCTTTGACAGCACGGCTAGACTCTCTGCGTGTGCTTTGACATCACGGCTTGACTCTTTATGTGTGCTTTGACATCACGGCTAGACTCTTTATGTGGTCTTTGACAGCACGGATAGACTCTTTATGTGGTCTTTGACATCACGGCTAGACTCTTTATGTGTGCTTTGACATCACGGCTATACTCTTTATGTGGTCTTTGACAGCACGGCTAGACTCTCTGCGTGTGCTTTGACAGCACGGCTAGACTCTCTGCGTGTGCTTTGACATCAGGGCTATACTCTTTATGTGGTCTTTGACAGCACGGCTAGACTCTCTGCGTGTGCTTTGACATCACGGCTAGACTCTTTATGTGTGCTTTGACAGCACGGCTAGACTCTCTGCGTGTGCTTTGACATCAGGGCTATACTCTTTATGTGGTCTTTGACAGCACGGCTAGACTCTCTGCGTGTGCTTTGACATCACGGCTAGACTCTTTATGTGGTCTTTGACAGCACGGATAGACTCTTTATGTGGTCTTTGACATCACGGCTAGACTCTTTATGTGTGCTTTGACATCACGGCTATACTCTTTATGTGGTCTTTGACAGCACGGCTAGACTCTCTGCGTGTGCTTTGACAGCACGGCTAGACTCTCTGCGTGTGCTTTGACATCAGGGCTATACTCTTTATGTGGTCTTTGACAGCACGGCTAGACTCTCTGCGTGTGCTTTGACATCACGGCTAGACTCTTTATGTGTTCTATGACAGCACGGCTAGACTCCTTTGGCTGCCCCCGCTGGCCGCCGGCGTTACTGCACGCTCGAGCCAGCATAAACTGGTTAACTTGCATCCATAGTTTCCCAGGTTCGGCTTGACTCCTTTGGCTGCCCCCGCTGGCCGCCGGCGTTACTGCACGCTCGAGCCAGCATAAACTGGTTAACTTGCATCCATAGTTTCCCAGGTTCGGCTAGACTCCTTTGGCTGCCCCCGCTGGCCGCCGGCGTTACTGCACGCTCGAGCCAGCATAAACTGGTTAACTTGCATCCATAGTTTCCCAGGTTCGGCTATACTAGGGGGTAGGATTACGGAAGAAAACCACGTGGTGTGATCCCAAAACTAGAGGATGGTGGACAACCGAGGATGCTCTACTAGGGCCACTTGGTTTTAACTAGCTAGCATGCTGCTACCGGAAGTTAGCTTTCTATAGGGTCTACAGACTTGTCCTTTTGGAATCCTCTTCAAGGCTTCCAGGACAATGATCCCATCAAGTTTCAAGCACTTAAAATCTTTCCCTGAGGAGATATGAGCCTTTGAAGGAGTGAAATTTGTGTTTTGGGGGGTTCTTCAAACCACTCCCACGCAGAGATGCTAAGGGCTACAGAGTCACAACCAACATGGTTGGATCCCATTTGGCAGTGGCTACAACGTCAAAAAGAAAGCTAAGCTCTGACATGTTCAGAGCAAAAAAAGCTCTGATCAGCTCAGACTATTCAGGTGGTCTCAGGTTTGTTAGGCCTGACACCCTCTTTAAATCCTGGATTTCATACAGCCAATTAAGCCTTGTGGATATTTTTAAGGGGATTTCACCCAATGACCTCATTGTAGGCCCTCTACTGAGTGTCTGTGAGAAAAATGGGAGAAAACAAATGAATATTTAGGAGTTTATTGTCATTTTTGCACTTGTCAAAAAAGATCAAAAGAAAACTACATTAGGGTCTGGTTAGGGCCCTTAACTTGCAGCTTTTGACCCCATATTTCAGGGTATGTATGTTGAGAAGCCCCTCTTGGTTTAGGAAAAGGATCCAGATCTCTAAGTGGTTTTAAAGTAATTAATTTGAATTAAAAGACTGCTTTGTGAGGAGAATGTGTTGGCCTTGGCGTCAGAGCTTGACCCTGCGTGTGCTTTGACATCAGCGCTAGACTCTTTATCCCTTATGCTACTCCAACTGTTATAACAGTAACACATGTGGATATACTTGTATCTTTGTAATTATACATCATATGTGACCTTAGGTACAACAGTTTCAACGATTAGCTTCTGTACAACCTGTTTCCTCATAATAAGTGTACAAAATGACATGTTACGATACCAGGTAAGTATTACATCACACAGTGTCTATTAGAATAAAACTTATTAGTCAAAATTGAACATGTTTCTGTCCCTCTCTCAAAGAAAAGTGCACTCAATAATACATCACAACATAATAAACAGTGGATATTAATATTGGTATTCAAGCCTTCACATTTTCCATCCTTTTATTTCTTTAACCCTCTGGGAGGGGGACTTGAGGTGAGACGTGCATCCCCAGGTGGTTGGGTTTAGTAGAAACCCACTGGTAGTGGTATATTAATTGATTGTGAGTTCAAATCAAATACCTTGAGGTGAGACAGCTAAGTAGTCATCCTCAATACAGGTTTACAATAAAGGACTTGAGATGACGTCATAAATGGTATGTAAACTAAACAATAATATAAAGCTACAACAATGGGTTGTATCAGTTCATAACTCTATGTGTGTGTGTTACTTAAATAGAGTGGAAATCTCTAAACAAACACAACAGCACACCTATGTTATAAATGTTTTCATAAAGAATTGTATTTTTGGTGACTTCCCATCAGGCCCCAGAGTAATACTGCACCTCTTTAGAAAGATTAAGACCTAAATCATCAGAATCTGCAATAATAATCACAATAAACACAAGCAATGACATTTTCACAAGCCTTTCCAGTCCAAAAATCATGTTTTTCGGTTCAGAAATAAAGAAATGAGCCATTTGTTTCATAAATCTTCGTTGCACCATAATGAAAGACCACTTGAAATGACCGTCTGCTTCCGCCTGTGTCATTTGACGAGCTTTCAGATGCGTTTGTGGAACGAGGAAACCGTAGGACCTCAAAACACGGAGAAAGAAATCTATGAGGTATAGCTGTTGCTTTCTCGCAGCTCGCGACGTCAATACTTTACACACAGTGATCCCACTACTACTGGAAGATGCGCACAGTCTCAATGGTTACATACGTGGTACTCTTTTCGAAATCCGTCGTTGTTAGACCCTCTGCGTGTGCTTTGACATCAGGGCTAGA
Source organism: Myoxocephalus aenaeus (assembly GCA_038501785.1). Classification (NCBI taxonomy): domain Eukaryota; kingdom Metazoa; phylum Chordata; class Actinopteri; order Perciformes; family Cottidae; genus Myoxocephalus; species Myoxocephalus aenaeus. Next base: position 29,177 of record JBAMJR010000512.1, on the reverse strand, counting down.
CTCTTTATATGTTCTTGGGAATGGCTGCGTAACCGCACGCATGCGCCCCGTCACGACTTGTCCCTGCCGTCTTACTCTATAGGACCAGGGGTCCGGTTCCCTAAATCGAGCGAATAATGTGTTTTAACTCCGGGGGTGGGCTTAAGTTTGGGGGCCCGGGGTCGGGAGGTGAGCAAGGTTGGATGGGGTTTGAAGTCGCAAGATTGTTGCCGTCTTTTTTCCACCGACTCAATTTAGCTGTACTTTTAACGTTATTAAAAGGGTTAGGGGGTTAGGGTTAGGGTTAGGATTACGGAAGAAAACCACGTGGTGTGATCCCTCAGCTAATATCTTTTGTTCTGAAGCCGCCAGAGACTTGAACGTCGCACTTGTCAATACTAACTAGTGGATTACCGATCGATTGGTAGGAACCTCGACATTGTGGGACCTCGGGAAGGCCCTTTTCTGACATGTGCGTCAAAAGCGTGATGATCCCTCGCAATGTGTTGGCCTTGGCGTCAGAGCTTGACCCTGCGTGTGCTTTGACATCAGGGCTATACTCTTTATGTGGTCTTTGACAGCACGGCTAGACTCTCTGCGTGTGCTTTGACATCAGGGCTATACTCTTTATGTGGTCTTTGACAGCACGGCTAGACTCTCTGCGTGTGCTTTGACATCACGGCTAGACTCTCTGCGTGTGCTTTGACATCACGGCTAGACTCTCTGCGTGTGCTTTGACATCACGGCTAGACTCTTTATGTGTGCTTTGACATCAGGGCTATACTCTTTATGTGGTCTTTGACAGCACGGCTAGACTCTCTGCATGTGCTTTGACATCACGGCTAGACTCTTTATGTGTTCTTTGACAGCACGGCTAGACTCTTTATGTGGTCTTTGACAGCACGGCTAGACTCTCTGCGTGTGCTTTGACATCACGGCTAGACTCTCTATGTGTGCTTTGACATCACGGCTAGACTCTTTATGTGTGCTTTGACATCACGGCTAGACTCTCTATGTGTGCTTTGACATCAGGGCTATACTCTGTATGTGGTCTTTGACAGCACGGCTAGACTCTCTGCGTGTGCTTTGACATCACGGCTAGACTCTCTATGTGTGCTTTGACATCACGGCTAGACTCTTTATGTGTGCTTTGACATCACGGCTAGACTCTCTATGTGTGCTTTGACATCACGGCTAGACTCTCTATGTGTGCTTTGACATCACGGCTAGACTCTTTATGTGTGCTTTGACATCACGGCTAGACTCTCTATGTGTGCTTTGACATCAGGGCTATACTCTGTATGTGGTCTTTGACAGCACGGCTAGACTCTCTGCGTGTGCTTTGACATCACGGCTAGACTCTCTATGTGTGCTTTGACATCACGGCTAGACTCTTTATGTGTGCTTTGACATCACGGCTAGACTCTCTATGTGTGCTTTGACATCAGGGCTATACTCTTTATGTGGTCCTTGACAGCACGGCTAGACTCTCTGCGTGTGCTTTGACATCACGGCTAGACTCTTTATGTGTGCTTTGACAGCACGGCTAGACTCTCTGCGTGTGCTTTGACATCAGGGCTATACTCTTTATGTGTGCTTTGACATCACGGCTAGACTCTCTATGTGTGCTTTGACATCACGGCTAGACTCTTTATGTGGTCTTTGACAGCACGGCTAGACTCTCTGCGTGTGCTTTGACATCACGGCTAGACTCTTTATGTGTGCTTTGACATCACGGCTAGACTCTTTATGTGGTCTTTGACAGCACGGCTAGACTCTTTATGTGGTCTTTGACATCACGGCTAGACTCTTTATGTGGTCTTTGACAGCACGGCTAGACTCTCTGCGTGTGCTTTGACAGCACGGCTAGACTCTCTGCGTGTGCTTTGACATCAGGGCTATACTCTTTATGTGGTCTTTGACAGCACGGCTAGACTCTCTGCGTGTGCTTTGACATCACGGCTAGACTCTTTATGTGTTCTATGACAGCACGGCTAGACTCCTTTGGCTGCCCCCGCTGGCCGCCGGCGTTACTGCACGCTCGAGCCAGCATAAACTGGTTAACTTGCATCCATAGTTTCCCAGGTTCGGCTATACTAGGGGGTAGGATTACGGAAGAAAACCACGTGGTGTGATCCCAAAACTAGAGGATGGTGGACAACCGAGGATGCTCTACTAGGGCCACTTGGTTTTAACTAGCTAGCATGCTGCTACCGGAAGTTAGCTTTCTATAGGGTCTACAGACTTGTCCTTTTGGAATCCTCTTCAAGGCTTCCAGGACAATGATCCCATCAAGTTTCAAGCACTTAAAATCTTTCCCTGAGGAGATATGAGCCTTTGAAGGAGTGAAATTGGTGTTTTGGGGGGGTCTTCAAACCACTCCCACGCAGAGATGCTAAGGGCTACAGAGTCACAACCAACATGGTTGGATCCCATTTGGCAGTGGCTACAACGTCAAAAAGAAAGCTAAGCTCTGACATGTTCAGAGCAAAAAAAGCTCTGATCAGCTCAGACTATTCAGGTGGTCTCAGGTTTGTTAGGCCTGACACCCTCTTTAAATCCTGGATTTCATACAGCCAATTAAGCCTTGTGGATGTTTTTAAGGGGATTTCACCCAATGACCTCATTGTAGGCCCTCTACTGAGTGTCTGTGAGAAAAATGGGAGAAAACAAATGAATATTTAGGAGTTTATTGCCATTTTTGCACTTGTCAAAAAAGATCAAAAGAAAACTACATTAGGGTCTGGTTAGGGCCCTTAACTTGCAGCTTTTGACCCCATATTTCAGGGTATGCATGTTGAGAAGCCCCTCTTGGTTTAGGAAAAGGATCCAGATCTCTAAGTGGTTTTAAAGTAATTAATTTGAATTAAAAGACTGCTTTGTGAGGAGAATGTGTTGGCCTTGGCGTCAGAGCTTGACCCTGCGTGTGCTTGGACATCAGCGCTAGACTCTTTATCCCTTATGCTACTCCAACTGTTATAACAGTAACACATGTGGATATACTTGTATCTTTGTAATTATACATCATATGTGACCTTAGGTACAACAGTTTCAACGATTAGCTTCTGTACAACCTGTTTCCTCATAATAAGTGTACAAAATGACATGTTACGATACCAGGTAAGTATTACATCACACAGTGTCTATTAGAATAAAACTTATTAGTCAAAATTGAACATGTTTCTGTCCCTCTCTCAAAGAAAAGTGCACTCAATAATACATCACAACATAATAAACAGTGGATATTAATATTGGTATTCAAGCCTTCACATTTTCCATCCTTTTATTTCTTTAACCCTCTGGGAGGGGGACTTGAGGTGAGACGTGCATCCCCAGGTGGTTGGGTTTAGTAGAAACCCACTGGTAGTGGTATATTAATTGATTGTGAGTTCAAATCAAATACCTTGAGGTGAGACAGCTAAGTAGTCATCCTCAATACAGGTTTACAATAAAGGACTTGAGATGACGTCATAAATGGTATGTAAACTAAACAATAATATAAAGCTACAACAATGGGTTGTATCAGTTCATAACTCTATGTGTGTGTGTTACTTAAATAGAGTGGAAATCTCTAAACAAACACAACAGCACACCTATGTTATAAATGTTTTCATAAAGAATTGTATTTTTGGTGACTTCCCATCAGGCCCCAGAGTAATACTGCACCTCTTTAGAAAGATTAAGACCTAAATCATCAGAATCTGCAATAATAATCACAATAAACACAAGCAATGACATTTTCACAAGCCTTTCCAGTCCAAAAATCATGTTTTTCGGTTCAGAAATAAAGAAATGAGCCATTTGTTTCATAAATCTTCGTTGCACCATAATGAAAGACCACTTGAAATGACCGTCTGCTTCCGCCTGTGTCATTTGACGAGCTTTCAGATGCGTTTGTGGAACGAGGAAACCGTAGGACCTCAAAACACGGAGAAAGAAATCTATGAGGTATAGCTGTTGCTTTCTCGCAGCTCGCGACGTCAATACTTTACACACAGTGATCCCACTACTACTGGAAGATGCGCACAGTCTCAATGGTTACATACGTGGTACTCTTTTCGAAATCCGTCGTTGTTAGACCCTCTGCGTGTGCTTTGACATCAGGGCTAGACTCTTTATATGTTCTTGGGAATGGCTGCGTAACCGCACGCGTGCGCCCCGTCACGACTTGTCCCTGCCGTCTTACTCTATAGGACCAGGGGTCCGGTTCCCTAAATCGAGCGAATAATGTGTTTTAACTCCGGGGGTGGGCTTAAGTTTGGGGGCCCAGGGTCGGGAGGTGAGCAAGGTTGGATGGGGTTTGAAGTCGCAATATTGTTGCCGTCTTTTTTCCACCGACTCAATTTAGCTGTACTTTTAACGTTATTAAAAGGGTTAGGGGGTTAGGGTTAGGGTTAGGATTACGGAAGAAAACCACGTGGTGTGATCCCTCAGCTAATATCTTTTGTTCTGAAGCCGCCAGAGACTTGAACGTCGCACTTGTCAATACTAACTAGTGGATTACCGATCGATTGGTAGGAACCTCGACATTGTGGGACCTCGGGAAGGCCCTTTTCTGACATGTGCGTCAAAAGCGTGATGATCCCTCGCAATGTGTTGGCCTTGGCGTCAGAGCTTGACCCTGCGTGTGCTTTGACATCACGGCTAGACTCTTTATGTGGTCTTTGACAGCACGGCTAGACTCTCTGCGTGTGCTTTGACATCAGGGCTATACTCTTTATGTGGTCTTTGACAGCACGGCTAGACTCTCTGCGTGTGCTTTGACATCACGGCTAGACTCTTTATGTGTGCTTTGACATCAGGGCTATACTCTTTATGTGGTCTTTGACAGCACGGCTAGACTCTCTGCGTGTGCTTTGACATCACGGCTAGACTCTTTATGTGTTCTATGACAGCACGGCTAGACTCCTTTGGCTGCCCCCGCTGGCCGCCGGCGTTACTGCACGCTCGAGCCAGCATAAACTGGTTAACTTGCATCCATAGTTTCCCAGGTTAGGCTATACCTGGTTAGGGGGTAGGATTACGGAAGAAAACCACGTGGTGTGATCCCTCAGCTAATATCTTTTGTTCTGAAGCCGCCAGAGACTTGAACGTCGCACTTGTCAATACTAACTAGTGGATTACCGATCGATTGGTAGGAACCTCGACATTGTGGGACCTCGGGAAGGCCCTTTTCTGACATGTGCGTCAAAAGCGTGATGATCCCTCGCAATGTGTTGGCCTTGGCGTCAGAGCTTGACCCTGCGTGTGCTTTGACATCAGGGCTATACTCTTTATGTGGTCTTTGACAGCACGGCTAGACTCTCTGCGTGTGCTTTGACATCAGGGCTATACTCTTTATGTGGTCTTTGACAGCACGGCTAGACTCTCTGCGTGTGCTTTGACATCACGGCTAGACTCTCTGCGTGTGCTTTGACATCACGGCTAGACTCTCTGCGTGTGCTTTGACATCACGGCTAGACTCTTTATGTGTGCTTTGACATCAGGGCTATACTCTTTATGTGGTCTTTGACAGCACGGCTAGACTCTCTGCATGTGCTTTGACATCACGGCTAGACTCTTTATGTGTTCTTTGACAGCACGGCTAGACTCTTTATGTGGTCTTTGACAGCACGGCTAGACTCTCTGCGTGTGCTTTGACATCACGGCTAGACTCTCTATGTGTGCTTTGACATCACGGCTAGACTCTTTATGTGTGCTTTGACATCACGGCTAGACTCTCTATGTGTGCTTTGACATCAGGGCTATACTCTGTATGTGGTCTTTGACAGCACGGCTAGACTCTCTGCGTGTGCTTTGACATCACGGCTAGACTCTCTATGTGTGCTTTGACATCACGGCTAGACTCTTTATGTGTGCTTTGACATCACGGCTAGACTCTCTATGTGTGCTTTGACATCACGGCTAGACTCTCTATGTGTGCTTTGACATCACGGCTAGACTCTTTATGTGTGCTTTGACATCACGGCTAGACTCTCTATGTGTGCTTTGACATCAGGGCTATACTCTGTATGTGGTCTTTGACAGCACGGCTAGACTCTCTGCGTGTGCTTTGACATCACGGCTAGACTCTCTATGTGTGCTTTGACATCACGGCTAGACTCTTTATGTGTGCTTTGACATCACGGCTAGACTCTCTATGTGTGCTTTGACATCAGGGCTATACTCTTTATGTGGTCCTTGACAGCACGGCTAGACTCTCTGCGTGTGCTTTGACATCACGGCTAGACTCTTTATGTGTGCTTTGACAGCACGGCTAGACTCTCTGCGTGTGCTTTGACATCAGGGCTATACTCTTTATGTGTGCTTTGACATCACGGCTAGACTCTCTATGTGTGCTTTGACATCACGGCTAGACTCTTTATGTGGTCTTTGACAGCACGGCTAGACTCTCTGCGTGTGCTTTGACATCACGGCTAGACTCTTTATGTGTGCTTTGACATCACGGCTAGACTCTTTATGTGGTCTTTGACAGCACGGCTAGACTCTTTATGTGGTCTTTGACATCACGGCTAGACTCTTTATGTGGTCTTTGACAGCACGGCTAGACTCTCTGCGTGTGCTTTGACAGCACGGCTAGACTCTCTGCGTGTGCTTTGACATCAGGGCTATACTCTTTATGTGGTCTTTGACAGCACGGCTAGACTCTCTGCGTGTGCTTTGACATCACGGCTAGACTCTTTATGTGTTCTATGACAGCACGGCTAGACTCCTTTGGCTGCCCCCGCTGGCCGCCGGCGTTACTGCACGCTCGAGCCAGCATAAACTGGTTAACTTGCATCCATAGTTTCCCAGGTTCGGCTATACTAGGGGGTAGGATTACGGAAGAAAACCACGTGGTGTGATCCCAAAACTAGAGGATGGTGGACAACCGAGGATGCTCTACTAGGGCCACTTGGTTTTAACTAGCTAGCATGCTGCTACCGGAAGTTAGCTTTCTATAGGGTCTACAGACTTGTCCTTTTGGAATCCTCTTCAAGGCTTCCAGGACAATGATCCCATCAAGTTTCAAGCACTTAAAATCTTTCCCTGAGGAGATATGAGCCTTTGAAGGAGTGAAATTGGTGTTTTGGGGGGGTCTTCAAACCACTCCCACGCAGAGATGCTAAGGGCTACAGAGTCACAACCAACATGGTTGGATCCCATTTGGCAGTGGCTACAACGTCAAAAAGAAAGCTAAGCTCTGACATGTTCAGAGCAAAAAAAGCTCTGATCAGCTCAGACTATTCAGGTGGTCTCAGGTTTGTTAGGCCTGACACCCTCTTTAAATCCTGGATTTCATACAGCCAATTAAGCCTTGTGGATGTTTTTAAGGGGATTTCACCCAATGACCTCATTGTAGGCCCTCTACTGAGTGTCTGTGAGAAAAATGGGAGAAAACAAATGAATATTTAGGAGTTTATTGCCATTTTTGCACTTGTCAAAAAAGATCAAAAGAAAACTACATTAGGGTCTGGTTAGGGCCCTTAACTTGCAGCTTTTGACCCCATATTTCAGGGTATGCATGTTGAGAAGCCCCTCTTGGTTTAGGAAAAGGATCCAGATCTCTAAGTGGTTTTAAAGTAATTAATTTGAATTAAAAGACTGCTTTGTGAGGAGAATGTGTTGGCCTTGGCGTCAGAGCTTGACCCTGCGTGTGCTTGGACATCAGCGCTAGACTCTTTATCCCTTATGCTACTCCAACTGTTATAACAGTAACACATGTGGATATACTTGTATCTTTGTAATTATACATCATATGTGACCTTAGGTACAACAGTTTCAACGATTAGCTTCTGTACAACCTGTTTCCTCATAATGAGTGTACAAAATGACATGTTACGATACCAGGTAAGTATTACATCACACGGTGTCTATTAGAATAAAACTTATTAGTCAAAATTGAACATGTTTCTGTCCCTCTCTCAAAGAAAAGTGCACTCAATAATACATCACAACATAATAAACAGTGGATATTAATATTGGTATTCAAGCCTTCACATTTTCCATCCTTTTATTTCTTTAACCCTCTGGGAGGGGGACTTGAGGTGAGACGTGCATCCCCAGGTGGTTGGGTTTAGTAGAAACCCACTGGTAGTGGTATATTAATTGATTGTGAGTTCAAATCAAATACCTTGAGGTGAGACAGCTAAGTAGTCATCCTCAATACAGGTTTACAATAAAGGACTTGAGATGACGTCATAAATGGTATGTAAACTAAACAATAATATAAAGCTACAACAATGGGTTGTATCAGTTCATAACTCTATGTGTGTGTGTTACTTAAATAGAGTGGAAATCTCTAAACAAACACAACAGCACACCTATGTTATAAATGTTTTCATAAAGAATTGTATTTTTGGTGACTTCCCATCAGGCCCCAGAGTAATACTGCACCTCTTTAGAAAGATTAAGACCTAAATCATCAGAATCTGCTATAATAATCACAATAAACACAAGCAATGACATTTTCACAAGCCTTTCCAGTCCAAAAATCATGTTTTTCGGTTCAGAAATAAAGAAATGAGCCATTTGTTTCATAAATCTTCGTTGCACCATAATGAAAGACCACTTGAAATGACCGTCTGCTTCCGCCTGTGTCATTTGACGAGCTTTCAGATGCGTTTGTGGAACGAGGAAACCGTAGGACCTCAAAACACGGAGAAAGAAATCTATGAGGTATAGCTGTTGCTTTCTCGCAGCTCGCGACGTCAATACTTTACACACAGTGATCCCACTACTACTGGAAGATGCGCACAGTCTCAATGGTTACATACGTGGTACTCTTTTCGAAATCCGTCGTTGTTAGACCCTCTGCGTGTGCTTTGACATCAGGGCTAGACTCTTTATATGTTCTTGGGAATGGCTGCGTAACCGCACGCGTGCGCCCCGTCACGACTTGTCCCTGCCGTCTTACTCTATAGGACCAGGGGTCCGGTTCCCTAAATCGAGCGAATAATGTGTTTTAACTCCGGGGGTGGGCTTAAGTTTGGGGGCCCGGGGTCGGGAGGTGAGCAAGGTTGGATGGGGTTTGAAGTCGCAAGATTGTTGCCGTCTTTTTTCCACCGACTCAATTTAGCTGTACTTTTAACGTTATTAAAAGGGTTAGGGGGTTAGGGTTAGGGTTAGGATTACGGAAGAAAACCACGTGGTGTGATCCCTCAGCTAATATCTTTTGTTCTGAAGCCGCCAGAGACTTGAACGTCGCACTTGTCAATACTAACTAGTGGATTACCGATCGATTGGTAGGAACCTCGACATTGTGGGACCTCGGGAAGGCCCTTTTCTGACATGTGCGTCAAAAGCGTGATGATCCCTCGCAATGTGTTGGCCTTGGCGTCAGAGCTTGACCCTGCGTGTGCTTTGACATCACGGCTAGACTCTTTATGTGGTCTTTGACAGCACGGCTAGACTCTCTGCGTGTGCTTTGACATCAGGGCTATACTCTTTATGTGGTCTTTGACAGCACGGCTAGACTCTCTGCGTGTGCTTTGACATCACGGCTAGACTCTTTATGTGTGCTTTGACATCAGGGCTATACTCTTTATGTGGTCTTTGACAGCACGGCTAGACTCTCTGCGTGTGCTTTGACATCACGGCTAGACTCTTTATGTGTTCTATGACAGCACGGCTAGACTCCTTTGGCTGCCCCCGCTGGCCGCCGGCGTTACTGCACGCTCGAGCCAGCATAAACTGGTTAACTTGCATCCATAGTTTCCCAGGTTAGGCTATACCTGGTTAGGGGGTAGGATTACGGAAGAAAACCACGTGGTGTGATCCCTCAGCTAATATCTTTTGTTCTGAAGCCGCCAGAGACTTGAACGTCGCACTTGTCAATACTAACTAGTGGATTACCGATCGATTGGTAGGAACCTCGACATTGTGGGACCTCGGGAAGGCCCTTTTCTGACATGTGCGTCAAAAGCGTGATGATCCCTCGCAATGTGTTGGCCTTGGCGTCAGAGCTTGACCCTGCGTGTGCTTTGACATCAGGGCTATACTCTTTATGTGGTCTTTGACAGCACGGCTAGACTCTCTGCGTGTGCTTTGACATCAGGGCTATACTCTTTATGTGGTCTTTGACAGCACGGCTAGACTCTCTGCGTGTGCTTTGACATCACGGCTAGACTCTTTATGTGTGCTTTGACATCAGGGCTATACTCTTTATGTGGTCTTTGACAGCACGGCTAGACTCTCTGCGTGTGCTTTGACATCACGGCTAGACTCTTTATGTGTTCTATGACAGCACGGCTAGACTCCTTTGGCTGCCCCCGCTGGCCGCCGGCGTTACTGCACGCTCGAGCCAGCATAAACTGGTTAACTTGCATACATAGTTTCCCAGGTTAGGCTATACCTGGTTAGGGGGTAGGATTACGGAAGAAAACCACGTGGTGTGATCCCTCAGCTAATATCTTTTGTTCTGAAGCCGCCAGAGACTTGAACGTCGCACTTGTCAATACTAACTAGTGGATTACCGATCGATTGGTAGGAACCTCGACATTGTGGGACCTCGGGAAGGCCCTTTTCTGACATGTGCGTCAAAAGCGTGATGATCCCTCGCAATGTGTTGGCCTTGGCGTCAGAGCTTGACCCTGCGTGTGCTTTGACATCAGGGCTATACTCTTTATGTGGTCTTTGACAGCACGGCTAGACTCTCTGCGTGTGCTTTGACATCAGGGCTATACTCTTTATGTGGTCTTTGACAGCACGGCTAGACTCTCTGCGTGTGCTTTGACATCACGGCTAGACTCTCTGCGTGTGCTTTGACATCACGGCTAGACTCTCTGCGTGTGCTTTGACATCACGGCTAGACTCTTTATGTGTGCTTTGACATCAGGGCTATACTCTTTATGTGGTCTTTGACAGCACGGCTAGACTCTCTGCATGTGCTTTGACATCACGGCTAGACTCTTTATGTGTTCTTTGACAGCACGGCTAGACTCTTTATGTGGTCTTTGACAGCACGGCTAGACTCTCTGCGTGTGCTTTGACATCACGGCTAGACTCTCTATGTGTGCTTTGACATCACGGCTAGACTCTTTATGTGTGCTTTGACATCACGGCTAGACTCTCTATGTGTGCTTTGACATCAGGGCTATACTCTGTATGTGGTCTTTGACAGCACGGCTAGACTCTCTGCGTGTGCTTTGACATCACGGCTAGACTCTCTATGTGTGCTTTGACATCACGGCTAGACTCTTTATGTGTGCTTTGACATCACGGCTAGACTCTCTATGTGTGCTTTGACATCACGGCTAGACTCTCTATGTGTGCTTTGACATCACGGCTAGACTCTTTATGTGTGCTTTGACATCACGGCTAGACTCTCTATGTGTGCTTTGACATCAGGGCTATACTCTGTATGTGGTCTTTGACAGCACGGCTAGACTCTCTGCGTGTGCTTTGACATCACGGCTAGACTCTCTATGTGTGCTTTGACATCACGGCTAGACTCTTTATGTGTGCTTTGACATCACGGCTAGACTCTCTATGTGTGCTTTGACATCAGGGCTATACTCTTTATGTGGTCCTTGACAGCACGGCTAGACTCTCTGCGTGTGCTTTGACATCACGGCTAGACTCTTTATGTGTGCTTTGACAGCACGGCTAGACTCTCTGCGTGTGCTTTGACATCAGGGCTATACTCCTTATGTGTGCTTTGACATCACGGCTAGACTCTCTATGTGTGCTTTGACATCACGGCTAGACTCTTTATGTGGTCTTTGACAGCACGGCTAGACTCTCTGCGTGTGCTTTGACATCACGGCTAGACTCTTTATGTGTGCTTTGACATCACGGCTAGACTCTTTATGTGGTCTTTGACAGCACGGCTAGACTCTTTATGTGGTCTTTGACATCACGGCTAGACTCTTTATGTGGTCTTTGACAGCACGGCTAGACTCTCTGCGTGTGCTTTGACAGCACGGCTAGACTCTCTGCGTGTGCTTTGACATCAGGGCTATACTCTTTATGTGGTCTTTGACAGCACGGCTAGACTCTCTGCGTGTGCTTTGACATCACGGCTAGACTCTTTATGTGTTCTATGACAGCACGGCTAGACTCCTTTGGCTGCCCCCGCTGGCCGCCGGCGTTACTGCACGCTCGAGCCAGCATAAACTGGTTAACTTGCATCCATAGTTTCCCAGGTTCGGCTATACTAGGGGGTAGGATTACGGAAGAAAACCACGTGGTGTGATCCCAAAACTAGAGGATGGTGGACAACCGAGGATGCTCTACTAGGGCCACTTGGTTTTAACTAGCTAGCATGCTGCTACCGGAAGTTAGCTTTCTATAGGGTCTACAGACTTGTCCTTTTGGAATCCTCTTCAAGGCTTCCAGGACAATGATCCCATCAAGTTTCAAGCACTTAAAATCTTTCCCTGAGGAGATATGAGCCTTTGAAGGAGTGAAATTGGTGTTTTGGGGGGGTCTTCAAACCACTCCCACGCAGAGATGCTAAGGGCTACAGAGTCACAACCAACATGGTTGGATCCCATTTGGCAGTGGCTACAACGTCAAAAAGAAAGCTAAGCTCTGACATGTTCAGAGCAAAAAAAGCTCTGATCAGCTCAGACTATTCAGGTGGTCTCAGGTTTGTTAGGCCTGACACCCTCTTTAAATCCTGGATTTCATACAGCCAATTAAGCCTTGTGGATGTTTTTAAGGGGATTTCACCCAATGACCTCATTGTAGGCCCTCTACTGAGTGTCTGTGAGAAAAATGGGAGAAAACAAATGAATATTTAGGAGTTTATTGCCATTTTTGCACTTGTCAAAAAAGATCAAAAGAAAACTACATTAGGGTCTGGTTAGGGCCCTTAACTTGCAGCTTTTGACCCCATATTTCAGGGTATGCATGTTGAGAAGCCCCTCTTGGTTTAGGAAAAGGATCCAGATCTCTAAGTGGTTTTAAAGTAATTAATTTGAATTAAAAGACTGCTTTGTGAGGAGAATGTGTTGGCCTTGGCGTCAGAGCTTGACCCTGCGTGTGCTTGGACATCAGCGCTAGACTCTTTATCCCTTATGCTACTCCAACTGTTATAACAGTAACACATGTGGATATACTTGTATCTTTGTAATTATACATCATATGTGACCTTAGGTACAACAGTTTCAACGATTAGCTTCTGTACAACCTGTTTCCTCATAATGAGTGTACAAAATGACATGTTACGATACCAGGTAAGTATTACATCACACGGTGTCTATTAGAATAAAACTTATTAGTCAAAATTGAACATGTTTCTGTCCCTCTCTCAAAGAAAAGTGCACTCAATAATACATCACAACATAATAAACAGTGGATATTAATATTGGTATTCAAGCCTTCACATTTTCCATCCTTTTATTTCTTTAACCCTCTGGGAGGGGGACTTGAGGTGAGACGTGCATCCCCAGGTGGTTGGGTTTAGTAGAAACCCACTGGTAGTGGTATATTAATTGATTGTGAGTTCAAATCAAATACCTTGAGGTGAGACAGCTAAGTAGTCATCCTCAATACAGGTTTACAATAAAGGACTTGAGATGACGTCATAAATGGTATGTAAACTAAACAATAATATAAAGCTACAACAATGGGTTGTATCAGTTCATAACTCTATGTGTGTGTGTTACTTAAATAGAGTGGAAATCTCTAAACAAACACAACAGCACACCTATGTTATAAATGTTTTCATAAAGAATTGTATTTTTGGTGACTTCCCATCAGGCCCCAGAGTAATACTGCACCTCTTTAGAAAGATTAAGACCTAAATCATCAGAATCTGCTATAATAATCACAATAAACACAAGCAATGACATTTTCACAAGCCTTTCCAGTCCAAAAATCATGTTTTTCGGTTCAGAAATAAAGAAATGAGCCATTTGTTTCATAAATCTTCGTTGCACCATAATGAAAGACCACTTGAAATGACCGTCTGCTTCCGCCTGTGTCATTTGACGAGCTTTCAGATGCGTTTGTGGAACGAGGAAACCGTAGGACCTCAAAACACGGAGAAAGAAATCTATGAGGTATAGCTGTTGCTTTCTCGCAGCTCGCGACGTCAATACTTTACACACAGTGATCCCACTACTACTGGAAGATGCGCACAGTCTCAATGGTTACATACGTGGTACTCTTTTCGAAATCCGTCGTTGTTAGACCCTCTGCGTGTGCTTTGACATCAGGGCTAGACTCTTTATATGTTCTTGGGAATGGCTGCGTAACCGCACGCGTGCGCCCCGTCACGACTTGTCCCTGCCGTCTTACTCTATAGGACCAGGGGTCCGGTTCCCTAAATCGAGCGAATAATGTGTTTTAACTCCGGGGGTGGGCTTAAGTTTGGGGGCCCGGGGTCGGGAGGTGAGCAAGGTTGGATGGGGTTTGAAGTCGCAAGATTGTTGCCGTCTTTTTTCCACCGACTCAATTTAGCTGTACTTTTAACGTTATTAAAAGGGTTAGGGGGTTAGGGTTAGGGTTAGGATTACGGAAGAAAACCACGTGGTGTGATCCCTCAGCTAATATCTTTTGTTCTGAAGCCGCCAGAGACTTGAACGTCGCACTTGTCAATACTAACTAGTGGATTACCGATCGATTGGTAGGAACCTCGACATTGTGGGACCTCGGGAAGGCCCTTTTCTGACATGTGCGTCAAAAGCGTGATGATCCCTCGCAATGTGTTGGCCTTGGCGTCAGAGCTTGACCCTGCGTGTGCTTTGACATCACGGCTAGACTCTTTATGTGGTCTTTGACAGCACGGCTAGACTCTCTGCGTGTGCTTTGACATCAGGGCTATACTCTTTATGTGGTCTTTGACAGCACGGCTAGACTCTCTGCGTGTGCTTTGACATCACGGCTAGACTCTTTATGTGTGCTTTGACATCAGGGCTATACTCTTTATGTGGTCTTTGACAGCACGGCTAGACTCTCTGCGTGTGCTTTGACATCACGGCTAGACTCTTTATGTGTTCTATGACAGCACGGCTAGACTCCTTTGGCTGCCCCCGCTGGCCGCCGGCGTTACTGCACGCTCGAGCCAGCATAAACTGGTTAACTTGCATCCATAGTTTCCCAGGTTAGGCTATACCTGGTTAGGGGGTAGGATTACGGAAGAAAACCACGTGGTGTGATCCCTCAGCTAATATCTTTTGTTCTGAAGCCGCCAGAGACTTGAACGTCGCACTTGTCAATACTAACTAGTGGATTACCGATCGATTGGTAGGAACCTCGACATTGTGGGACCTCGGGAAGGCCCTTTTCTGACATGTGCGTCAAAAGCGTGATGATCCCTCGCAATGTGTTGGCCTTGGCGTCAGAGCTTGACCCTGCGTGTGCTTTGACATCAGGGCTATACTCTTTATGTGGTCTTTGACAGCACGGCTAGACTCTCTGCGTGTGCTTTGACATCAGGGCTATACTCTTTATGTGGTCTTTGACAGCACGGCTAGACTCTCTGCGTGTGCTTTGACATCACGGCTAGACTCTCTGCGTGTGCTTTGACATCACGGCTAGACTCTCTGCGTGTGCTTTGACATCACGGCTAGACTCTTTATGTGTGCTTTGACATCAGGGCTATACTCTTTATGTGGTCTTTGACAGCACGGCTAGACTCTCTGCATGTGCTTTGACATCACGGCTAGACTCTTTATGTGTTCTTTGACAGCACGGCTAGACTCTTTATGTGGTCTTTGACAGCACGGCTAGACTCTCTGCGTGTGCTTTGACATCACGGCTAGACTCTCTATGTGTGCTTTGACATCACGGCTAGACTCTTTATGTGTGCTTTGACATCACGGCTAGACTCTCTATGTGTGCTTTGACATCAGGGCTATACTCTGTATGTGGTCTTTGACAGCACGGCTAGACTCTCTGCGTGTGCTTTGACATCACGGCTAGACTCTCTATGTGTGCTTTGACATCACGGCTAGACTCTTTATGTGTGCTTTGACATCACGGCTAGACTCTCTATGTGTGCTTTGACATCACGGCTAGACTCTCTATGTGTGCTTTGACATCACGGCTAGACTCTTTATGTGTGCTTTGACATCACGGCTAGACTCTCTATGTGTGCTTTGACATCAGGGCTATACTCTGTATGTGGTCTTTGACAGCACGGCTAGACTCTCTGCGTGTGCTTTGACATCACGGCTAGACTCTCTATGTGTGCTTTGACATCACGGCTAGACTCTTTATGTGTGCTTTGACATCACGGCTAGACTCTCTATGTGTGCTTTGACATCAGGGCTATACTCTTTATGTGGTCCTTGACAGCACGGCTAGACTCTCTGCGTGTGCTTTGACATCACGGCTAGACTCTTTATGTGTGCTTTGACAGCACGGCTAGACTCTCTGCGTGTGCTTTGACATCAGGGCTATACTCTTTATGTGTGCTTTGACATCACGGCTAGACTCTCTATGTGTGCTTTGACATCACGGCTAGACTCTTTATGTGGTCTTTGACAGCACGGCTAGACTCTCTGCGTGTGCTTTGACATCACGGCTAGACTCTTTATGTGTGCTTTGACATCACGGCTAGACTCTTTATGTGGTCTTTGACAGCACGGCTAGACTCTTTATGTGGTCTTTGACATCACGGCTAGACTCTTTATGTGGTCTTTGACAGCACGGCTAGACTCTCTGCGTGTGCTTTGACAGCACGGCTAGACTCTCTGCGTGTGCTTTGACATCAGGGCTATACTCTTTATGTGGTCTTTGACAGCACGGCTAGACTCTCTGCGTGTGCTTTGACATCACGGCTAGACTCTTTATGTGTTCTATGACAGCACGGCTAGACTCCTTTGGCTGCCCCCGCTGGCCGCCGGCGTTACTGCACGCTCGAGCCAGCATAAACTGGTTAACTTGCATCCATAGTTTCCCAGGTTCGGCTATACTAGGGGGTAGGATTACGGAAGAAAACCACGTGGTGTGATCCCAAAACTAGAGGATGGTGGACAACCGAGGATGCTCTACTAGGGCCACTTGGTTTTAACTAGCTAGCATGCTGCTACCGGAAGTTAGCTTTCTATAGGGTCTACAGACTTGTCCTTTTGGAATCCTCTTCAAGGCTTCCAGGACAATGATCCCATCAAGTTTCAAGCACTTAAAATCTTTCCCTGAGGAGATATGAGCCTTTGAAGGAGTGAAATTGGTGTTTTGGGGGGGTCTTCAAACCACTCCCACGCAGAGATGCTAAGGGCTACAGAGTCACAACCAACATGGTTGGATCCCATTTGGCAGTGGCTACAACGTCAAAAAGAAAGCTAAGCTCTGACATGTTCAGAGCAAAAAAAGCTCTGATCAGCTCAGACTATTCAGGTGGTCTCAGGTTTGTTAGGCCTGACACCCTCTTTAAATCCTGGATTTCATACAGCCAATTAAGCCTTGTGGATGTTTTTAAGGGGATTTCACCCAATGACCTCATTGTAGGCCCTCTACTGAGTGTCTGTGAGAAAAATGGGAGAAAACAAATGAATATTTAGGAGTTTATTGCCATTTTTGCACTTGTCAAAAAAGATCAAAAGAAAACTACATTAGGGTCTGGTTAGGGCCCTTAACTTGCAGCTTTTGACCCCATATTTCAGGGTATGCATGTTGAGAAGCCCCTCTTGGTTTAGGAAAAGGATCCAGATCTCTAAGTGGTTTTAAAGTAATTAATTTTAATTAAAAGACTGCTTTGTGAGGAGAATGTGTTGGCCTTGGCGTCAGAGCTTGACCCTGCGTGTGCTTGGACATCAGCGCTAGACTCTTTATCCCTTATGCTACTCCAACTGTTATAACAGTAACACATGTGGATATACTTGTATCTTTGTAATTATACATCATATGTGACCTTAGGTACAACAGTTTCAACGATTAGCTTCTGTACAACCTGTTTCCTCATAATAAGTGTACAAAATGACATGTTACGATACCAGGTAAGTATTACATCACACAGTGTCTATTAGAATAAAACTTATTAGTCAAAATTGAACATGTTTCTGTCCCTCTCTCAAAGAAAAGTGCACTCAATAATACATCACAACATAATAAACAGTGGATATTAATATTGGTATTCAAGCCTTCACATTTTCCATCCTTTTATTTCTTTAACCCTCTGGGAGGGGGACTTGAGGTGAGACGTGCATCCCCAGGTGGTTGGGTTTAGTAGAAACCCACTGGTAGTGGTATATTAATTGATTGTGAGTTCAAATCAAATACCTTGAGGTGAGACAGCTAAGTAGTCATCCTCAATACAGGTTTACAATAAAGGACTTGAGATGACGTCATAAATGGTATGTAAACTAAACAATAATATAAAGCTACAACAATGGGTTGTATCAGTTCATAACTCTATGTGTGTGTGTTACTTAAATAGAGTGGAAATCTCTAAACAAACACAACAGCACACCTATGTTATAAATGTTTTCATAAAGAATTGTATTTTTGGTGACTTCCCATCAGGCCCCAGAGTAATACTGCACCTCTTTAGAAAGATTAAGACCTAAATCATCAGAATCTGCAATAATAATCACAATAAACACAAGCAATGACATTTTCACAAGCCTTTCCAGTCCAAAAATCATGTTTTTCGGTTCAGAAATAAAGAAATGAGCCATTTGTTTCATAAATCTTCGTTGCACCATAATGAAAGACCACTTGAAATGACCGTCTGCTTCCGCCTGTGTCATTTGACGAGCTTTCAGATGCGTTTGTGGAACGAGGAAACCGTAGGACCTCAAAACACGGAGAAAGAAATCTATGAGGTATAGCTGTTGCTTTCTCGCAGCTCGCGACGTCAATACTTTACACACAGTGATCCCACTACTACTGGAAGATGCGCACAGTCTCAATGGTTACATACGTGGTACTCTTTTCGAAATCCGTCGTTGTTAGACCCTCTGCGTGTGCTTTGACATCAGGGCTAGACTCTTTATATGTTCTTGGGAATGGCTGCGTAACCGCACGCGTGCGCCCCGTCACGACTTGTCCCTGCCGTCTTACTCTATAGGACCAGGGGTCCGGTTCCCTAAATCGAGCGAATAATGTGTTTTAACTCCGGGGGTGGGCTTAAGTTTGGGGGCCCGGGGTCGGGAGGTGAGCAAGGTTGGATGGGGTTTGAAGTCGCAAGATTGTTGCCGTCTTTTTTCCACCGACTCAATTTAGCTGTACTTTTAACGTTATTAAAAGGGTTAGGGGGTTAGGGTTAGGGTTAGGATTACGGAAGAAAACCACGTGGTGTGATCCCTCAGCTAATATCTTTTGTTCTGAAGCCGCCAGAGACTTGAACGTCGCACTTGTCAATACTAACTAGTGGATTACCGATCGATTGGTAGGAACCTCGACATTGTGGGACCTCGGGAAGGCCCTTTTCTGACATGTGCGTCAAAAGCGTGATGATCCCTCGCAATGTGTTGGCCTTGGCGTCAGAGCTTGACCCTGCGTGTGCTTTGACATCACGGCTAGACTCTTTATGTGGTCTTTGACAGCACGGCTAGACTCTCTGCGTGTGCTTTGACATCAGGGCTATACTCTTTATGTGGTCTTTGACAGCACGGCTAGACTCTCTGCGTGTGCTTTGACATCACGGCTAGACTCTTTATGTGTGCTTTGACATCAGGGCTATACTCTTTATGTGGTCTTTGACAGCACGGCTAGACTCTCTGCGTGTGCTTTGACATCACGGCTAGACTCTTTATGTGTTCTATGACAGCACGGCTAGACTCCTTTGGCTGCCCCCGCTGGCCGCCGGCGTTACTGCACGCTCGAGCCAGCATAAACTGGTTAACTTGCATCCATAGTTTCCCAGGTTAGGCTATACCTGGTTAGGGGGTAGGATTACGGAAGAAAACCACGTGGTGTGATCCCTCAGCTAATATCTTTTGTTCTGAAGCCGCCAGAGACTTGAACGTCGCACTTGTCAATACTAACTAGTGGATTACCGATCGATTGGTAGGAACCTCGACATTGTGGGACCTCGGGAAGGCCCTTTTCTGACATGTGCGTCAAAAGCGTGATGATCCCTCGCAATGTGTTGGCCTTGGCGTCAGAGCTTGACCCTGCGTGTGCTTTGACATCACGGCTAGACTCTTTATGTGGTCTTTGACAGCACGGCTAGACTCTCTGCGTGTGCTTTGACATCAGGGCTATACTCTTTATGTGGTCTTTGACAGCACGGCTAGACTCTCTGCGTGTGCTTTGACATCACGGCTAGACTCTTTATGTGTGCTTTGACATCAGGGCTATACTCTTTATGTGGTCTTTGACAGCACGGCTAGACTCTCTGCGTGTGCTTTGACATCACGGCTAGACTCTCTATGTGTGCTTTGACATCACGGCTAGACTCTTTATGTGTGCTTTGACATCACGGCTAGACTCTCTATGTGTGCTTTGACATCAGGGCTATACTCTTTATGTGGTCCTTGACAGCACGGCTAGACTCTCTGCGTGTGCTTTGACATCACGGCTAGACTCTTTATGTGTGCTTTGACAGCACGGCTAGACTCTCTGCGTGTGCTTTGACATCAGGGCTATACTCTTTATGTGTGCTTTGACATCACGGCTAGACTCTCTATGTGTGCTTTGACATCACGGCTAGACTCTTTATGTGGTCTTTGACAGCACGGCTAGACTCTCTGCGTGTGCTTTGACATCACGGCTAGACTCTTTATGTGTGCTTTGACATCACGGCTAGACTCTTTATGTGGTCTTTGACAGCACGGCTAGACTCTTTATGTGGTCTTTGACATCACGGCTAGACTCTTTATGTGGTCTTTGACAGCACGGCTAGACTCTCTGCGTGTGCTTTGACATCAGGGCTATACTCTTTATGTGGTCTTTGACAGCACGGCTAGACTCTCTGCGTGTGCTTTGACATCACGGCTAGACTCTTTATGTGTGCTTTGACATCAGGGCTATACTCTTTATGTGGTCTTTGACAGCACGGCTAGACTCTCTGCGTGTGCTTTGACATCACGGCTAGACTCTTTATGTGTTCTATGACAGCACGGCTAGACTCCTTTGGCTGCCCCCGCTGGCCGCCGGCGTTACTGCACGCTCGAGCCAGCATAAACTGGTTAACTTGCATCCATAGTTTCCCAGGTTAGGCTATACCTGGTTAGGGGGTAGGATTACGGAAGAAAACCACGTGGTGTGATCCCTCAGCTAATATCTTTTGTTCTGAAGCCGCCAGAGACTTGAACGTCGCACTTGTCAATACTAACTAGTGGATTACCGATCGATTGGTAGGAACCTCGACATTGTGGGACCTCGGGAAGGCCCTTTTCTGACATGTGCGTCAAAAGCGTGATGATCCCTCGCAATGTGTTGGCCTTGGCGTCAGAGCTTGACCCTGCGTGTGCTTTGACATCAGGGCTATACTCTTTATGTGGTCTTTGACAGCACGGCTAGACTCTCTGCGTGTGCTTTGACATCAGGGCTATACTCTTTATGTGGTCTTTGACAGCACGGCTAGACTCTCTGCGTGTGCTTTGACATCACGGCTAGACTCTCTGCGTGTGCTTTGACATCACGGCTAGACTCTCTGCGTGTGCTTTGACATCACGGCTAGACTCTTTATGTGTGCTTTGACATCAGGGCTATACTCTTTATGTGGTCTTTGACAGCACGGCTAGACTCTCTGCATGTGCTTTGACATCACGGCTAGACTCTTTATGTGTTCTTTGACAGCACGGCTAGACTCTTTATGTGGTCTTTGACAGCACGGCTAGACTCTCTGCGTGTGCTTTGACATCACGGCTAGACTCTCTATGTGTGCTTTGACATCACGGCTAGACTCTTTATGTGTGCTTTGACATCACGGCTAGACTCTCTATGTGTGCTTTGACATCAGGGCTATACTCTGTATGTGGTCTTTGACAGCACGGCTAGACTCTCTGCGTGTGCTTTGACATCACGGCTAGACTCTCTATGTGTGCTTTGACATCACGGCTAGGACTCTTTATGTGTGCTTTGACATCACGGCTAGACTCTCTATGTGTGCTTTGACATCACGGCTAGGACTCTCTATGTGTGCTTTGACATCACGGCTAGACTCTTTATGTGTGCTTTGACATCACGGCTAGACTCTCTATGTGTGCTTTGACATCAGGGGCTATACTCTGTATGTGGTCTTTGACAGCACGGCTAGACTCTCTGCGTGTGCTTTGACATCACGGCTAGGACTCTCTATGTGTGCTTTGACATCACGGCTAGACTCTTTATGTGTGCTTTGACATCACGGCTAGACTCTCTATGTGTGCTTGGACATCAGGGCTATACTCTTTATGTGGTCCTTGACAGCACGGCTAGACTCTCTGCGTGTGCTTTGACATCACGGCTAGACTCTTTATGTGTGCTTTGACAGCACGGCTAGACTCTCTGCGTGTGCTTTGACATCAGGGGCTATACTCTTTATGTGTGCTTTGACATCACGGCTAGACCTCTCTATGTGTGCTTTGACATCACGGCTAGACTCTTTATGTGGTCTTTGACAGCACGGCTAAGACTCTCTGCGTGTGCTTTGACATCACGGCTAGACTCTTTATGTGTGCTTTGACATCACGGCTAGACTCTTTATGTGGTCTTTGACAGCACGGCTAGACTCTTTATGTGGTCTTTTGACATCACGGCTAGACTCTTTATGTGGTCTTTGACAGCACGGCTAGACTCTCTGCGTGTGCTTTGACAGCACGGCTAGACTCTCTGCGTGTGCTTTGACAATCAGGGCTATACTCTTTATGTGGTCTTTGACAGCACGGCTAGACTCTCTGCGTGTGCTTTGACATCACGGCTAGACTCTTTATGTGTTCTATGACAGCACGGCTAGACTCCTTTGGCTGCCCCCGCTGGCCGCCGGCGTTACTGCACGCTCGAGCCAGCATAAACTGGTTAACTTGCATCCATAGTTTCCCAGGTTCGGCTATACTAGGGGGTAGGATTACGGAAGAAAACCACGTGGTGTGATCCCAAAACTAGAGGATGGTGGACAACCGAGGATGCTCTACTAGGGCCACTTGGTTTTAACTAGCTAGCATGCTGCTACCGGAAGTTAGCTTTCTATAGGGTCTACAGACTTGTCCTTTTGGAATCCTCTTCAAGGCTTCCAGGACAATGATCCCATCAAGTTTCAAGCACTTAAAATCTTTCCCTGAGGAGATATGAGCCTTGAAGGAGTGAAATTGGTGTTTTGGGGGGGGTCTTCAAACCACTCCCACGCAGAGATGCTAAGGGCTACAGAGTCACAACCAACATGGTTGGATCCCATTTGGCAGTGGCTACACGTCAAAATGAAAGCTAAGCTCTGACATGTTCAGAGCAAAAAAAGCTCTGATCAGCTCAGACTATTCAGGTGGTCTCAGGTTGTTAGGCCTGACACCTCTTTAAATCCTGGATTTCATACAGCCAATTAAGCCTTGTGGATGTTTTTAAGGGGATTTCACCCAATGACCTCATTGTAGGCCCTCTACTGAGTGTCTGTGAGAAAAATGGGAGAAACAAATGAATATTTAGGAGTTTATTGCCATTTTTGCACTTGTCAAAAAAGATCAAAAGAAAACTACATTAGGGTCTGGTTAGGGCCCTTAACTTGCAGCTTTTGACCCCATATTTCAGGGTATGCATGTTGAGAAGCCCCTCTTGGTTTAGGAAAAGGATCCAGATCTCTAAGTGGTTTTAAAGTAATTAATTTTAATTAAAAGACTGCTTTGTGAGGAGAATGTGTTGGCCTTGGCGTCAGAGCTTGACCCTGCGTGTGCTTGGACATCAGCGCTAGAACTCTTTATCCCTTATGCTACTCCAACTGTTATAACAGTAACACATGTGGATATACTTGTATCTTTGTAATTATACATCATATGTGACCTTAGGTACAACAGTTTCAACGATTTAGCTTCTGTACAACCTGTTTCCTCATAATAAAGTGTACAAAATGACATGTTACGATACCAGGTAAGTATTACATCACACAGTGTCTATTAGAATAAAACTTATTAGTCCAAAATTGAACATGTTTCTGTCCCTCTCTCAAAGAAAAGTGCACTCAATAATACATCACAACATAATAAACAGTGGATATTAATATTGGTATTCAAGCCTTCACATTTTCCATCCTTTTATTTCTTTAACCCTCTGGGAGGGGGACTTGAGGTGAGACGTGCATCCCCAGGTGGTTGGGTTTAGTAGAAACCCACTGGTAGTGGTATATTAATTGATTGTGAGTTCAAATCAAATACCTTGAGGTGAGACAGCTAAGTAGTCATCCTCAATACAGGTTTACAATAAAGGACTTGAGATGACGTCATAAATGGTATGTAAACTAAACAATAATATAAAGCTACAACAATGGGTTGTATCAGTTCATAACTCTATGTGTTGTGTGTTACTTAAATAGAGTGGAAATCTCTAAACAAACACAACAGCACACCTATGTTATAAATGTTTTCATAAAGAATTGTATTTTTGGTGACTTCCATCAGGCCCCAGAGTAATACTGCACCTCTTTAGAAAGATTAAGACCTAAATCATCAGAATCAGCAATAATAATCACAATAAACACAAGCAATGACATTTTCACAAGCCTTTCCAGTCCAAAAATCATGTTTTTCGGTTCAGAAATAAAGAAATGAGCCATTTGTTTCATAAATCTTCGTTGCACCATAATGAAAGACCACTTGAAATGACCGTCTGCTTCCGCCTGTGTCATTTGACGAGCTTTCAGATGCGTTTGTGGAACGAGGAAACCGTAGGACCTCAAACACGGAGAAAGAAATCTATGAGGTATAGCTGTTGCTTTCTCGCAGCTCGCGACGTCAATACTTTACACACAGTGATCCACTACTACTGGAAGATGCGCACAGTCTCAATGGTTACATACGTGGTACTCTTTTCGAAATCCGTCGTTGTTAGACCCTCTGCGTGTGCTTTGACATCAGGGGCTAGACTCTTTATATGTTCTTGGGAATGGCTGCGTAACCGCACGCGTGCGCCCCGTCACGACTTGTCCCTGCCGTCTTACTCTATAGGACCAGGGGGTCCGGTTCCCTAAATCGAGCGAATAATGTGTTTTAACTCCGGGGGTGGGCTTAAGTTTGGGGGCCCGGGGTCGGGAGGTGAGCAAGGTTGGATGGGGTTTGAAGTCGCAAGATTGTTTGCCGTCTTTTTTCCACCGACTCAATTTAGCTGTACTTTTAACGTTATTAAAAGGGTTAGGGGGTTAGGGTTAGGGTTAGGATTACGGAAGAAAACCACGTGGTGTGATCCCTCAGCTAATATCTTTTGTTCTGAAGCCGCCAGAGACTTGAACGTCGCACTTGTCAATACTAACTAGTGGATTACCGATCGATTGGTAGGAACCTCGACATTGTGGGACTCGGGAAGGCCCTTTTCTGACATGTGCGTCAAAAGCGTGATGATCCCTCGCAAATGTGTTGGCCTTGGCGTCAGAGCTTGACCCTGCGTGTGCTTTGACATCACGGCTAGACTCTTTATGTGGTCTTTGACAGCACGGCTAGACTCTCTGCGTGTGCTTTGACATCAGGGCTATACTCTTTATGTGGTCTTTGACAGCACGGCTAGACTCTCTGCGTGTGCTATTGACATCACGGCTAGACTCTTTATGTGTGCTTTGACATCAGGGCTATACTCTTTATGTGGTTCTTTGACAGCACGGCTAGACTCTCTGCGTGTGCTTTGACATCACGGCTAGACTCTTTATGTGTTCTATGACAGCACGGCTAGACTCCCTTTGGCTTGCCCCCGCTGGCCGCCGGCGTTACTGCACGCTCGAGCCAGCATAAACTGGTTAACTTGGCATCCATAGTTTCCCAGGTTAGGCTATACCTGGTTAGGGGTAGGATTACGGAAGAAAAACCACGTGGTTGTGATCCCTCAGCTAATATCTTTTGTTCTGAGCCGCCAGAGACTTGAACGTCGCACTTGTCAATACTAACTAGTGGATTACCGATCGATTGGTAGGAACCTCGACATTGTGGGACCTCGGGAAGGCCCTTTTCTGACATGTGCGTCAAAAGCGTGATGATCCCTCGCAATGTGTTGGCCTTGGGCGTCAGAGCTTGACCCTGCGTGTGCTTTGACATCACGGCTAGACTCTTTATGTGGTCTTTGACAGCACGGCTAGACTCTGCTGCGTGTGCTTTGACATCAGGCTATACTCTTTATGTGGTCTTTGACAGCACGGCTAGACTCTCTGCGTGTGCTTTGACATCACGGCTAGACTCTTTATGTGTGCTTTGACATCAGGGCTATACTCTTTATGTGGTCTTTGACAGCACGGCTAGACTCTCTGCGTGTGCTTTGACATCACGGCTAGACTCTCTATGTGTGCTTTGACATCACGGATAGACTCTTTAATGTGTGCTATGACATCACGGCTAGACTCTCTGATGTGTGCTTTGACATCAGGGCTATACTCTTATAGTGGTCCTTGACCAGCTACGGCTAGGACCTACTTGCGTGTGCTTTGACATCACGGCTAGACTCTTTATGTGTGCTTTTGACAGCACGGCTAGACTCTCTGCGTGTGCTTTGACATCAGGGCTATACTCTTTATGTGTGCTTTGACATCACGGCTAGACTCTCTATGTGTGCTTTGACATCACGGCTAGACTCTTTATGTGGTCTTTGCCAGCACGGCTAGACTCTCTGCGTGTGCTTTGACATCACGGCTAGACTCTTTATGTGTGCTTTGCACATCACGGCTAGACTCTTTATGTGGTCTTTGACAGCACGGCTAGACTCTTTATGTGGTCTTTGACATCACGGCTAGACTCTTTATGTGGTCTTTGACAGCACGGCTAGACTCTCTGCGTGTGCTTTGACAGCACGGCTAGACTCTCTGCGTGTGCTTTGACATCAGGGCTATACTCTTTATGTGGTCTTTGACAGCACGGCTAGACTCTCTGCGTGTGCTTTGACATCACGGCTAGACTCTTTATGTGTTCTATGACAGCTCGGCTAGACTCCTTTGGCTGCCCCCGCTGGCCGCCGGCGTTACTGCACGCTCGAGCCAGCATAAACTGGTTAACTTGCATCCATAGTTTTCCCAGGTTCGGCTATACTAGGGGGTAGGATTACGGAAGAAAACCACGTGGTATTGTGATCCCAAAACTAGAGGATGGTGGACAACGAGGATGCTCTACTAGGGTCCACTTGGTTTTAACTAGCTAGCATGGCTGCTACCGGAAGTTAGCTTTCTATAGGGTCTACAGACTTGTCCTTTTGGAATCCTCTCAAGGCTTCCAGGACCAATGATCCCATCAAGTTTTCAAGCACTTAAAATCTTTCCCTGAGGAGATATGAGCCTTTGAAGGAGTGAAATTGGTGTTTTGGGGGGGTCTTCAAACCACTCCCACGCGAGAGATGCTAAGGGCTACAGAGTCACAACCAACATGGTTGGATCCCATTTGGCAGTGGCTACAACGTCAAAAAGAAAGCTAAGCTCTGACATGTTCAGAGCAAAAAAAGCTCTGATCAGCTCAGACTATTCAGGTGGTCTCAGGTTTGTTAGGCCTGACACCCTCTTTAAAACCTGGATTTCATACAGCCAATAAGCCTTGTGGATGTTTTTAAGGGGATTTCACCCAATGACCTCATTGTAGGCCCTCTACTGAGTGTCTGTGAGAAAAATGGGAGAAAACAAATGAATATTTAGGAGTTTATTGCCATTTTTGCACTTGTCAAAAAAGATCAAAAGAAAACTACATTAGGGTCTGGTTAGGGCCCTTAACTTGCAGCTTTTGACCCCATATTTCAGGGTATGCATGTTGAGAAGCCCTCTTGGTTTAGGAAAAGGATCCAGATCTCTAAGTGGTTTTAAAGTAATTAATTTTAATTAAAAGACTGCTTTGTGAGGAGAATGTGTTTGGCCTTGGCGTCAGAGCTTGACCCTGCGTGTGCTTGGACATCAGCGCTAGACTCTTTATCCCTTATGCTACTCCAACTGTTATAACAGTAACACATGTGATATACTTGTATCTTTGTAATTATACATCATATGTGACCTTAGGTACAACAGTTTCAACGATTAGCTTCTGTACAACCTGTTTCCTCATAATAAGTGTATCAAAAATGACATGTTACGATACCAGGTAAGTATTACATCACACAGTGTCTATTAGAATAAAACTTATTAGTCAAAATTGAACATGTTTCTGTCCCTCTCTCAAAGAAAGTGCACTCAATAATACATCACAACATAATAAACAGTGGATATTAATATTGGTATTCAAGCCTTCACATTTTCCATCCTTTTATTTCTTTAACCCTCTGGGAGGGGGACTTGAGGTGAGACGTGCATCCCCAGGTTGGTTGGGTTTAGTAGAAACCCACTGGTAGTGGTATATTAATTGATTGTGAGTTTCAAATCAAATACCTTGAGGTGAGACAGCTAAGTAGTCATCCTCAATACAGGTTTACAATAAAGGACTTGAGATGACGTACATAAATGGTATGTAAACTAAACAATAATATAAAGCTACAACAATGGGTTGTATCAGTTCATAACTCTATGTGTGTGTGTTACTTAAATAGAGTGGAAATCTCTAAACAAACACAACAGCACACCTATGTTATAAATGTTTTCATAAAGAATTGTATTTTTGGTGACTATCCCATCAGGCCCCCAGAGTAATACTGCACCTCTTTAGAAAGATTAAGACCTAAATCATCAGAATCTGCAATAATAATCACAATAAACACAAGCAATGACATTTTCACAAGCCTTTCCAGTCCAAAAATCATGTTTTTCGGTTCAGAAATAAAGAAATGAGCCATTTGTTTCATAAATCTTCGTTGCACCATAATGAAAGACCACTTGAAATGACCGTCTGCTTCCGCCTGTGTCATTTGACGAGCTTTCAGATGCGTTTGTGGAACGAGGAAACCGTAGGACCTCAAAAACACGGAGAAAGAAATCTATGAGGTATAGCTGTTGCTTTCTCGCAGCTCGCGACGTTCAATACTTTACACACAGGTGATCCCACTACTACTGGAAGATGCGCACAGTCTCAATGGTTACATACGTGGTACTCTTTTCGAAATCCGTCGTTGTTAGACCCTCTGCGTGTGCTTTGACATCAGGGCTAGACTCTTTATATGTTCTTGGGAATGGCTGCGTAACGCACGCGTGCGCCCCGTCACGACTTGTCCCTGCCGTCTTACTCTATAGGACCAGGGGTCCGGTTCCCCTAAATCGAGCGAATAATGTGGTTTTAACTCCGGGGGTGGGCTTAAGTTTGTGGGGGCCCGGG
>JBAMJR010000511.1:80000-85000 GCA_038501785.1 Myoxocephalus aenaeus | reverse complement strand
TCCTCCAGAACACTGACTTCCTGTCTCACTGTCCTCCAGAACACTGACTTCCTGTCTCACGTCCTCCAGAACACTGACTTCCTGTCTCACTGTCCTCCAGAACACTGACTTCCTGTCTCACGTCCTCCAGAACACTGACTTCCTGTCTCACGTCCTCCAGAACACTGACTTCCTGTCTCACGTCCTCCAGAACACTGACTTCCTGTCTCACGTCCTCCAGAACACTGACTTCCTGTCTCACGTCCTCCAGAACACTGACTTCCTGTCTCACGTCCTCCAGAACACTGACTTCCTGTCTCATGTCCTCCAGAACACTGACTTCCTGTCTCACGTCCTCCAGAACACTGACTTCCTGTCCTTACCGTCCTGGAACACGCGCTCCACGTTCAGCCCGTAGGTGGCGCATGTCTCGTAGTAGGTGCAGCGCTTCAGGTCGTTGGACAGCTTCCGGGCTCGGCCGTCGTCGATGACTCGGGGGTTCGCCGAGCTGATGGCGTCTGGGGACACAACGTTAGCACCCGTTAGCCGCCTTAGGACCCGTTAGCCGCCGTTAGCCAACATTAGCCGCCGTTAGCCGCTGTTAGCCAACGTTAGCAGCCTTAGACGCCGTAAGCCCCACAAGTCCCCTTCATCTAGGCCACTGGTTCTCTACCTTTATTCAGTGATAGACCCTTTGTTAAATAGTACTAACGAGGTTAGGTTACTTACTACTAATAAGTAAGTACAGGTAATAAGTTAGAAAGGTAATTTAATATATATAAAATTAAGTTTATTAACTTACGTTTATATTTTATTGAATATTTATTAAATAACATTTTTAAAGGATTTTTTAAAAGGGATGCGAATCTTTAATATATTTTTTTTACAAATCTCTCATATCCTGAGGGCCTCAGTTCCCCATGTGAGACCCACTGGTCCTGAGGGTCGTTCAGTGGGGCTCTGCCGCCCCCCTGCTGGTCAACGTGGTTTCACACTGAAGAGAGACTTATTGTCTCTCGTCATAAATCAATAAATAAATGTGATCAATGAGTGGGTTTTTAATATCACAGCTAAGAGCAACACAAGATTATACCATTTTAAAAATAAAATGTATTATATTAGTATTATTAAAATATTTAATAATGAATAACAAGAGGGATAGTTTGCTTGTAAAGTATTATTTTGCATATATATATAATACGATATTTTATTTAGAGATGTTAAATATATACAATATATATTATATATATATATATATATTTATATATATATATATATATATATATATATATATATATATATTATATTATATTATATATAATTTATTTAGAGAAAAATAGAATACAACATACAATATAAATATTTAAATATCACAGTTTACAGCAACATAAAATACTTAATAAATAAAAAGTGGGTAGTTTGTAAGTAAAATTGTGTTTATTGATTATTTCTTGGTTTCTAAAAAGTCTGTTAGCTAAAAAACACCTAAAAATTATTAATTTTTATATATATATATATATATATATATATATATATATATATATATATATATATATAATATATATAGTATATGTATTTTATTCAGAGATGTTTATCAACCAGCCTGTTAATGTAGGTGTTTTAAATAAATGTTTAAATGTCAGACTTTAACTGTAGTGATTGAATCTCACCAGCAGGAGGCAGCAGCGCCTCACACAGAGTGTGAGTGTGCCTGTGCGAGTGTGTGTGTGTGTGTGTGTGTGTGTGTGTGTGTGTGTGTGTGTGTGTGTGTGTGTGTGTGTGGGGTACCTTGTGTGCCGACCAGCACCAGCGGCAGGTCGGAGGCGTTCCTGAAGTTGGCGAGCCGGCTGAAGTAGTGATACACCGTCTGGAAGCTGATCTCGTCCTCCAGACTGAACACGAAGATCACGGCGTCCACCCACAAGGCGAACTGGGGGTTAAACCAGAGTTATTCACATGGTAGAGGTTAAACCAGCGTTATTTACATGGTAGGGTTAAACCAGGAGTTATTCACATGGTAGAGGTTAAACCAGAGTATTCACATGGTAGGGGTTAAACCAGCGTTATTTACATGGTGGAGGTTAAACCAGCGTTATTCACATGGTGGAGGTTAAACCAGAGTTATTCACATGGTAGAGGTTAAACCAGAGTTATTCACATGGTAGGGGTTAAACCAGCGTTATTTAGTCTGGTGGAGGTTAAACCAGAGTTATTCACATGGTAGAGGTTAAACCAGCGTTATTCACATGGTGGAGGTTAAACCAGCGTTATTCACATGGTAGAGGTTAAACCAGAGTTATTCACATGGTGGAGGTTAAACCAGAGTTATTCACATGGTGGAGGTTAAACCAGAGTTATTCACATGGTAGAGGTTAAACCAGAGTTATTCACATGGTAGAGGTTAAACCAGCGTTATTTAGTCTGGTGGAGGTTAAACCAGAGTTATTCACATGGTGGAGGTTAAACCAGAGTTATTCACATGGTAGAGGTTAAACCAGCGTTATTTAGTCTGGTGGAGGTTAAACCAGAGTTATTTAGTCTGGTGGAGGTTAAACCAGAGTTATTCACATGGTAGGGGTTAAACCAGAGTTATTCACATGGTGGAGGTTAAAACCAGAGTTATTTACATGGTGGAGGTTAAACCAGCGTTATTCACATGGTGGAGGTTAAACCAGAGTTATTTAGTCTGGTGGAGGTTAAACCAGAGTTATTCACATGGTAGAGGTTAAACCAGAGTTATTCACATGGTAGAGGTTAAACCAGAGTTATTTAGTCTGGTGGAGGTTAAACCAGAGTTATTCACATGGTGGAGGTTAAACCAGCGTTATTTAGTCTGGTGGAGGTTAAACCAGCGGTTATTTAGTCTGGTGGAGGTTAAACCAGCGTTATTTAGTCTGGTGGAGGTTAAACCAGAGTTATTCACATGGTGGAGGTTAAACCAGCGTTATTTAGTCTGGTGGAGGTTAAACCAGCGTTATTTAGTCTGGTGGAGGTTAAACCAGAGTTATTTAGTCTGGTGGAGGTTAAACCAGCGTTATTTAGTCTGGTGGAGGTTAAACCAGCGTTATTTAGTCTGGTGGAGGTTAAACCAGCGTTATTCACATGGTGGAGGTTAAACCAGAGTTATTCACATGGTGGAGGTTAAACCAGCGTTATTTAGTCTGGTGGAGGTTAAACCAGCGTTATTTAGTCTGGTGGAGGTTAAACCAGAGTTATTCACATGGTGGAGGTTAAACCAGCGTTATTTAGTCTGGTGGAGGTTAAACCAGAGTTATTTAGTCTGGTGGAGGTTAAACCAGCGTTATTTAGTCTGGTGGAGGTTAAACCAGCGTTATTTAGTCTGGTGGAGGTTAAACCAGCGTTATTTAGTCTGGTGGAGGTTAAACCAGCGTTATTTAGTCTGGTGGAGGTTAAACCAGCGTTATTTAGTCTGGTGGAGGTTAAACCAGAGTTATTCACATGGTAGAGGTTAAACCAGCGTTATTTAGTCTGGTGGAGGTTAAACCAGCATTATTTAGTCTGGTGGAGGTTAAACCAGCGTTATTTAGTCTGGTGGAGGTTAAACCAGCGTTATTTAGTCTGGTGGAGGGTTAAACCAGAGTTATTCACATGGTAGAGGTTAAACCAGCGTTATTTAGTCTGGTGGAGGTTAAACCAGCATTATTTAGTCTGGTGGAGGTTAAACCAGCGTTATTTAGTCTGGTGGAGGTTAAACCAGCGTTATTTAGTCTGGTGGAGGTTAAACCAGCGTTATTTAGTCTGGTGGAGGTTAAACCAGCGTTATTTAGTCTGGTACAGGTTAAACCCAGCGTTATTTAGTCTGGTGGAGGTTAAACCAGCGTTATTTAGTCTGGTACAGGTTAAACCAGCGTTATTTAGTCTGGTGGAGGTTAAACCAGCGTTATTTAGTCTGGTGGAGGTTAAACCAGCGTTATTTAGTCTGGTGGAGGTTAAAACCAGCGTTATTCACATGGTGGAGGTTAAACCAGCGTTATTTAGTCTGGTGGAGGTTAAACCAGAGTTATTCACATGGTGGAGGTTAAACCAGCGTTATTTAGTCTGGTGGAGGTTAAACCAGCGTTATTTAGTCTGGTGGAGGTTAAACCAGCGTTATTTAGTCTGGTGGAGGTTAAACCAGCGTTATTTAGTCTGGTGGAGGTTAAACCAGCGTTATTTAGTCTGGTGGAGGTTAAACCAGCGTTATTTAGTCTGGGTGGAGGTTAAACCAGAGTTATTTAGTCTGGTGGAGGAGTTCCTCTGCTGTAGAGGTCAGTGAGTCTTCTTTTTAAGTCTTTATTTGCAGCTGGGCTAAGACGGGGTTATGAATAAATAAAGCGGTCCTTTAAGAGGAAAGAGCTGCTCTCAGGATGAAGAGACCACGGAGAAGAGCAGAAAGAAAACGAGTGAATTATTCATATTTGTTCTGTCTAGACTCGCATTTGGTCAGAAATGAAAAGCTGACCCACTTTCACTGAAAACAGAGGAAACATTTTAATACATAAAGTCTCTCAGCACCTCGGACCTCTTTGATCTCTGAGAATATTCTATTTATTTATTCATGGTACATTTATAACTTCAAGTTTTGTAAATTTGTGAAATAAATTTCACTTTCACTTTTCCTGACAATTTGTGACTTTAGGTGTATATGTACAGTAGACGTACAGGTGTAGATGTACAGGTGTATATGTACAGTAGACGTACAGGTGTAGACATACAGGTGTATATGTACAGTAGACGTACAGGTGTAGATGTACAGGTGTATATGTACAGTAGACATACAGGTGTAGACGTACAGGTGTATATGTACAGGTGTAGACGTACAGGTGTAGATGTACAGTAGACATACAGGTGTAGACATACAGGGTGTAGACGTACAGGTGTATATGTACAGTAGACGTACAGGTGTAGACATACAGGTGTATATGTACAGTAGACATACAGGTGTATATGTACAGTAGACATACAGGTGTAGACGTACAGGTGTATATGTACAGGTGTAGACGTACAGGTGTAGATGTACA
>JBAMJR010000511.1:0-75000 GCA_038501785.1 Myoxocephalus aenaeus | reverse complement strand
GTTTCAGGAAGAGGACGCTCTATGCAGCGCAGCTTGATGCAGGGCTGAGATGAAGTGGAGCTGGGCCTGAAGGTGCAGGTCAGACAGACGTGAGAGGAGCAGTACAGCTTCCTCTGTCCAGTGTTTCATACATATTGATAAAGCAGGGTATGTAAAAGCAGCCTCTGCTCCAAGGAGATCAATTACAGTAAAAGGGGCTCACATTTAGCAGATGTAAAGCATACATGTGTATGTTTTTAGTATTAGTCCATTTTCATTTTTTAACCAAAAGCTCAGGGATGTTCAAGGAGCAACCTGTTAGTGCTTTCTGAAGAGGTTTTGCACTGTCACTTCTGTTGGGAACGTGTCTGACTTACTACCGAGGATACGAACACAGCTCCTACTGCAGGCGTACAGAGACCGGATGGCCCGTGCCAATGGGTCCGGCACCCCATACTCCCGCAGCACCCCCCACAAAACCCCCCGAGGGACCCGGTCCAAAGCCTTCTCCAAGTCTACAAAGCACATGTAGACTGGTTGGGCAAACTCCCAGGACCCCTCCAGTAGTCTTTGAGGGTAAAGAGCTGGTCCACTGTTCCACGGCCGGGACGGAATCCACACTGTTCGTCTTGAATCTGAGGTTCGACAAGCGGTCAGAGTCTCCTTCCAGCACCCTGGCATAAGCTTTTCCCGGGAGGCTGAGCAGTGTGATACCACGATAGTTCAGCTCACTCTCCGGTCCCCCTTCTTGAAGATGAACCACCGCCCCGGTCTGCCAGTCCATGAGTACTGTTCCCGACCCCCATGCGACACTGAAAAGGCGTGTCAGCCAAGACAGCCCAACAATGTCCAGCGCCTTCAGCATCTCAGGGCGGATCTCATCCACCCCTGGCGCCTTACCACCAAGGAGCTTTTTGACTACCTTAGTGACCTCAGCCAGGGATATGGGTGCAACCACCCCAAGGACTTCAGGCGCTGCCCCCTCTCCACTCGGACTCCATGTCCCCAGCCTCCCTCGGGATCTGTGAGAAGCTCTTCCGGAGGTGGGAGTTGAGGACCTCCCGGACAGGATCCTCTGCCAGACGTTCCCAGTTCTCCCACTACACGTTTGGGCTTGCCAGGTCTTTCTAGCCGACTCCCCCGCCATCTGATCCAACTCACCACCAGATGGTGATCAGTTGACGGCTCTGCTCCTCTCTTCACCCGAGTGTCCAAGACATACGGCCGCAGATCAGATGATACGGTTACCAAGTCGATCATTGATCTCCGGCCTAAGGTGCTCTGGTACCAGGTACACTTATGAGCCACCTTATGCTCCAGCATGGTGTTCATTATGGACAAACTGTGGCTAGCACAGAAGTCCAACAACAAAACACCGTTCGGGTTCAGATCGGGCAAGCCGTTCCTCCCGATCACGCCCCGCCAGGTTTCTCTGTCATTGCCCACGTGAGCGTTGAAGTCCCCCAGGAGAACTATGGAGTCGGCAGGTGGCGCCCTTTCCAGGACCCTCCCACCGACTCCAAGAAGGCCGGTAGGAGACCCCGGGGAAGACCGAGGACACGCTGGAGGGATTATATCTCCCGGCTGGCCTTGGAACGCCTCGGGGTCCCCCAGGATGAGCTGGAAAGTGTTGCTGTGAGAGGGAAGCCTGGGTCGGCCTGCTGGACCTGCTGCCACCGAGACCCGACCCGGATAAGTGGCCGAAAATGGATGGATGGACTTCTGTTTTTGAATAAAGGGTTGGAAATTAATGCTTTTTAGATTATTCTTTTTTTTATCCGATTCATCGATTAATCGGAAAAAATTATCAACCGATTAATCGATTATTAAAATAATCGTTAGTTGCAGCTACACACACATTTATACATAAATATATATTCATAAACATATGAATGAATCAGAACGAGGTCTATAACGAGCCCAGTGTCTGTCTGCAGG
Source organism: Myoxocephalus aenaeus (assembly GCA_038501785.1). NCBI lineage: Eukaryota > Metazoa > Chordata > Actinopteri > Perciformes > Cottidae > Myoxocephalus > Myoxocephalus aenaeus. Next base: position 73,083 of record JBAMJR010000511.1, on the reverse strand, counting down.
GTGGGTGGTCCTTAGGGATTCCCTGAGCGTTCATTAGTTTCACACAAAATGTCGATGGACACCTGAATCGACAAATCACGGTGAAAGGCGGAGCTCCACAGACGTCACAGGCTGAGAGCTCCTGTGAGAGACATGTAGGAGCTAACGGAGCAAGACCCGGAAGGGTTAAGATCTGGAATCAGACTTCTTAACCTCCCTGATCTTAAGAGCTCATATCACTGATCTTATGATCTCAAATATCACTGATCTTATGATCTCGTATCACACTGATCTTATGATCTCATAACCACACTGATCTTATGATCTCATAATCACTCATCTTATGATCTCATAATCACTGATCTTATGATCTTGTACCACTGATCTTATGATCTCGTACCACTGATCTTATGATCTCGTACCACTGATCTTATGATCTCATATCACACTGATCTTAAGAGCTCATATCACTGATCTTAAGATCTGAAATCGCTGATCTTGGGATCTGTAACTCACCTTAAGGTCACATTTAAAGGTACGGGTTACGTGTTGATGTTATCAATACTCAGGGATCAAACCAGTATTGATTAGGTTTGGGTCTTTATGTCACAAATATAGAACAGAATAATTCATCATGTTTCCTCAAAGACCATCTGAAGCTCTTGAGGACTTTAAAACCAGTTTCAGGACCAGTTCAGGGAACCAGCTCCCAGACACTGATGCTGGTCAGACTCCATCCCCCTGCTGGTAAAGTAGGTTAGTGGATCAGGTCCACTTAGAGCCCCCAGACCCTGATTACTAATTCAGCAGCAGCAATCTGTGCCTGTCTGTCTCTCCACCAGATATATATATATATATATATATATATATATATATATATATATATATATATATATATATATATATATATATATGTCTTCTTTGTAGAGATACTTCTCTTTTCCACTGGCTGTGTGTCACTTTACAGTCAAACACTAAATTAGCAGAATTTTGAAAAAAAGTCTGGTTCAGAGATTCTGAGTAGAATTTATATAAAAATGTATTGTACTACCATACTTATACCTCTACCAGGACTACTACCTCTACTACCATACTTATAACTCTACCAGTACTACCTCTACTACCATACTTATAACTCTACCAGTACTACTACCTCTACTACCATACTTATACCTCTACCAGGACTACTACCTCTACTACCATACTTATAACTCTACCAGTACTACCTCTACTACTACTAATACTACTAAACAGGAACTCTGTAAATAAACGTTCCTTTATTTGTCTCAGACGAGAATACAACAAGAAACAGGAAGCAACGCTCACCCTTTCACAATAAAAGTCCAAAAGATGTCAATGTGTCTGAGTCTGTGTGTGTGTGTGTGTGTGTGTGTGTGTGTGTGTGTGTGTGTGTGTGTGTGTGTGTCTGGAAAGAATCCAGAAGAAGCGTTCCTATTGGCCGGTGGACACAGAGGGACATTGTGGAGGTTTTAACGTCTCTGACTGACAGGATGTTGATCCAGCTGCTTCCTGTTTCCAGTGGGGGGGGGGGCACCACTGAGGAAGAGGAGGAGGAAGAGGAAGAGGAAGAAGAGGATGAGGAAGAGGAGGACAGGTGAGACGGGACATAAAAACAAGGACAGGAGGAAGAACAGATGGAGACGAAGAGGAGGAGGAACCTAGAAATGAGAGCGAGCATCATGGGACTGACTTCATCATCATCATCATCATCATCATCATCATCATCATCATCATCCCTCTGTGACAACGCTGAAACACCACAGAAGAAGAAGAAGAGGAGGAGGAGGGACCAGATGATGTTAGAGACCTTTAATGGTAGTCCTGCTGGGACCACAAGAGTCCTAGACCCGGGACCACAGGAGTCCTAGACCTGGAACCACAAGAGTCCTAGACCTGGAACCACAAGAGTCCTAGACCTGGGACCACAAGAGTCCTAGACCTGGGACCACAAGAGTCATAGACCTGGGACCACAAGAGTCATAGACCTGGGACCACAAGAGTCCTAGACCTGGGACCACAAGAGTCATAGACCTGGGACCACAAGAGTCATAGACCTGGGACCACAAGAGTCATAGACCTGGGACCACAAGAGTCATAGACCTGGGACTACAAGAGTCCTGGACCTGGAACCACAAGAGTCCTGGACCTGGGACCACAGGAGTCCTAGACCTGGGACCACAAGAGTCCTGGACCTGGGACCACAGGAGTCCTAGACCTGGGACCACAAGAGTCCTGGACCTGGGACCACAGGAGTCCTAGACCTGGGACCACAAGAGTCCTGGACCTGGGACCACAGGAGTCCTAGACCTGGGACCACAAGAGTCCTGGACCTGGGACCACAGGAGTCCTGGACCTGGGACCACAAGAGTCCTGGACCTGGGACCACAGGAGTCCTAGACCTCGGACCACAAGAGTCCTGGACCTGGGACCACAAGAGTCCTGGACCTGGGACCACAAGAGTCCTGGACCTGGGACCACAAGAGTCCTGGACCTGGGACCACAAGAGTCCTGGACCTGGGACCACAAGAGTCCTGGACCTGGGACCACAACACACGTTCACGTTTGAGTAGAAGCTCAAGACTTAAAACAACAAAGAAAACTTTTCTGAATGTCTGATTTAATGTCTGATTTAATTCTTTAATAAATCGTTTTTTATTTTATTATTATTTTATTCTCTTATATTTTATTTAAAATAATTGATGCTGAATATGATTATTATTAATAACTTTTGTATTATTTAATGTATCTAACATGTTATTTTACTGAACCACATTCAACTGAAAGCGTGTGATTTGCATACGTCTTTCTCTCGAGCCAATCAGAGCAGGTCTTTTTTCAGGGGGAGGTTCTTAAAGGGACAGGCGCGAAAATACAAACGTCGTCTTACAGAAACAGACCGTGTCACTTTAAGAGATATTCTCATACTTGGAGGGTGTATTAGAATATGAGGAAGAGGAGGATGAAGAAGAGAAAGAGGGAGGAAGATGAGGATGAAGAGGAGGAAATCTGTTGGATGAGAAGTCAGCTGCCAGAAGCCCGCTCTAATAAATAAATAGATATAAATACAAAATAATGTATATTATATATACACATCAATACATAAATAGTATATTATATAGATACATAAATAAATATAAATACAACATAATTATATCTACACACATACACATATATATATATATATATATATATATATATATATATATATATATATATATATATATATGTATACACACACACACATATAGTAGATAGATAACTACATTAATAATTAAATAAATAACATAAATACTCAAAGAAAAATAAATGATATAAATACTACTGTTATTATAAATATCACACACACACACACACACACACACACACACACACACACACACGGGAACATGAAACACACACTCCTGCAGAAAAAACACACAACCTATCACAACCTGACACACACTGACCTAAATATCAGCCCTTTAAATCAGTTAGGCTGAACCATCCCCCACCCCCCCTACACACACACACACACACACACACACACACACACACACACACACACACACACACACTCTCTCTTCTCTCTCTCACACACACACACACACACTTGGCAGCACACCGGTTTCTTTGATCCCAAATCAAATGAAAACCTTCAACAGCTAGGTGTGTGTGTGTGTGTGTGTGTGTGTGTGTGTGTGTGTGTGTGTGTGTGTGTGTGTGTGTGAGCCTGCTTACATCATAATACTGTCTTGTAGCATCTCTGGTATCAAAGGGTTCAGTGTGTTGCATCAGTGAGTCCTCGTCATCCCTCCATGGATTTGAGCCTTATGCAAGAGCTGTGTGTGTGTGTGTGTGTGTGTGTGTGTGTGTGTGTGTGTGTGTGTGTGTGTGTGTGTGTGTGTGTCTGGAAAGAACCCAGAAGAAGCGTTCCTATTGGTGTGTGAGAGTGGGGTCCTCTGGTGGTCCTGTGGCACGCCAACTCAAAAGTTAAGCTTAAAAAGTTTAAATGTAGTTTTTAGAACAGAGTTTGGTGTAAAAGACACTCACTCTCTCACACACACACACACACACACACACACACACACACACACACACACACACACAGTCGCACACACACACACACACACACACACACACACACACACACACACACACACACACACACACACACACACACACACACACACACACACACTTAAAGTGGACAGACAGAAATAATTTATTCCCCGCTCCTTTGGCCCAGTTTTGATTTCCCACAATCCTCGGCTCCTCACCTCTGAGTTACATGACGGAACATTAGAAGTGATGTCATCTTTAAAAGATGGATTTAAACAGGAAGTTCATTATAATAATAAACAACCACTAAATAAACGAAAACAGGAAATAAAGGAAGGATGGAGGAGAGGAGGGAAGGAAGGATGGAGGAGAGGAGGGAAGGAAGGAAGGATGGAGGAGAGGAGGGAAGGAAGGAAGGATGGAGGAGAGGAGGGAAGAAGGAAGGATGGAGGAGAGAAGGGAAGGAAGGAAGGATGGAGGAGAGGAGGGAAGGAAGGAAGGATGGAGGAGAGAAGGGAAGGAAGGAAGGATGGAGGAGAGGAGGGAAGGAAGGATGGAGGAGAGGAGGGAAGGAAGGATGGAGGAGAGGAGGGAAGGAAGGATGGAGGAGAGGAGGGAAGGAAGGAAGGATGGAGGAGAGGAGGGAAGAAGGAAGGATGGAGGAGAGGAGGGAAGGAAGGAAGGATGGAGGAGAGGAGGGAAGAAGGAAGGATGGAGGAGAGAAGGGAAGGAAGGAAGGATGGAGGAGAGGAGGGAAGAAGGAAGGATGGAGGAGAGAAGGGAAGGAAGGATGGAGGAGAGGAGGGAAGAAGGAAGGATGGAGGAGGAGACATGAATAAGTGTCTCCTGTCAGTGAAAGAAGGAAAAGAGGGATAACAGAGGGAGAGAATGAAGGAAACAAGGGAGGGATGCTCGGAAGAAGGAAATGAGAGAAGGAAGAAAGGATGTGAGGGAATGAGGAGAGCTGGAAAGGAAGGAGGGAAAGAAAGAGGAGGAGGAAGAGGAGGAGGAAGAGGAGGAGGTCATCCCTCTGTCTCTGTGCTCTCTGCAGCATTTTCACTTAACAGGATTTTCTCCCTATTATACCCCATTGTGTGTGTGTGTGTGTGTGTGTGTGTGTGTGTGTGTGTGTGTGTGTGTGTGTGTGTGTGTGTGTGTGTGTGTGTCTGTGTGTGTGTGTGTGAGCAGAGAGGAGGATCAAAGCTCAAACTGAGAAACAGCTCGCTTCATCTGGAGGAGCTGCAACCATCTGAGGAGTGTGTGTGTGTGTGTGTGTGTGTGTGTGTGTGTGTGTGTGTGTGTGTGTGTGTGTGTGTGTGTGTGTGTAAGAATGTGTGTGTTTTCTCAGAGAAAGATAACTGAATGCAAAAGTAGACACAGTAATTGGCAACTGTGTGTGTGTGTGTGTGTGTGTGTGTGTGTGTGTGTGTGTGTGTGTGTGTGTGTGTGTGTTTTGACACACATGCATTACTTCTGCATGACTGAGGATATAGGTCACACACACACACACACACCCCCTCACTGACACACACACACACACACACACACACACACACACACACACACACTATGAATTAACCTGCTGATTGTCTGATGAAGGTAAAATCAGGAAACAATCCTGTGAAGTCATATTTCCCAGAATGCATCAGCAGCTCCTCCACCTCTCAGGAATCCCAGTAATGCAAACGCTGCTACCTGAAAACTACTAGCAATGTAGTTCTACTGGTAGTACCACAACGAGTACTTCAAGAGCTCCACGTGAAGAGGCTTCATGACAAGCAGTACTCTAAAGAAGTACAATAGTCCTGAGTACTCTAAAGAAGTACAATAGTCCTGAGTACTCTAAAGAAGTACATTAGTCCTGAGTAACGCAGTACTTTTACTTTAATACTGCAGCATGTTACTGTTATTGTACTACATCTCAGCGGTAGCTATTGTACTTCTACTTTACTCGAGGTACATATTGTTGGTGTTATTACAGATGATATAAACACATTAATAAATACTATTCCTTCTCTTGAGTATACTTTGAGCATGTACTGAGTAGTATTGTGAAGCTGTATTTGTAGTATTTAATGAAGTACTTTGGACGCCTGTCTCCACTTCCTGTCTCCGTCATGTTTTCCACCTCGAGGGAAACAGGAAGCTCGGAGATAAAAACTTTCCTACTTCAAAGCTCTTGACTGGGGAGAAGTACTGGAAGTACAAAGTACTCTGTTTGTGTGAAAGTATTTACAGTTTAAAGTAATGAAAAACAAACGGCACCCGGCTGCCCAAAACCAACGAGGAGGTAAACATGAGGCCGGGGGGCCGCGGGGTCACGTGACGTGGGGTCACGTGACGCGGGGTCACGTGACGTGATGTCATCAGTTACCTTCAGCGCGTCCCCCGTTCACGCGCTCCGCGCTGGACTCCGCCCCCTCCCTCCTGGGCCGGTCGGAGGCGGGGCTTCCCGACGGCGTGGCGGCGGCGGCCCCGTCCCTCCTGGAGAAGATGCCGCTGAAGAACCGGGCCAGACGCCGCTCCCCGCCCGCGCCCCGCGGCGGGAAGCCGCCGCCCCTTTCTGCCGCCGGCCGCACGAGGTCGCTGTTGTCCAGCGTGCGGTGCTTGGCCCCGCCCCCTCGCAGCTCCGCCATGGAGCCCGTCTTGTTCAGCAGGGCGCCGACCTCCAGGGTCCGGCTCTTCTGCCCGGTGAGCGGCGTGCGGGGCGCCTCGCCGGCGGGCCGATGCCGGAAGCTGAAGCTGCGGCGCAGCAGGCCGGGCGCACGCTTAGGGGGCGTGGCCTCAGGGGGGGAGGCGTGGGGCGCCGCCAGAGGAGGGGCGGAGCTACTGTCCTCCACGCTGCGAGCCTTCAGGAGCCTCCTCTTCGTCGGGTCCACATCCGCTGCCTCCTCCCTCCTCGCCTCCTCCCTCCTCGCCTCCTCCCTCCTCGCCTCCTTCTGCAGGAGCAGCTTCCTGGTCTTGAGCCTCCCCAGCTCCAGCTGACCCGTGCTGAAGGTCCTGAAGTTCCTCATGTAGCCGCGGGACGCCTCCTCCTCCTCCTCCAGGACCTCCTCCAGCAGGGTCCCCCTCCGGCCGCCCTCGGGGCCCTCGGGGTCCTCGGGCCCCCGGGGGCCCGGCCCCCCGTCCTCCTCTAGACTCTCCCTCTTCACCAAGGTGAGGGAGATCCGGTACACGGTCTTCCTCTGGGGCGCTCCCCTCTCCATCCGGTCCAGCAGGTACATCCCTGATCCCGGTCTACCCTGATGCACACAAACCGGTTCAGCAGCAAAACCACCGAAGAAGAAGAAGAGCGCTGCGGGGCAGAAACCGCGTGCCCCGCTCCCTCCTCCCGGGCCGGACCGACTACCTCCCGGTGCAGAGGGAGCCCCGCTCGGACTGCTCCAGATCCCGCTCCGGTGTGCACGTCGGCAAGTCTCCCATTGTGCGCGCACACAAACACGCGCGCGCACACAAACACACGCGCGCACCCTCTTCTCCTTAAACGACTTCTCGCAGTGACTCGTTCGCTCCCGGACTGAGACCCGGTAGACCAGTAGACCCGGTAGACCCAGTAGACCAGTAGACCCGGTAGACCCGCTGCCTGCCCGTCTTCCGCTCCGTGACTCTGACCTCCTGACAGCGACGCGCACACGCAGTCCCGGTCCCGGTCCTCCGGTCCTCTGGTCCTCCTCATGCTGCCGCTCCGAGGGGGGAGCGGGAAACCCGGAGCGGAGCGGGACCCTGGATCCGGATCCAGCGTTTTAAATACTGATCATACACACGGAGAGTAGTTATTGTATACTTTAAGAGTACTTGTTGTACTTTGTATACTATCTAGATATGGTATATGATGTAGAACTCCAGCTGTTGTTTATATTCAGGACAGTAGAAGAAGAAGAAGTCTGTTGTTTATATTCAGAACAGTAGAAGAAGAAGTCTGTTGTTTATATTCAGGACAGTAGAAGAAGAAGAAGAAGAAGAAGAAGAAGCAGTCTGTTGTTTATATTCAGAACAGAAGAAGAAGAAGAAGAAGTCTGTTGTTTATATTCAGAACAGAAGAAGAAGAAGAAGTCTGTTGTTTATATTCAGAACAGTAGAAGAAGAAGTCTGTTGTTTATATTCAGAACAGTAGAAGAAGAAGTCTGTTGTTTATATTCAGGACAGTAGAAGAAGAAGTCTGTTGTTTATATTCAGAACAGAAGAAGAAGTCTGTTGTTTATATTCAGGACAGTAGAAGAAGAAGTCTGTTGTTTATATTCAGAACAGAAGAAGAAGTCTGTTGTTTATATTCAGGACAGTAGAAGAAGAAGTCTGTTGTTTATATTCAGGACAGTAGAAGAAGAAGTCTGTTGTTTATATTCAGGACAGTAGAAGAAGAAGAAGTCTGTTGTTTATATTCAGAACAGTAGAAGAAGAAGAAGTCTGTTGTTTATATTCAGGACAGTAGAAGAAGAAGTCTGTTGTTTATATTCAGAACAGAAGAAGAAGTCTGTTGTTTATATTCAGGACAGTAGAAGAAGAAGTCTGTTGTTTATATTCAGAACAGAAGAAGAAGTCTGTTGTTTATATTCAGGACAGTAGAAGAAGAAGTCTGTTGTTTATATTCAGGACAGTAGAAGAAGAAGTCTGTTGTTTATATTCAGGACAGTAGAAGAAGAAGAAGTCTGTTGTTTATATTCAGAACAGTAGAAGAAGAAGAAGTCTGTTGTTTATATTCAGGACAGTAGAAGAAGAAGTCTGTTGTTTATATTCAGGACAGTAGAAGAAGAAGTCTGTTGTTTATATTCAGAACAGAAGAAGAAGTCTGTTGTTTATATTCAGGACAGTAGAAGAAGAAGTCTGTTGTTTATATTCAGAACAGAAGAAGAAGAAGTCTGTTGTTTATATTCAGGACAGAAGAAGAAGAAGTCTGTTGTTTATATTCAGGACAGTAGAAGAAGAAGTCTGTTGTTTATATTCAGGACAGTAGAAGAAGAAGTCTGTTGTTTATATTCAGAACAGAAGAAGAAGTCTGTTGTTTATATTCAGGACAGTAGAAGAAGAAGTCTGTTGTTTATATTCAGAACAGAAGAAGAAGAAGTCTGTTGTTTATATTCAGAACAGAAGAAGAAGAAGTCTGTTGTTTATATTCAGGACAGTAGAAGAAGAAGTCTGTTGTTTATATTCAGGACAGTAGAAGAAGAAGAAGTCTGTTGTTTATATTCAGGACAGTAGAAGAAGAAGTCCAGTTCTGGTTTTCCAGTCTGCACTGGTTTCCATTAACAGGGTGGAGCCTCCTTTTCTTCCTCCCCCCTCTCCTCCTCCTCCTCCTCCTCCTCCTCCTCCTCCTCCTCCTCCAGGAGAGATACTCATCACATCTGGTGGAAACAGCAGCAGCTGATTGTGTGTTGTTTGTCACATGTGTTGTTGTTATTATTATTAATAGTATTATTATTATTAAAGCAGCCGGTTCCACTTTAGTGAACATCCTCAACCTGATCCTGACGCACAAACTAGACCTTTACTTTGAAAAGCACATGCCATGTGATCACTGCTTCCTGTTGGTTTGACAGCTGCTCCTTTGAGGACATGTTTGAATGTTGGCTCATTTCTCTTCATGTCACATTCAATATAAACTACATTTAATCTCCTTTTATTTTATTCTGAAAGGTATAGTGCCACTAAACACAAACACAACTTTGTCTTTATGTCCTTTAAAAAAGTTTCAAACGATAAAACTCTAAACAGTTTCAAATGTTTATTAAGTATGTTTATAAAACACGGCTGTGTTTGTAGTCTTTTATTGTGAAGGGCTGTGAGCAGGGTGTAATCTTCCCTCTGGAGACCCTCGTGGTCTCTGGAGACCCTCGTGGTCTCTGGAGACCCTGAGGGTCTTATCAGGACCTGCAGACCCCTCAAAGCCAAAATGTTCACAATGTCAGAAATGAAAATAGATTATTATATTTTATATAATGTACTTTCCAAGAAGCGATTGACGGATAAAAAATGAATGAAAATAACACACACACACACACACACACACTCACACACACACACACACACACACACACACACACAGGAGGGTTGTTCTGCATCAAAGAGCAGCAGGAGGTTTCTCCCCCTGGAGACGGGGAAAGTGGGTCAGTTAGTAGGGGGGGAGGGGGAGGACCCCTTGCTGGGTGGAGGAGACACATCCAGCTACTGAGCATGTGCAGAACCAGGAGATGAAACAGCTACTGAGCATGTGCAGAACCAGGAGATGAAACAGCTACTGAGCATGTGCAGAACAAAGAGCTAAAACAGCTACTGAGCATGTGCAGAACAAAGAGCTAAAACAGCTACTGAGCATGTGCAGAACAAAGAGCTAAAACAGCTACTGAGCATGTGCAGAACCAGGAGATGAAACAGGTTGGTCAACTGAGCAACTTTCAGGGCAATGTTGCCACAAATCTGCACGAAGGACACACTATTAGGAGTAATAATAGTAATACTAGTAAGAGTAATAATAGTAATACTAGTAAGAGTAATAATAGTAGTACTAGTGTGTAACTAAAATGTAAACATTATTTCATAAAATTAAATAAAAACAAAAAATATGAAATTAAATACGTATACATTTATATTAAATAAAGTGAATATAAATTAAAATACATACAAAATAATGTCTCTCTTTAAAGAGAGCATTTATGTTCATGTTTTTTCTGCTATTGTTTCTCTGCTGCTGCAGCACACACACACACACACACACACACACACACACACACACACACACACACACACACACACACACACACACACACACACACACACACACAAGCTCTCTGCTGCTGCCCCCTGCTGGTGAGCCTTCAGCATCACCTAAATGAGGCCTTCAGGGACCTAAATGAGGCCTTCAGGGACCAGAGTCCGTCTCCTCTTCCCGTGGGAGACGCAGAGCAGAACCAGAGGAACAATGAGCTCTTTGTTCCTCTCAGGAGTCTGAGGCTCAGAGAACAAAGAGGAACCAAGAAGAACCAAGAGGAACAAAGAGGAACCAAACTAAACGCTGCTCTGCTGGGAGGACGAGGGCGTGCGACAGCCGTGACCGAGAGAGAGAGAGAGAGAGAGAGAGGCTGTGTTCTGCCTGCAGGGGGCGCTGCTGGCCGAGGCTCAGTGGAGTCAGGAGGAGAATTAATGTGTAGAACAAGTCATTCATTCATTTATTTATTTAAAAAAAATAGGTATATATATATATATATATATATATATATATATATATAGTCATTTATTTTTATAATTTTTTAAATCATCCAACTATTTTTACTATTACTATATATTTTTTATGAATTGTATATTTATGAATTGTTTTATAATGTAATTCACAAGACTTATTTTTCTCCCAGAATGCTTTGCTGTTGGAAGCCTGACTGGAGGGATCTCCTTTCCTCGCTCCCTACCACCTCCTCTTCTAATCCTCCTCATCCTCCTCTTCTTCATCAGCTGTTTCCTTCTTAGTCAGTGATATAAATACAGCTCACCCATCAAGAGGAGACAAGGAGACAAGGATGTAAGAGAGGAGACAAGGAGACAAGAGAGGAGACAAGCGAGGAGACAAGGAGACAAGCGAGGAGACAAGGAGACAAGCGAAGAGACAAGGATGTAAGAGAGGAGACAAGGATGTAAGAGAGGAGACAAGGATGTAAGAGAGGAGACAAGGAGACAAGAGAGGAGACAAGCGAGGAGACAAGAGAGGAGACAAGGAGACAAGAGAGGAGGGAGGGGAGGAAGAAACAAGGATTTAGGAGAGACTCTATGAACCAGATTTAAGAGAGGAACCTGAACACACTGATGGACCAGAATGATGAAGATGATGAAGATGATGAAGATGAAGGCTGCTGGTGGTTTATGGAGTGAAATTAATGAGGTGATTAATCATTAATTGGTGAACGAGGCCTTCAGGGTCTTGGGAGCATCTGCTGCTTTACGGATAAATAAAAACAGAGGACAGGAAGTGACATCACAGCATTGTTGAGGACAGGAAGTGACATCACAGCATTGTTGAGGGCAGGAAGCCAGATGCTATTTTTATTTACCGCACAGGAGACGCTATTGTTTTGTGGTGCGTTCAATGTCCGCCGCTTCCTTCGTAGCAAAGGAGACCGGCTGCAGCTGCAAACACACGTCTCTTTATTAATGTTATTTATTTATTAAGTGTTACACCCGGGTCTGATCTTTATGATTATTATTATTATTATTATTATTATTGGTCAATATTTATTTACTAATTGATTTACTGTTACGTTAAATAAAAGGAGGCTCAAATTGTTAATTTATATTTATATTATTATTTTAATAAATGATTTACAGTGTTTTACATTAACTTCCTGTTCATCAGTGTCTCCTCTGCTGGTCACATGACTGCTGGTCACATGACTGCTGGTCTCAGGTGAATCAGTGATGATGTCATAGTTTCTCTGAGGAACTCAGAGTTTAATGTTTTTAACACAATCTGGTGAAATAAATAAATCCTGTATCGATATCACAATGCAAAGCTTCTGCTGGTCACACGCGATGCGTTCAAGGACCGTCGGTAAAGATGAGCATGACCCTGGTCCCTCTTTGTCTCTACTTCCTGTGTGCGTCTCCCACTCAGGCGGTGGGTCTAAACCAGTTACAGACTGGGAACCTCCGAGCTTTGCTCCCCAGGAACTGGTCCGACAGGTAAACGCTGCCAGGTGTCGCCTTTCTGTCGGAGGGGGAGGAGCCACGTCAACAAACAATGAGGATCGGCCAATCAGAGGACAGAGATGACAAAACCAAATCTAGCAGCTGAAGCCGGGAGATCTGCATTATTAAGAGACTATGACCCATTAAAGAGAGGAAGAGGAGGAGGAGGAGGAGGAGAGGAAGAGGAGAGGAAGAGGAGGAGGAGAGGAAGAGGAGAGGAAGAGGATGAGGAGAGGAAGGGGATGATGAGAGGAAGAGGAGGAGGAGAGGAAGAGGAAGGGGATGATGAGAGGAAGAGGAGGAGGAGAGGAAGAGGAGAGGAAGAGGATGAGGAAGGGGATGATGAGAGGAAGAGGAGGAGGAGGAGGATGAGGAGAGGAAGGGGATGATGAGAGGAAGAGGAGGAGGAGGAGGAGAGGAAGAGGAGAGGAAGAGGATGAGGAGAGGAAGGGGAGGAGGAGGAGAGGAAGAGGAGGAGGAGAGGAAGAGGATGAGGAGAGGAAGAGGAGCATTTCACGGCAGCAACGTGCCAGAGTTCCCTGCAGGTCTTTACCCAGAGTTCCCTGCAGGTCTTTACCCAGAGTTCCCTGCAGGTCTTTACCCAGAGTTCCCTGCAGGTCTTTACCCAGAGTTCCCTGCAGGTCTTTACCCAGAGTTCCTTGCAGTCCAGACTGGCCTCAATATTCATGACCATCATCAACTACATTTAATCCGCTGCAGCTTTAAAGACTACAATACCCATGAGCCTCTGTCCGTCAGTTTAAACTAAAGGGTCTAGATTTGAAGCTCTGTGATTGGTCCCCACACAGGATGTTGTTTACCTTCCTCCTTGACCAGAGGCCTGTCTCAAGAAGCTGGATTTCCTCTTAGCGAGGTAACTTCTGGATTAACTTCTGGATTAACTTCTGGATTAACTTCTGGATTAATTTCTGGATTAATTTCTGGATTAACTTCTGGATTAACTTCTGGATTAACTTCTGGGTTTTCCGTCTCACGAAGCTGGTTCACTTCTTATCGGGGTACGTTGCCCCGGTAACTTACGCTGAACCTAACCTGCTCCGGAGCAGGTTAAGTTCCCGGATAAGATCTCAGGGTCTAGAAGACGCCTACTGGCCAATCATTGTCTTGGAAAAACGGCCCGCCCATTTCTACAGAATCCCGTTGAGGAAGGAGCAGGACAGTAAGAGCAGCGCTCCAGAGAGCGTCTCTTCATCTGTTGCCTCCTCATGGCCGACATGAGAAGAAGAAAAGATGTCTTCCTCTTTAATGCACGATCAGCACCAACAGACTGCTTGTAAGTGTATGACAGTTTGAATTCACTGTTACCTTTTAACTTCCCCATGTTCTTTTAGCTCCACTGGGGTTGCAACTGAAATGAGGTTAAACTGTTAAAACGAAAAGATAATCAAAATAGGCACATACATTTGAGACAGTGATTTAATATTACAATCCCAGCAATTTATGCATTGGCGGAGTCGGCGATTTTTTTTTTCCCACGATTCCTTGCGGCTTCTGGCTGCTGCAGCAGTGTTGCTTTTTGCTTGTATTCTTTCTCTATATTGTTCGTACATTCTTCAGATTATGGTTTGCTCCTCCGTTGTAAAACACGTTGCTCTCTCTTCTCCATGGTGCACAATGGAGTAACGGAGTTAACTCCGCCCCTTTTATGTGCACGAGCACAGATCTAGATGAGACCTCCTGGGTTCACTTAACGAGTTGATAACCGGCTTCCTGAGACCAATAAGAGACCGGACATCTGGTTAAGTGCAGCTGGATACCTGAGGGAAACCCCGGTATGTTAATCCAGCTTCGTGAGACAGGCCTCAGGTGATCAATACGTTATGTGTTGATCAATAACTTCTGGAGGTCTCGTCTCTAGTCTGAGTTTAAAGGATCCGTGAAACCAGATTAAAGGAAGCAGGGAAAGTTGAGGCTAATCCCAGTTAGCTCCCAGTTAGCTCCCAGTTAGCTCCCAGTTAGCTCCCAGTTAGCTCCCAGTTAGCTCCCAGTTAGCCTCGTCCCACCGGATCAGCTGTTAGTGACACCGAGCGACCTTTGACCTCTGGGATTACACTGACAGACCAAAGCAGCAGGAAACACAAAGGAAGAGGAAGGTGTGTCTGCGACAGGTGAGGCAACTAAGCAACTAAGCAACTAAACAACTAAGAAACTAAGCAACTAAGCAACTAAACAACTAAGAAACTAAACTACTAAGCAACTAAGCAACTAAGCAACTAAACAACTAAACAACTAAGAAACTAAACTACTAAGCAACTAAGCAACTAAGCAACTAAACAACTAAGAAACTAAGCAACTAAGCAACTAAGAAACTAAACTACTAAGCAACTAAGCAACTAAACAACTAAGCAACTAAACAACTAAGAAACTAAGCAACTAAGCAACTAAGAAACTAAACTACTAAGCAACTAAGCAACTAAGAAACTAAGCAACTAAGCAACTAAACAACTAAACAACCAAACAACTAAACAACCAAACAACCAAACAACCAAACAACTAAACAACTAAACAACCAAACAACCAAACAACCAAACAACCAAACAACTAAACAACCAAACAACTAAACAACCAAACAACCAAACAACTAAACAACCAAACTAAACAACTAAACAACCAAACAACTAAACAACTAAACAACCAAACTAAACAACTAAACAACCAAACAACTAAACTAAACAACTAAACAACCAAACAACTAAACAACCAAACAACCAAACAACCAAACAACTAAACAACCAAACAACTAAACAACCAATCAACCAAACAACTAAACAACTAAACAACCAAACAACTAAACAACCAAACAACCAAACAACTAAACAACCAAACTAAACAACTAAACAACCAAACAACTAAACAACCAAACAACCAAACAACTAAACAACCAAACAACCAAACTAAACAACTAAACAACCAAACAACCAAACAACCAAACAACCAAACAACCAAACTAAACAACTAAACAACCAAACAACTAAACAACCAAACAACTAAACAACCAAACTAAACAACTAAACAACCAAACAACTAAACAACCAATCAACCAAACAGCCAAACAACTAAACAACCAAACAACTAAACAACTAAACAACCAAACAACTAAACAACCAAACAACCAAACAACCAAACAACTAAACAACCAAACAACCAAACAACTAAACAACCAAACAACTAAACTAAACAACTAAACAACCAAACTAAACAACTAAACAACTAAACAACTAAACAACCAAACAACCAAACAACCAAACAACTAAACAACCAAACAACTAAACAACTAAACAACCAAACAACTAAACAACCAAACAACCAAACAACCAAACAACTAAACAACCAAACAACTAAACAACTAAACAACCAAACAACTAAACAACCAAACAACCAAACAACCAAACAACTAAACAACCAAACAACTAAACAACTAAACAACCAAACAACTAAACAACCAAACAACCAAACAACCAAACAACTAAACAACCAAACAACTAAACAACCAAACAACTAAACTAAACAACTAAACAACCAAACTAAACAACTAAACAACTAAACAACCAAACTAAACAACCAAACAACCAAACAACCAAACAACTAAACAACCAAACTAAACAACTAAACAACCAAACAACTAAACAACCAAACAACTAAACAACCAATCAACCAAACAGCCAAACAACTAAACAACCAAACAACTAAACAACTAAACAACCAAACAACTAAACAACCAAACAACTAAACAACCAAACAACTAAACAACCAAACAACTAAACTAAACAACTAAACAACCAAACAACTAAACAACTAAACAACCAAACTAAACAACCAAACAACCAAACAACCAAACAACCAAACTAAACAACTAAACAACCAAACAACCAAACAACCAAACAACTAAACAACCAAACTAAACAACTAAACAACCAAACAACTAAACAACCAAACAACTAAACAACCAAACTAAACAACTAAACAACCAAACAACCAAACAACCAAACTAAACAACTAAACAACCAAACAACCAAACAACCAAACAACTAAACAACCAAACTAAACAACTAAACAACCAAACAACTAAACAACCAAACAACTAAACAACCAAACTAAACAACTAAACAACCAAACAACTAAACAACCAAACAACTAAACAGCCAAACAACTAAACAACCAAACAACTAAACAACTAAACAACCAAACAACTAAACAACCAAACAACCAAACAACCAAACAACTAAACAACCAAACAACCAAACAACTAAACAACCAAACAACTAAACTAAACAACTAAACAACCAAACTAAACAACTAAACAACCAAACTAAACAACCAAACAACCAAACAACCAAACAACTAAACAACCAAACTAAACAACTAAACAACCAAACAACTAAACAACCAAACTAAACAACTAAACAACCAAACAACTAAACAACCAAACTAAACAACTAAACAACCAAACTAAACAACTAAACAACTAAACAACCAAACTAAACAACCAAACAACCAAACAACCAAACAACTAAACAACCAAACTAAACAACTAAACAACTAAACAACCAAACAACTAAACAACTAAACAACCAAACAACCAAACAACTAAACAACCAAACAGCCAAACAGCCAAACAACCAAACAACTAAACAACCAAACAACTAAACAACCAAACAACTAAACTAAACAACCAAACAACCAAACAACCAAACAACTAAACAACTAAACAACCAAACAACCAAACAACTAAACAACCAAACTAAACAACTAAACAACCAAACAACTAAACAACCAATCAACCAAACAGCCAAACAGCCAAACAACCAAACAACCAAACAACCAAACAACCAAACAACTAAACAACCAAACAACCAAACAACCAAACAACCAAACAACCAAACAACAAAACAACTAAACAACCAAACTAAACAACTAAACAACCAAACTAAACAACCAAACAACCAAACAACTAAACAACCAAACTAAACAACTAAACAACTAAACAACCAAACAACCAAACAACTAAACAACCAAACAACTAAACAACCAAACAAAACAACTAAACAACCAAACTAAACAACTAAACAACTAAACAACCAAACTAAACAACCAAACAACCAAACAACCAAACAACTAAACAACCAAACTAAACAACTAAACAACTAAACAACCAAACAACTAAACAACCAAACAACTAAACAACCAAACAGCCAAACAACTAAACAACCAAACAACTAAACAACCAAACAACTAAACAACCAAACTAAACAACCAAACAACCAAACAACCAAACAACTAAACAACCAAACAACCAAACAACCAAACAACTAAACAACCAAACAACTAAACAACCAAACAACTAAACAACCAAACAACTAAACAACCAAACAGCCAAACAACTAAACAACCAAACAACTAAACAACCAAACAACTAAACAACCAAACTAAACAACCAAACAACCAAACAACCAAACAACTAAACAACCAAACAACCAAACAACCAAACAACCAAACAACTAAACAACCAAACAACTAAACAACCAAACAACTAAACAACCAAACAACTAAACAACCAAACAACCAAACAACTAAACAACCAAACAACCAAACAACCAAACAACTAAACAACTAAACAACCAAACAACTAAACAACTAAACAACCAAACAACTAAACAACCAAACAACTAAACTAAACAACTAAACAACTAAACAACCAAACAACCAAACAACTAAACAACTAAACAACCAAACTAAACAACTAAACAACCAAACAACTAAACAACCAAACAACCAAACAACCAAACAGCCAAACAACTAAACAACCAAACAACTAAACAACCAAACAGCCAAACAACTAAACAACCAAACAACTAAACAACCAAACAACCAAACAACTAAACAACTAAACAACCAAACTAAACAACTAAACAACTAAACAACCAAACAACCAAACAACCAAACAGCCAAACAACTAAACAACCAAACAACCAAACAACTAAACAACCAAACAACTAAACAACCAAACTAAACAACTAAACAACCAAACAACCAAACAACTAAACAACTAAACAACCAAACTAAACAACTAAACAACCAAACAACTAAACAACCAATCAACCAAACAGCCAAACAACTAAACAACTAAACAACCAAACAACCAAACAACCAAACAACCAAACAACCAAACAACCAAACTAAACAACCAATCAACCAAACAGCCAAACAACTAAACAACCAAACAACTAAACAACTAAACAACCAAACTAAACAACTAAACAACCAAACAACCAAACAACCAAACAACCAAACAACTAAACAACCAAACAACTAAACAACCAAACAGCTAAACGATGCATTATTAAGTGATAACGGGTTAATACCACACAGAATATAGTTTTTAGTACTTTCCACAAGTAGAGAAGTATAACTCGTATTACTGGTTAACCCTTTAAACGCTGACCAGTGCTCATGGATCCATCAACACTAAACCAATACCAGTAGTACGAGTGAGACGTAAAGTTGTTTGTTCATAATTAAAGAACTCTGGTTCTTGTAGTTCTTTAACTCCTCGTTGGTTTCCTGCCTCAAAGTCGGAGAAAGGAAGCGACGAACGCTGCAGACACAGGAAGTGGGTCAGTGTCACCTGGCTGCCGCACAACCAACCAACCAACCAACCAACCAACCACACACACACACACACACACACACACACACCTACACACACACACACAACCACACACACACACACACACACACACACACACACACACACACACCTACACACACACACACACACACACACACACACACACACACAACCACACACACACACACACCTACACACACAACCACACACACACACACAC
Source organism: Myoxocephalus aenaeus (assembly GCA_038501785.1). Lineage (NCBI taxonomy): Eukaryota > Metazoa > Chordata > Actinopteri > Perciformes > Cottidae > Myoxocephalus > Myoxocephalus aenaeus. The sequence continues at coordinate 53,509 of JBAMJR010000511.1, read as the reverse complement.
ACACACACACCTACACACACACACACACCTACACACACACACACACACACAACCACACACACACACACAACCACACACACACACACACCCACACACACACACAACCACACACACACACACACACAAACACACACACACACACACACACACAACCACAACCACACACACACACACACACACACACACACACACACAACCACACACAACCACACACACACACACACACACACACACACACACACACACACACACACAACCACAACCACACACACAGCTGGGTGTTTATGTAACACAACGTCCAGATGCAGAAGAAGCTGCTGTTTGGGGTTATTTACAGCATGGAAGCTGCGTGAGTCACGGGAGATGGAGGAAGAGGAGGAAGAGGAGGAAGAGGAGGAAGAGGATGACGAGGAGGGACGAGCCCAGTAGATCTGGCGGCTCTGAGCCGTGTTGTGGTCGACGCTCACAGCCTTTACCCCCTCAGGCCAAAGCCCACTCGCTTTACTGCACGGAGGACACACACGAGGACACGAGGACACGAGGACACACACGAGGACACGAGGACACGAGGACACGAGGACACGAGGACACACACGAGGACACGAGGACACGAGGACACACGGACACGAGGACACGAGGACACGAGGACACGAGGACGAGGACACAAGGACACGAGGACACACACAAGGACACGAGGACACAAGGACACGAGGACACACACGAGGACACGAGGACACGAGGACACGAGGACACACACGAGGACACGAGGACACGAGGACAAGGACACACACGAGGACACGAGGACACGAGGACAAGGACACGACGAGGACACGAGGACACGAGGACACGAGGACAAGGACACGAGGACACGAGGACACGAGGACACACACAAGGACACGAGGACACGAGGACAAGGACACGACGAGGACACGAGGACACGAGGACACACACGAGGACACGAGGACACGAGGACACGAGGACAAGGACACGAGGACACGAGGACACGAGGACACGAGGACACACACGAGGACACGAGGACAAGGACACGAGGACACGAGGACACGAGGACACGAGGACACGAGGACACAAGGACAAGGACACGAGGACACGAGGACACACGCCGTGCTGTCGGTGTCGACGCCACAAACAGAAGCGTGAAGAAAGAAGCTCTTCTGTGTTCTGAGCGTTGAAGTGAGAAGAAAACCACTTTAAAGCCTCGAGGCTTCTTCTGTGGGCCAAACACACGGGGTCAAAGGTCACAGGGGCTGCTCACACACGCAGGGTTCCCAGGTCACCAGCAGCACCAGCATCATCATCATCATCATCACCCTCCTCCTCATCACACAGAGGAAGAGCAGACCAGCATGAGGAGGACATCAGCTGCCTGCCATCAATAAATCAATCAATAGTTTCATAGATCAGAGGATCAAATGTCTCCGCTCAGGTTATTAAGAGACAAGATATCATAATGTATCTTCTTCACAAAGGTAAAGAAATATTATATAAAGAAATATATATAATATGTATTGTTTATCGTCCAACATCTATATAAGGTATTTTAATGTGTGTATTTGTAGATATTATTATTATTATTTAAAATATGCAAAAGAGAGCGTCTTCGTTCAGATTATTAAAAAACAAAAAGATAATAATAAACATATATTTATGTATCTATTAAACACATATTTATTGTGTATAAACACATATTTATTGTGTATCTATAAACATATTTATTGTGTATAAACACATATTTATTGTGTATCTATAAACACATATTTATTGTGTATAAACACATAATTATTGTGTATCTATAAACACATAATTATTGTGTATCTATAAACACATATTTATTGTGTATCTATAAATACATATTTACTGTGTATCTATACACATATTTATGGTGTATAAATAAACACAGTGAGGGACTATTTGTTCTCATCCGAAACACAAACAATGCTTCAGAGCAGAACTGGTTTTAAACACAAAAGGGAAGTTCTTCACCAGGAAATGTACTTTAGTGTGTACTTTAGTGTACTTGTACCTGAGATGTGAGTCTGTGTATTTTAGGATCCAACATGAACCTGAGCGGTTCTGTTTTCCCTTGAAAGACATTAAACTCTCACAAAGAGCCCGAGCACACCGGAGTGTCTCATGACGTCACGGCACGTCATCCAGGTGTGCAGCCATCCGGAAGTGAGGACCACAACACTGCACCAGGAGCCCCGCAGAGCCCGCAGAGCCCCGCAGGACCCCGGACCCCGGACCCCCGCCTACCTTCTATCGCGATGACGTGCTCGCGGATCTGGTTCTGCAGCAGCGGCTCGTCCACGCGCTCCAGCAGCTCGTAGATGGAGTAGATGTTGGGGTGCACGGACTCGAACCTCTGGATCTCGGCCCGGATGGCGGCCGAGTTGGCGAGGTGCTGCTGGTAGTTCATCCCGCAGCAGGGGGCCGAGTGGTCGTGAAGAGGAAGGTGACGAAGAGGAAGGTGAGCGCGGTGACCTCCGGGACGGGCGCGGGGGCGCGCGCTCTTAAATCATGCTCTTCTCCTATGGACCCTGGTGAAGTTCACACGGGCCTCGATGCTAAGCTAAGGAGCTACGTGGGAGAAGAAGGGGAAAAACTCCTCACTCCGGGTTCAAACCCCGCCGCCGCGGGAGGAGCGGGCTCCTAAAGCCGGGTCCAGGTGCTGGGTCCCCCGCGCGTGCGCTACAGGTGCGTTCGAGTCCCGCACTGAGCCGTTCCCCCTTCGCCCCGTGCAGCTGCTGTGAGATCCATCCCGTGAAGAGCTCCGTATCCCGGCCGGGAAGCGGCGGAGCGATCCAAGCTGCACGAGCCGAACCACGCGAGTTCCGGTAGAGGCTTTCAAAATAAAACCAGTGCTGGAGTTTATTTACGTTAAGTAGTGCACTTACAAGTACTTACGCGCTTACTTAAGCGGTACTTGTACTTTACGTGAGTATTTATATTTGTATCGTACTTTATACTGACAGTTGTACTTACTTTTCAGATCCATATTAATAAAATAAAATACAATCAACTAATACATGATGGTATATGATCTTCGTTTGAACTACCCAGCTGTTTATTAACTCATTAAAATGAGATCAAACTTTACCAGCTGCCACATCTTCTCAGCAAACATCCGTGGTATACGTATTCGATGCTTTTATTTTGAACACCAAATCTCCTTAGTTCCGGTCATTTTCTCGTTAACCTGCGCGTGCTTTACGCAGCGGCGTTCGAGAAGTGCGTATTGCGTGAATTCTGCGCAAAAACGACAACAATAACAAACTATATACATATTATTATAATATCCTATATTATTAATATGTTTTCATGTTTTTTTTAAGATAAATTTGGGGCCCTTTCAAAATAAAGCTGCGTCAGACCAACACTAAAACAAAAACAATGAATAAATCAATGCGTTTCAGTTGATTTGCCATATTTACATGAGCGTATTCGTGTGTATCTCCTTCCTGGAGAGAACAGAGTACTCTGTGATGAAGCCCGGCCTGTAGTACTGCTGGAGTTTGTACTCTTCTTCTCCTCCTCTATTGTCGGCGGGGTTCTCTCCATCATCAGCGGCACAAAGCCGCCTCTCTTCCCGGTGACGCAGAGCTCATGTTGCGCATGAAGCGCGTCTCTGTGCCGCCTCCAGGAGCACCACGGAGCCTCCTTATTCATATTCATATTATTATTATTATGGTTGTCCCAGTGTGACCCGCCCGTTGCTGTGAGAGGCCAAATAGTCCGCCATGTGGGAGAAGAATGCACTTTTGGGAGAAAAAAAAACATCATTTAATGTCGTTTTTTCACAGTTTAGAGCAAATGAACATGTTTTTTAAATAAAGTGTTTTGTGTTTGATCAAATAGAGAATACATAATAGTTTTCCACAGAATGGCTGTATTGAGATGTCTGTCAGGCTCACGGGAAGTAAACAACAACAGCAGCAGCAGCTGGTACACAGATTAGAGATTAAAGCTCTAGTTAAACATTTCTGTTTTTAATCTCATGACATGAAACCAAAACACATTAAAACAGCTGGAAGACTCATTACGGTTTAAATATTATTATTATTATTATTGTTATTGTTTCAACAAAACTTTCTACCCGTTGTTTCCATTTTCTGCTCGTTGCACCAAACCATTGTGTCTTTTTCTGGGGAGACACAGGAATATATATATATATATATATATATATATATATATATATATATATATATATATATATATATATATATAAAATCATGTGTCTAATTTTATTTTTTATAATATATAATATATATAATAATATATACATACATATATATATACATATACATATATATACACATACATACATAATATATATATATATATATATATATACATATATATACATATACATATACATATACATATATATATATATATACACATACATACATAATATATATATATATATATATATATATATATATATATATATATACACACACGTGTATTATAGTAATATATATATATATATATTACAAGTACCTGTACCTTGTACTTCTGTAAATATCTTAAGTGTATTTTCTCAGAACATCAAATTCGTCTTTTTATTTATATATATATATATATATATATATATATATATATATATATATATATATATATATATATATATTCTGAGAAAATACACTTAAGATATTTATTTACTACATTAAAGTACAACGTATAACTCTGGTGGAGGGGTAATTTGTGTACTTCAAGTACATTTTGTAGTACTCTTGTTTTACTCGAGTCAAATAACTTTCTATTGAGTATTTAAATAGTTTTGATACTTTTACATACAAAGAAACTAAGTACATTTACTCAAGTACAAGTTTCAGGTACTTTACACAAGTATTTCCTACTTCATCTGAGTAAATATTGTACTTTAGTTACTCAGATTATTGAAGTATAATAGATGCATCAATACTACAAAACATAGTATTCTGCAGAAAAAGTTCATTTGGCCCTGAGGCCAAAGTAGTACTTTACCTGCAGTCGGACCTCTGAGGCTCCGCCCACCAGAAGGAGGTGCAGGAGCAGGAGGAGGTGCAGGAGGAGAAGGAGGTGCAAGAGCAGGAGGAGGTGCAGGAGGAGAAGGAGGTGCAAGAGCAGAAGGAGGTGCAGGAGCAGGAGGAGGTGCAGGAGGAGAAGGAGGTGCAAGAGCAGAAGGAGGTGCAGGAGCAGGAGGAGGTGCAGGAGGAGAAGGAGGTGCAAGAGCAGAAGGAGGTGCAGGAGCAGGAGGAGGAGCAGGAGCAGAAGGAGCAGGAGGAGCAGGAGCAGAAGGATGAGCAGGAGCAGGAGGAGGTGCAGGAGGAGAAGGAGGAGCAGGATGAGCAGGAGCAGAAGGATGAGCAGGAGCAGGAGGAGGTGCAGGAGGAGAAGGAGGTGCAGGAGCAGAAGGAGGTGCAGGAGCAGAAGGAACAGAAGGAGGTGCAGGAGGAGCAGAAGGTGAAGGAGGTGCACCTCCCTCCTCCCGGTGGTCCACCCACGTCTGCAGCCAGCAGGCGCTGGGAGTAGTACTGCAGGTAGTACTGGGAGGAGTACTGCAGGTAGTACTGGGAGGAGTACTGCAGGTAGTACTGGGAGGAGTACTGCAGGTAGTACTGGGAGGAGTACTGCAGGTAGTACTGGGAGGAGTACTGCAGGTAGTACTGGGAGGAGTACTGCAGGTAGTACTGGGAGGAGTACTGCAGGTAGTACTGGGAGGAGTACTGCAGGTATTACTGGGAGTAGTACTGCAGGTAGTACTGGGAGGAGTACTGCAGGTAGTACTGGGAGGAGTACTGCAGGTAGTACTGGGAGTAGTACTGCAGGTAGTACTGGGAGGAGTACTGCAGGTATTACTGGGAGGAGTACTGCAGGTAGTACTGGGAGGAGTACTGCAGGTAGTACTGGGAGGAGTACTGCAGGTAGTACTGGGAGTAGTACTGCAGGTAGTACTGGGAGGAGTACTGCAGGTATTACTGGGAGGAGTACTGCAGGTAGTACTGGGAGGAGTACTGCAGGTAGTACTGGGAGGAGTACTGCAGGTAGTACTGGGAGGAGTACTGCAGGTATTACTGGGAGGAGTACTGCAGGTAGTACTGGGAGAGGCTTACATGAGACTCCTCCCCCTCCAGGAGTGGTCAGCATTCTGAATATGTTCCTCTTTGTGACAGTTTATGCTTCTAGTTCTTATCTTTCATTTACCCAGAAAGAAGAGAAACAAAGAAACAAATAAAGAAACAAAGTAAAAGAAGAGATGAACAAAAGAAACAAAGTAAAAGAAGAGATGAACAAAAGAAACAAAGTAAAAGAAGAGATGAACAAAAGAAACAAAGCAAAAGAAGAGATGAACAAAAGAAACAAAGCAAAAGAAGAGATGAACAAAAGAAACAAAGCAAAAGAAGAGATGAACAAAAGAAACAAAGCAAAAGAAGAGATGAACAAAAGAAACAAAGCAAAAGAAGAGATGAACAAAAGAAACAAAGTAAAAGAAGAGATGAACAAAAGAAACAAAGCAAAAGAAGAGATGAACAAAAGAAACAAAGTAAAAGAAGAGATGAACAAAAGAAACAAAGCAAAAGAAGAGATGAACAAAAGAAACAAAGTAAAAGAAGAGATGAACAAAAGAAACAAAGCAAAAGAAGAGATGAACAAAAGAAACAAAGTAAAAGAAGAGATGAACAAAAGAAACAAAGCAAAAGAAGAGATGAACAAAAGAAACAAAGCAAAAGAAGAGATGAACAAAAGAAACAAAGCAAAAGAAGAGATGAACAAAAGAAACAAAGCAAAAGAAGAGATGAGGTCAGAGCAGGTGAGCAGCAGGTTGTTGGGTCTTTCCTCATCAGTGAGTCTCTGGTGACCTCTAGTGGCCAAACGACACATCACAGCTCATGATGGCTCCACGTGACGTCAGATGGAGAACAGAAACATACATCTGACTTCATCATGATGATGATGATGATGAAGTCCACCTCCCAGAACTGGTCATTTCCTGTTCCTGTGTGTTTGTGCTGCACACTCCAGAAGTTACCCAACTTTGAAAAACTGTGGACGCAGATATGCTGTACGGTGTGTACTTTATACCCTAAGATACTGTACAAATATACATAAAATATTACAAAAATATGTATTATTCTGTTTATGTACCTGAACAGGTAGTATACAGAATACCTGGTAGAGAACAGAGTACCTGAGCAGGTAGATAACAGAGTACCTGGTAGAGAACAGAGTACCAGGTAGAGAACAGAGTACCTGGTAGAGAACAGAGTACCTGAGCAGGTAGAGAACAGAGTACCTGAGCAGGTAGAGAACAGAGTACCTGAGCAGGTAGAGAACAGAGTACCTGAGCAGGTAGAGAACAGAGTACCTGAGCAGGTAGAGAACAGAGTACCTGAGCAGGTAGAGAACAGAGTGAAGAGGAAGCAGCTTCTAACTGAAACCACAATGAAGATTCTCAAACACATTTTCTTATTAAAGTGGATTTTATACATTTGGAGAAAAATACATGTTCAGGTGTAAAAAGAAAGAAAGGTGCAGGTGAGGAGTGAGTCCAGGTGAGGAGTGAGTCCAGGTGAGGAGTGAGTCCAGGTGAGGAGTGAGTCCAGGTGAGGAGTGAGTCCAGGTGCCCCCTGGTGGAGGAGTGTCTGTGCAGCAGTCTGGTTCTGGTTCTGGTTCTCAGAGGATGCAGCAGCGCTTCTTCTTCTTCTTGCCGCTCGGCCCGTTCTTGTCTTTGCTCTCCGCCATCTTCTTCTTGCGGACCTCCCTCATGAGGTCGAAGAACACCTGGGGGCGGAGCCAAGGGGGCGGAGCCAAGGAGTTACAGGTACATCAGACTTTACCATTAAATAGCAAATGAATATGAAATAAAGCAGAAACTACACGATCCTAAAGACCTCTTTTATATCTGAAAAGAGGACAAAGTAAAATATAATATGATATAATAAAGTAAAATATAATAAAGCAAAATATTATAAAGTAAAATATAAATTAAAAGAAAATGTAAAATACAATATAATAAAGTAAAAGAAAAGATAAATTAAAAGAAAAATTAAAAGAAAATATAATGAATTAAAATGAAAAATATTGTAAAAGAAAATATAATGTAAAAGAAAAGAAATAAAGTAAAAGAGAATAAAGTAAAAGAAAGTCAATATAAAGTAAAATGAAATTACTAAATATTGTAAAAGAAATTAAAAGAAAAGAAAAATGAAAATGTAAAAAAAAAAAATATATATATTTAAGTAAAACCACCAGATGTGGAGATATATATATATATATATATATATATATATATATATATATATATATATATATATATATATATATATATACATTAGTGCTGTCATATTAACGCGTTATTAGCGCGTTATTAGCGCGTTATTAGCGCGTTATTAACGGCGTTAACGCAAACCAATTTTAACGCCGTCAATTTTATTAACGGCGTTAACGCATTTTAATTTTTCAATTTTTTTCTCGCGAGCGCCACGCCGGATGTAGCTCAACAATAGCACGCCGTTTGGGCTTGGAAGCTAGGCTAACGTTACGGTTTAAATGAATGAATGGTGAGCGCGATACGGCAAAATGAACGATAAGACGCTAATGAATGGAAAGTTTACTTTCAACAAGTTGTCAGATGTTCCCTTGACAAGACCAAAGTGGTATGTGCCATTAGTCATTGTGAACTGAGCTATCATCGTAGCCTCTCCAGTCTGAAACACCACTTGATGGCCGACACACAGCTGATGCTAACTCTGCGCCCCCTCGTCATAGCAGACAAGAATGATGACTTCAGAAACACATGGACACCACAACAAGAACAGACTTATTGCAGCCATAGCTACATGGTGCTACTGCGTGTAGCCTGTTAGCGTTGTGGAGGACGAGGGTCCAGCTGATAGAATACACATCGCTGTACCGCCCTGTTTGGCAGTTGTTTTTCAATAAAATAAAGCAAGCCAATCCACTTTTTCATGTTGATAAGAGCATTAAAATGCCCCAAAAAAAATTGCGATTAATCGCGAGTTAACTATGACATAAATGCGATTAATCGCTTGACAGCACTAATAAAAAATAAATAAATATATATATATGATATATATGTATGATATATACACACACACACAGACACACACACACACACATAAAATTAATAAAACAGTACCTTGTCCACGTTGGCCCTGGTCTTGGCCGACGTCTCCACGTACTGGACGCCCCCCCACTCGCTGGCCTTGGCGGCGCCCTCCTCGGCGGAGACCTGGCGCCGGTCCTCCAGGTCGGACTTGTTGCCCACGAGCAGCAGCGGGATGGCCTCCTCCTCCTTCACGCGCAGGATCTGCTCCCTGGAGGACACAACGGTGAGCCGGGGACCAGGTGTGCGGGGACCAGGTGTGCGGGGACCAGGTGTGCGGGGCCCAGGTGTGCGGGGACCAGGTGTGCGGGGCCCAGGTGTGCGGGGCCCAGGTGTGCGGGGTCCCGGCGGGCTCTGCTCTAGGGGGGGCGGGGCTAGGGCTGTCCGGTATACCGGGAGCCGCCCCTTTAGAGTAGAGCCTGCCAGTTCAACCGGTTTACCGCTGAGGGCGCAGTCGGCTCTACTTACGTGTCATGGTTATAACTTTAGTCATGTTATAACTTGTGTCATGTTATAACTTTAGTCATGGTTATAACAACAATGAATAACCCACAACTAGCGCTCTTTAACAGGTTAAACACCACGAAACAACAGGTTGTGGCACATAAACAATTTGTAACACTAATAATTGTACATTTATAAAATTACACCGCCGAACTGCATGCTGGGTAAAGCTCGCCCACTATCACAACAAGAAGAAACAGATAGTCAGTCTCTTCCTGTTTTTTTCCACCTACAGTCCCCTGGGTCCTAAGTCCCTCCATGTTTAGCTTCCTAACAGCCTCTATGTATGAACAACGACGCCGGCGGTCCTTTTCGGCGCCAATGAATGAATGTGTTTAAAAAAAAAATACCGTGAAACCGCCAGAATCTTACAAAATACCGTGACATGAATTGTTGGCCATACCGCCCAGCAGACAGACCTGAACTCGGACGTGGCCGTGAAGGACTCGTGCTCCGTGATGGAGAACAGCAGCAGGAAGCCCTCGCCGCTCCGGAAGTAGTTGTCCCGGATGGCGGCGTAGTCCTCCTGGCCCGCCGTGTCCAGGATGTCGATCTGGACGTCCTCCCCGTCCAGGACCACCTTCTTCCGGTAGCTGTCGGCCTTGGTGGGCTCGTAGTCCTCCACGAACTGGGGGAGAGGATGGGGCGTGAGGGGGCGCGCAGGCAGAGGGCATTGTGGGTAACGTGGTCTCGGGGCTCACCTCGTCGTACATGAACTGCAGCGTCAGGGCGGACTTGCCCACGCCCCCGCTGCCCACCATGATCACCTTGTGCAGGGCCAGAGAGGTCTGGTTCTTGTTCTTACCCGAGGCCATGACCCCGGTCCGGCAAGGTCCAGCGGCTCACAGCTCCGCCTGACTACTGAGGAGACCACAAGGGACCAGCAGGGACCAGAAGAGACCAGCAGGGACCAGCAGGGACCAGAAGAGACCAGAAGGGACCACAAGGGACCAGCAGAGACCAGAAGAGACAGGTAGAGACCACAAGGGACCAGAAGAGACAGAAAAACATAAACACAAATGTTGAATATCTTAAAAACATTAAGAAAGAAAATATATAAAATGTGTTTTACTCACAGAACTGAGTCAGCGCTCTATAGACAGACCTGGACCACAAGAGAGGATTATGTTAGGAACTACTTTCACAGGGAGGTACTAGTACATCTAGCAGTACAGGTAGTACAGTAATGTACTTGCACTGCAGTACAGTAATGTACTTGTACTGCAGAACAGGTAGTACAGTAATGTACTTGTACTGCAGTACAGTCTAGATAAGGAGCCTCAGTAAACACTCTGCCGGGACCAGGACTTGCAGGGACCAGGTCCAGGACACACTTGTTAGTGACCTTTGCAGCTTCCTTTCCATGCGGGCTGCAAGGACATCAACATACGGGTCCTACCGCCCTAACTGCCAGATAAGACGTGCGTGCACAATGCGCGTGTCTGCAGAAAGAGGAACTCTGCTTCTTCCCGTTTTAACCAGCTGACACACGATAAACAGCCACTTCACAGCTCCCGCCCCCTGCTCGTCTCTGATTGGCCAGAACTCCCCCGTCGCGGTCGCCCATTGGCTGCTCGGCAGCGTCACTCCACCAAGCCGGAGAGAGACGGCGGTAGATAGCGCTCGAGGCGAATTCAGGGAAAACGACGTTAAACCGTAACGTAGGAAACGTAAAGATGGCTCGAACAGCGCAGAAGAAGGCGCGCGACTCACCTGCTCGCGTGTTTTCCCGCCGTTGGTGCAGAAAACCGCCATAAACCGCCAGAAAGTTAAACTTTTACAAGTTGACCGGGAGACGCGCTGCCCCACCTTGCACGAGGACTCTGACGAAGATCGTGTGTGTTCCCGCGAGGAGGCCTCACTCTGGAGCCGGAAAACAGGACGCGAGGGACAGCGAGCGATTCCCTGAAATAAAGCCCAAAATAAGAGTTATAAAAATAATAAAAATACGAACAAACACGTGTCATGTTATGTGATTTATATGTACACTCACACCAGTTGTTAGTCATAAGCCTTAAAGAACAGCTTTCTCAATACAGCTCACGGAGGGACGAGCCCGGGAAACAGACACAGAGTGATACCTCTGTTCTTTTCGTTCTTCTCAGATAACATTAACAGGATGTGACGTCACGAAATTCCCCGTATTCCTGAAAATCTGTATTATTGTGCATTGATTAGCTAAATAAACATTTAAATATGTATTTATTTTTGCCTGATGTTTTTGTGTGTGTGTAGAAAATAAATAAATATACATCTCACGATAAAATATTATTTTTATGATAATTTATATTTATTTTTAAGGCTTAAATAATAAATGTGTTCCAGCTCGAAGATATTTATTATCAAACTCAAGAAAAACAGAAACAAAGTCAAACTGGAGAAGCTGGAATCAATCCGTGTTTCTTTGTCTGTTAATAAAATATAAATGTGATTTATTGTTTTAACGCAGACGTGTAGTTCCTCCATGTGGACCGCAGGGGGCGCTGCTGCACTACTGTGTGCTCAACGGGATCTGACGAGGGAAACGTTATAGTTGTACTACTATAAAGTCATGTATTTGAGTACTACATACTTGTTTAAATACTTATATTTATAGTTTTACTACTTTAAACAAATCTATATATTTATAGTTGTATACAACTATAAATATAAGTATTTATATAAGTATCTATACTACTCAGATACATGACTTTATAGTAGTATACTACTATAAACACATGTATTTGAGTACTATATATACTTATATAAATGCTTATATTTATAGTTTTACTACAATAAACACATGTATTTGAGTACTATAGATACTTATATAAATACTTATATTTATAGTTTTACTACAATAAACACATGTATTTGACTACTATAGATACTTATAAATACTTATATTCATAGTTGTACTCTCGTGTTTTTATACTTCATAAAGTCCAGACTCTTCGTGAAGTATCAGATCGCTGAGCATCAGAGTACTTAGTGTGTAGTACTAGTCTACAGGAGTACACACAGCGTGTACTTTACCTCCCAGGGTGCGCTCGTTTCTAGGCCCCGCCCCCCGCCCCCCTGTATATAACGTCCCGGTGAGGCTGCGGGTCTCAGACGCCAGAATGGAAACGCTCCTCGCGCTCCCTCCTCCCGCTCCTCCTCCTCTTCCTCCTCCTCATCCTCCTCGTTGCGCAGCGGCACTCCGGCAGCGCGCCGGGACGCGTTCCAACCCGCTCACTGAGTGACTGCAGCCTTCAGGATGAACCCGGATCCGGACGCTTCTCTTGCTGGAATTCACGCGCGCGCACTGATGCCGTGCGCGTGAAGCGGATCCAAAGAGTCCAGAGTCAAAAGGACTAGAGGACTAAAGGACCAGAGGACTAGAGGACTATAGAGGACTAGAGGACCAGAGGACTAGAGGAAGACCAGAGGACCAGAGGACTAGAGGACTATAGAGGACTATAGAGGACTAGAGGACCAGAGGACTAGAGGAAGACCAGAGGACCAGAGGACCAGAGGACTAGAGTAAGACCAGAGGACTAGAGGACCAGAGGACTAGAGGACCAGAGGACTATAGAGGACTAGAGTAAGACCAGAGGACTAGAGGACCAGAGGACTAGAGGACTGAGGGGCCGTGATCACCAAAAGACACCGATGTGATGGACAGATTCCCCGCACGCGCAGGCTTGGAGTGGACGTAACCAAAGTGACCCGTTACGCACGGAGACCCGTTACGCACGGAGACCCGCGCGCTCCTCGCGCCGCTGGACCCGGACCAGAGAGACCGGGTCTTCCTCTGGAACAGAAAATGAGCGCCCGTCTCGTGCGCCTGGCTCTCCTCCTGCTCGTGGCGCGCGTGCTCTCCATCCGCTGCACCGCCGCGCCCGCGACGGAGGCGGAGGCGGAGGCGCACGCGGCGTCCCGGGACACGTGCGCGTCCTGCGGCGGCGGCGCGCAGCCGGAGGACGCGGAGTCCCGGCACAGCCTGGACTTCCTGGAGGCGGTGAAGCGGCACATCCTGAGCCGGCTGCAGATGCGCGTGCGCCCCAACATCACGCACCCGGTGTCGCGCGCGGCCATGGTCACGGCGCTGCGCAAGCTGCACGCGGGGCGGCTGCGCGCGGACGGCCGCCTGGAGATCCCCAACCTGGACGGGCACCCCATGAGCAGCGCGGCGCTGGAGGAGAGCTCCGAGATCATCAGCTTCGCGGAGAGAGGTGCGTTCAGGGGCCGCGGGAGAGTTCAGAGAAGTTACCGATAAAACACAAGTTACTGACAGGAACGCGCTTAGACTGAGAGAGACGTGTTTACAGCATGAAGTGCGTCTGTGTTCTCTGCACTAAAGAGCAGTCTGTAGAGAAGCTCGTGATGCTCTGGACCCTGAACGCAACACTACACCCTAAAAACTAAAGAAAGAAAAATAATTTAAGGCTTTAATCTTTAAATGATGAGGAAAGAGGAAGAAGACACTGTGTGTGTCTCTATGTGTGTGTGTGTGTGTGTGTGTGTGTGTGTGTGTGTGTGTGTGTGTGTGTGTGTATATATATATATATATATACCTTAAGGATCATATTCATTCTTAGAACACAAAATAAACTCATTCAGTTTCTTCTCTAAATCTTGTGGAAGAACTTTTCTTTCAGGTTTTCATTTATAATATTTATTTTATTTTATTTTATTTAATTTTGTTGCTTGAAGGACAGCAGCAACATGAAGGTTATGAATCTGATTCATCTTCTATAAGATGACAGAACAGATTCCTGCAGAATGTCTCAAAGCTTCTGGCTCTGAGTTTCTCTTCTTCCACGACGTCAGCAGAAGGTTTATTTATTTATTTACTTCTTCTTGTTCTTCACTCGACTTCCAGAAAGAAACCAGAGCTAAATATTTGTTACCAAGAGCAGCTGCTGCTTTCTTCTTCTGCGGAGGAAACACGCGCGGCGTGCTGCTGCTGCTTCTTGTGAGGGATCTGCTGAGAGACCCTCACCTGTTAGACCTGCACACCTGAGAGACCCTCACCTGAGAGACCCTCACCTGTTAGACCTGCACACCTGAGAGACCCTCACCTGAGAGACCCTCACCTGTTAGACCCTCACCTGAGAGACCCTCACCTGAGAGACCTGCACACCTGTTAGACCTGCACACCTGTTAGACCCTCACCTGTTAGACCTGCACACCTGTTAGACCTGCACACCTGTTATACCCTCACCTGTTAGACCCTCACCTGTTAGACCTGCACACCTGTTAGACCTGCACACCTGTTATACCCTCACCTGTTAGACCCTCACCTGTTAGACCTGCACACCTGTTAAACATGTACACCTCAGGCCGCGTCTTGAAGCTTTGGGCGCTGCCCCCTTAAGCCCCCCCCCCCCCCCCCATCTCTGGGCCACTTGGCCCAAATATGAGATGGGGCGGGGCCCACGAGGGGGGCGGGGCCAAGTGGCCCACGAGGGGGCGGGGCCTGTCGTCTCTCTTTGAGCTCTGTGGTCGCTGCTCGTCGCTCAAAGCTTTATCGTCAGTAACAACGTTCTCTTGTTCGCAGACGACATGGTGACGTCCACCTCCAGCCTGTTCTTCCTGATCTCCAGCGAGGGGAACCAGAACCTGTACGTGACGCAGGCCGCCCTCTGGCTCTACTTCAAGCTCCCGCCGGCCCCGCTGGAGGCGCGCCCGCGGCGGAAGGTGACAGCTAAGGTGTACTACCAGGAGCCGGGCCTCGGCAGCAAGTGGAACCTGGTGGAGAAGCGGCTGGAGCTGCGGCGCAGCGGCTGGCACACCTTCGCGCTGACGGACGCCGTGCGGCTGGTGTTCCAGAAGGGCGAGCGGCGCCAGAACCTGGACGTGCGCTGCGAGGGCTGCGAGGCCGCGGGCGTGGCGCCCGTCCTGCTCGACCACGCCGACGAGGCCCACCGGCCCTTCCTGGTGGTGCGGGCCCGGCTCACCGACAGCAAGCACCGCATCCGCAAGCGGGGGCTGGAGTGCGACGGCAGCAGCGGCCTCTGCTGCCGCCAGCAGTTCTACATCGACTTCCGGCTCATCGGCTGGAGCGACTGGATCATCGCGCCGTCGGGGTACTTTGGGAACTACTGCGAGGGCAACTGCCCGGCCTACATGGCGGGCGTGCCCGGCTCCGCCTCCTCCTTCCACACGGCGGTGGTGAACCAGTACCGCATGCGGGGCATGAGCCCCGGCTCCATGAACTCCTGCTGCATCCCCACCCGGCTCAGCACCATGTCCATGCTGTACTTCGACGACGAGTACAACATCGTGAAGCGGGACGTGCCCAACATGATCGTGGAGGAGTGCGGCTGCGCCTGAGCGCCCAACTATTTAAGGAGTCACAACAACGAGAAGAGTATAGAAACAGAATATTTATGGACGATGGGGAGAACACACACACACACACACTCATGTATGCACGGGAAAACACTTGTATATATATTTATGTTTGCTGATATATCGTGTTATATTCTCTGGTGGTTTCAGTGAAGAGTTCTCTTCCAAATCTTTAAGTGTCCACAATCAGTCTCTGACGTTCTTCATGAATTATCTGTAAGATAGTGAGGATCTGTTTCCTGTGACCTTCCTGTGACCTTCTCGTCATACCACTCGTTTAGAAGATCTTCTTCTGGGGAGGAAACTCTTCAAGTGTAGAACTTAAACCCTCCAGAGGAGCCTTACGCGAGTCCACGAGCAAGCCTAGACCTTCGCCAACGTACAGCACTTCAGGCCCGGAGTCGATCCTCACCTCGCCTGAGAGAGACGTTGCTCCTTCTGGACGCCTCCCAGACGATCAGCAAGCAGAAAACACAACCGAGGTGAAGGTAGACTTCCTGTGGGTTCTAACCTCAACCAGGAGGTGCTTTGCTCTACAGATCTCTCGATTCCCTTTGAAACAACGTCTCGCCTCAAATTATAAACTCTGGCACCAAATGACCTTGAAGTCCTTTGACTCTCAGATTGAATGCAGTCTGGTTGGTTGGACTGTGAGACATGAATTCCAGGTTCAAAGGTCAAGGCGCGTCGCAGCCAGAAGGACAGTGTGAGAGAACCATCGGGTGTTTTAGGGAACATTCGTTGGAATCTGAAGATTTAAACGCCAACCAGGTCCGATCCCAAAGGGACCGAGATCGGCAGACCGGACCGGCCTTCGTCCGGTTTAAAGAGACCCCATCTTCCTCCGGTGGGCCAGGTTTGAACAGGTCCTCTTTAAAATGTGGGAGGAGCCTCACGTTCATCCGTCTGAGTTCACGTTCGGACCCTTCGTCCAGCTTTGGATTTGATTTCCTTTCTAGTTGATCGAATCGACTGAAAAGTTGCCATATCGTCTCCGTTTAGTTGACGTCGCCCTTTGATAGCACTTGCAGATTGAAATGCCTTTTTAACGGAGCACCACAGTCCTTCTCAAAGAAATAAGTGCCGCATGAGCTATGCAATGTACAGTATTTACCCGTAAACCAGAGCGACCGACGGTCACCAATACTTGAAGTGTTAAGCGTGGCCAGTAGGGGGCGGAGAGTCTTCGTCCAGCTCTGCCTACAGAGTCAACTGTTGACGTTTCTACAAAATGGTTTTTGCCAACAATATTGTGGATAAAATGTAATTTCTGCCTGTTTTCTGTTTCTTCTCAGTCCACCAAACACTTCTCTCAAAGATTCTCTCAAAGATTTTCTCTCTGGCGTTAAATTACTTTCTCAACATATCTGTCGCCGCATCAAATAGTTTTAGCCGTTTTCAAACAAAGACGGCAGCTGGAAGTGACACACCTCCTGGATATCGATATAAATATCAATGCATTATTATAAATCATTGGTTCCCAAAATAGTAAATATGCCTCCGGTCACTAAAATATCCTTTTTCTTGGAATTCACCGAATGATTGTAGATTTTCAAGTAGAGCCGGCGGAGGAGGGTGTTGATCCAGAAGGAGTCTGGGAGCCTTTGTGGAGAACATAAACCAGTAGAATCACATGAAAGGAGGCTTCTTTGAGGAGGCTTCTCTGTCACTTTGGGCGGCCATGTTTGTTACACATCGCTGGTTATTGCTGCAGAGGACGAAATGTTTTGGCACCAAATAAAAAAGATCCGTCCCCCTTTTTCTTTCTCGACGCAATCATCAATTTAAGCCGAGCAACAGGAAAGGAGGCTGTGACCCAGTTGGGATTCTGGTCTAGAGGAACACGTCCCAGTGGAGTTTCCCAGTTCGGCACCGAAACACAGTTTCCAGGTTAAAGCCGCTCCACGCTTCAGCGGCGCTGGTTTCCTCACAAGCCGACGGCTGGTAGAACATTTTGCACTTGGGGGGGTGAAAAATAAATAAAAATAAAATAAACCTCCATTGAAAAGAAAAGTTATTTTTATAGAGCAAAGTGTTCAGATGAGCGTGGAACCAAAGAGGCCGAGAGGTTGAGCTCCTGAGAGGCCTACACACTGTATCAGGGTATAATATCAGTCCATAATCAACTTAATCTCTTTTCTATTTTATACCTAGACATGGAATATTTCATATTTTTTCATCAAATATTCCCAGTTTTCTTTCTTTCTTTCTGTTAGAGTCATTTAGAGTGAAGACCATCTGATCCCTGTACAGTCGGTGTAACATATGAATATGCTTTTTGAAATATTCTGTTCTTTGTAATTGTTGAAAAATAAATTTCTTATTACCGAACGTATTTTTTTTATTTTTTATTGTTGGGTCACATCTCACATTTCATCCAAAACCCATTCCTAATTATCATATTTGATATTATAATGAATTACATCACTTTTTAGATTATTCCCAAAGATTTAGAGCTATATAACAGTATATATATATATATATATATATATATATATATATATATATATATATATATATATATATCATAACACAACTTTAAATAGTCATATATCTTGAAAATATGTATTTTTTATTCATCATTTAAAGTAAGTTGAATCCAAACTTAATGAGAACAAGCATTTCATTTACATTGGAAAAAAAAACACGTTATTTTTCTTGAAACACAGATTTTTACAGATTATTAAAGTTATTAATTAATGAAATTAAATCTAAATGTATTTATCCATTCTCAGAGACATTGCACACGTTAAATAACTCATCAGACTAATTCTAGAAACAAAAACATTAACAAATGAACAAGTAAGGATGTAAAGAGTCCAGGAGGTCGGACATAACGTAGTAAATCAGTTCAGTTGTACTTCTTGTGTAAAGGTAGTACTTTGCATGATGAGTACTTCATTATCTGCAGTATATCTCTGTAAAGCATTCCTCTGTAGCGCTGCACTCAGAACACAAAGGCTCCTCACAGGACTAATTATACCTGGACCGCTCTCAGCAGGACCTCAGGGTCAAGGGTCTGACCTCCAGGGTCAAACCCTTGACCCTCCATGACGAAGAGGACCTGGTCAGAGGGGAGGCGAGAAAGACTCAATCAGAGATGTGAGGCTAGAAGGACTCGATTAGAGATGTGAGACTAGAAGGACTCGATTAGAGATGTGAGACTAGAAGGACTCGGTCAGAGATGTGAGGCTAGAAGGACTCGATTAGAGATGTGAGACTAGAAGGACTTGATCAGAGATGTGAGACTAGAAGGACTCGATCAGAGATGTGAGACTAGAAGGACTCGGTCAGAGATGTGAGACTAGAAGGACTCGATCAGAGATGTGAGACTAGAAGGACTCGGTCAGAGATGTGAGACTAGAAGGACTCGATCAGAGATGTGAGACTAGAAGGACTCGATTAGAGATGTGAGACTAGAAGGACTCGATCAGAGATGTGAGACTAGAAGGACTCGATCAGAGATGTGAGACTAGAAGGACTCGGTCAGAGATGTGAGACTAGAAGGACTCGGTCAGAGATGTGAGACTAGAAGGACTCGATTAGAGATGTGAGACTAGAAGGACTCGATCAGAGATGTGAGACTAGAAGGACTCGATCAGAGATGTGAGACTAGAAGGACTCGATCAGAGATGTGAGACTAGAAGGACTCGATCAGAGATGTGAGACTAGAAGGACTCGATTAGAGATGTGAGACTAGAAGGACTCGATTAGAGATGTGAGACTAGAAGGACTCGATCAGAGATGTGAGACTAGAAGGACTCGATCAGAGATGTGAGACTAGAAGGACTCGATCAGAGATGTGAGACTAGAAGGACTCGATCAGAGATGTGAGACTAGAAGGACTCGATTAGAGATGTGAGGCTAGAAGGACTCGATCAGAGATGTGAGACTAGAAGGACTCGATTAGAGATGTGAGACTAGAAGGACTCGATCAGAGATGTGAGACTAGAAGGACTCGATCAGAGATGTGAGACTAGAAGGACTCGATTAGAGATGTGAGACTAGAAGGACTCAATTAGAGATGTGAGACTAGAAGGACTCGATCAGAGATGTGAGACTAGAAGGACTCGATTAGAGATGTGAGACTAGAAGGACTCGATCAGAGATGTGAGACTAGAAGGACTCGATTAGAGATGTGAGACTAGAAGGACTCGATCAGAGATGTGAGAAGAGGTGTAGCGTCTCAGCCGGTGGAAACGGTGCATCAGGATATTATTGTATCGTTGCTCACGATAAAGAAAGAAGAAAGGAGTGTTAAACCCTGCGCCCCTCTGGTGGCCGTTAGAGGAACTGCAGGTTTAGAGTGCAGACACGTTCCTGTCTGCAGACTCCATCACGAGGCGTGGTGAAGATGTCAGCCGGCACGCGAGAGCTGTTTCATCACGTCGCTCCACCACAAAGCACAGGAATGCTAATGGAGGCCCCGGGGCCTCGGGGCCCCGCCGCGTCAAATACTCACACTCACCTGTGCAGAACAAGCCGTCACTGTTTTGACAGCTAAGAGCCGCTCGATGTGTGAGTTATGGCAGCAGCAGAGGTAATGGGTTGAGCGCCTGGAGGTTATGAATCATAAATCACTCGTTTACAGCGCGCTGCACCTGAGGAACACATTAGAGATGATCACATCAACACTGAGCTACTGTCTCCTACAAACTAACTTCTAAATATAGAACCATTATGTTGTGTACCAACATGCGTTTGCTTCATATTATTACATTTCTTACTATCCAACAATTAAAAGATTATTTTACAGCTGTTGATAAACAACAGAAGACGTGCACGAGGTGGTGGAAATATAACAACACCCACGATCTGATTTCACTAAGTCAGCGTTAGTTAGCACAGAGTAACTTCTTAGTTAGCACAGAGTAACTTCTTAGTTAGCAGAGAGTAACTTCTTTAGTTAGCACAGAGTAACTTCTTTAGTTAGCACAGAGTAACTTCTTAGTTAGCAGAGAGTAACTTCTTTAGTTAGCACAGAGTAACTTCTTTAGTTAGCACAGAGTAACTTCTTATTTAGCACAGAGTAACTTCTTAGTTAGCACAGAGTAACTTATTTAGTTAGCACAGAGTAACTTCTTAGTTAGCACAGAGTAACTTCTTTAGTTAGCACAGAGTAACTTCTTAGTTAGCAGAGAGTAACTTCTTAGTTAGCACAGAGTAACTTCTTAGTTAGCACAGAGTAACTTCTTTAGTTAGCACAGAGTAACTTCTTAGTTAGCACAGAGTAACTTCTTTAGTTAGCACAGAGTAACTTCTTAGTTAGCACAGAGTAACTTCTTTAGTTAGCACAGAGTAACTTCTTTAGTTAGCACAGAGTAACTTCTTAGTTAGCACAGAGTAACTTCTTAGTTAGCACAGAGTAACTTCTTAGTTAGCACAGAGTAACTTCTTTAGTTAGCACAGAGTAACTTCTTAGTTAGCACAGAGTAACTTCTTTAGTTAGCACAGAGTAACTTCTTAGTTAGCACAGAGTAACTTCTTTAGTTAGCACAGAGTAACTTCTTTAGTTAGCACAGAGTAACTTCTTAGTTAGCACAGAGTAACTTCTTAGGGTTAGGGTTAACCCACTCCACCTGCACCCGGCTGGTGGGCCCAGAAGAAGGTTTGAGGAAGAGGAGGAAGCGGAGGAAGAGGTTTGAGGGGCGTCGGCCTGTTCTCATGAGTTTATGCTGGAGAATGACTGGAATGTTCCGCTGCACTTATCTAAATATGCCGGTTCCATGTCCTGGTTTTCTTTCCCCGAGGCTTCAGCAGGCCGGTGCTTCGTCCTCGTCTTCATCCTCGTCTTCGTCAGTATTCTGTGTGAGCACTGTTCCAGCTGAGTGGTTAAAGTGTGACTCTACATCAACAGGACTAAATAATAATCATATTCAATGAAAATGATAACAGTGAAAAGTTGGACCTGATGAGATGAGTCACGTTGACTTCATATCTCAGGACCTGGATTCATATCTTATGAGTTTGAGGAAAGAAAGCATATTGAAATAATATTGAAAAAATATACTCATTGGTATACTTATATTTCATAATCTTGACAAATATTTATTCTCAAATATGAATAAAAAACCGATGCATGTGAGCTAAATGTTCCTCAGGTGTTCCCATCAGGAGTTCCTCATGTGTTCCTCATGTGTTCCTCAGGTGTTCCTCTCATGTGTCCCTCAGGAGGTTCTCAGGTGTTCCTCATGTGTCCCTCAGGTGTCCCTCAGGAGGTTCTCAGGTGTTCCTCATGTGTTCCCATCAGGTGTTGCTCATGTGTTCCCATCAGGTGTTGCTCAGGTGTTCCCATCAGGTGTTGCTCAGGTGTTCCTCATGTGTTCCTCAGGTGTTCCCATCATGTGTTCCTCAGGTGTTCCCATCATGTGTTCCTCATGTGTTCCTCAGGTGTTCCCATCATGTGTTCCTCATGTGTTCCTCAGGTGTTCCCATCAGGTGTTCCTCAGGTGTTCCTCATGTGTTCCCATCAGGTGTTCCTCATGTGTTCCTCAGGTGTTCCTCAGGTGTTCCTCATGTGTTCCCATCAGGTGTTCCTCATGTGTTCCTCAGGTGTTCCTCAGGTGTTCCTCATGTGTTCCCATCAGGTGTTGATCATGTGTTCCTCATGTGTTCCCATCAGGTGTTGATCATGTGTTCCTCATGTGTTCCCATCAGGTGTTGCTCATGTGTTCCTCATGTGGTTCTCATGTGTTCCTCATGTGTTCCTCAGGTGTTCCTCTCATGTGTCCCTCAGGAGGTTCTCAGGTGTTCCTCATGTGTCCCTCAGGTGTCCCTCCGGAGGTTCTCAGGTGTTCCTCATGTGTTCCCATCAGGTGTTCCTCATGTGTTCCCATCAGGTGTTGCTCATGTGTTCCTCATGTGTTCCTCAGGTGTTCCTCATGTGTTCCTCAGGTGTTCCCATCATGTGTTCCTCATGTGTTCCTCAGGTGTTCCCATCAGGTGTTCCTCATGTGTTCCCATCAGGTGTTCCTCATGTGTTCCTCAGGTGTTCCCATCAGGTGTTCCTCATGTGTTCCCATCAGGTGTTCCTCATGTGTTCCCATCAGGTGTTCCCCAGGTGTTCCTCATGTGTTCCCATCAGGTGTTCCTCATGTGTTCCCATCAGGTGTTGCTCATGTGTTCCTCATGTGGTTCTCATGTGTTCCCCAGGTGTTCCTCATGTGTTCCCATCAGGTGTTGCTCATGTGTTCCTCATGTGGTTCTCATGTGTTCCTCATGTGTTCCTCAGACCTCCACAGCTGCTCGGCGGCGGTTGGTTCCAGTCTGGTGGTTTCCTTGTTGTTCACATGAACTCATGAGTAACAACAACAACACCAACTCCTCCCTGATTGGTCCAGACATCTCACCAGTAACAGCAGCTCCTCCCTGATTGTTCCAGACATCTCACAGGTAACAGCAGCTCCTCCCTGATTGGTCCAGACATCTCAAAGGTAACACCACCAGCTCCTCCCTGATTGGTCCAGACATTTCACAGGTAACACCACCAGCTCCTCCCTGATTGGTCCAGACATCTCACAGATAACACCAGCTCCTCACCTGGAACTCAGCGCCTCTGGGTAATCCCTGACATCACTGATTCATGAATGATGTGATAATATTCAGTATCTGATGATCTGTGTTGAAACGTTATGGGAGCACCTGAGGTCATGAGGTCATGAGGTCACAAGGTCATGGGGTCATGAGGTCATGAGGTCCATTGATGGGGTTTGATTCATGGAGGTTCAGGTGATACTTTGCACTCTTCTTGTTCTTCTTGTTCTTGGTCTTGTTCTTCTTGTTCTTCTTGTTCTTGTTCTTCTTGTTCTTCTTCTTGTTCTTGTTCTTCTTGTTCTTGTTCTTCTTCTTGCTCTTGTTGTTGTTGTTCTTCGTCTTGCTGTTCTTCTTGTAAATGTTGATTATCTTCATCTTGTTGTTGTTGTCTGTCTTGCTCGTCTGTCTCTCAGCCTCATGACCTCCTGCAGGAGTCTCATGGTGGACGTTCTTCTTCTCAGGAATGTAAAGATGGCGGAGCGGTGATGTAACTCATTGTGCTCCTAAACGCTCCAGATGGTTGTTAAGCTGCTGCCGCATCGCTGCGTCCATCTGACCCGCACACCGCCGCGTCCTGCCGCCATGAATATTAATGAGGAGGAGAAGAAGAAGCCTGCTCATTAGCATATTCATGAGGAGGAGGCGGCGATCGGCTCCTGTAATAAGGAGTGCACGGTGAACAAGCGGCCTGATTAAGCCTGATCCCTGTTTCTAGGTCAGGCCACCGGCAGCAGCATCACACCTATTTACCAGCTTTTATCTCGCTGCTTTCTCTCTTTGTGTTTGTTGACATTCTCATTGTTGCAAAGTGGGACAATGGCTTTGCTTTTCTTGCAAAAACTCCCAATTAGGCTTTTGTTCTCACTTGAAATGCTTCTTTTTGTAAAGCGAGGCACGAGCGCTCTGCGGAGCGAGTCTCTCCGGGTCACAGCTCGGTATTTAAGCTCAGGCGGGTCGGGGCTCGTTTCCACGAGCGAAGGGTTAATAAAGCTGCCGCTCCGCTGACGAGCCTCTCCGGGGCAAATACTTGTGGGGCGCGGAGTCTCTCTCATTAGTTCTGCAGATTTGGGGCCCTCGGGGCGCTCCTGTGCACATGTGTTGGGAGTGTGGTTCCCACTGCGCTCTGCGCTCTGATTGAGCCTCTGATTGCTCCACGGTAAGGGGGCTGCACTCCCTGTGTCACGGCGGGCTGACGGAGGGGGCTCCAGGAGGGGGAGGGGGGTCTGAGCTGTTGTTGTAGCCCCGAGGAGGATCGTGGCCCCGAGGAGGACCGCGGCCCTCAGGAGCATCACGGCCCCGAGGAGGATCGCGGCCCTGAGGAGGACCGCGGCCCTGAGGGCTGAGAGCAACTGATGGTTGACATGAGCTGTGTGCAGCACAGCTCATGAAATGAAAAAATCAAGATGTGCTTTAAGTGCAGACTTTCAGCTTTAATTTGAGGGTATTTACATCCAAATCAGGTGAACGGTGTAGGAACTACAACAAATTAAAATGTGGCCACCCTCTTTTTAAGGGACCAAAAGTAATTGGACAAATTAATATAATCATAAATCTAATTGTCACTTTTAATACTTTGTTGAAAATCCTTTGCAGTCAATGACAGCCTGAAGTCTGGATTACATAGACATCACCAGACGCTGGGTTTGGTCCCTGGTGATGCTCTGCAGGCCTCTACTGCAACCGTCTTCACTTCCTGCTGCTTCTTGGGGCATTTTCCCTTCAGTTTGGTCTTCAGCAAGTGAAATGCATGCTCCATTGGATTCAGGCCAGGTGATTGACTTGGCCATTGCAGAACATTCCACTTCTTTGCCTTAAAAAAATCCTTGGTGAGCTCAGCAACACCAAAAGACCCGGAAGACCACGGAAGACAACTGTGGTGGATGACAGAAGAATCATTTCCCTGGTGAAGAAAAACCCCTTCACAACAGTTGGCCAGATCAAGAACACTCTCCAGGAGGTAGGTGTATCTGTGTCACAGTCCACCATCAAGAGAAGACTTCACCAGAGTAAATACAGAGGGTTCACCACAAGATGGAAACCATTGGTGAGCCTCAAAAACAGGAAGACCAGATTAGAGTTTGCCCAAACACATGTAAAAGAGCCTGTACAGTTCTGGAAGAACATCCTATGGACAGATGAGACAAAGATAAACTTGTACCAGAATGATGGGAAGAGAAGAGTATGGAGAAGGAAAGGAACTGCTCATGATCCAAAGCATACCACCTCATCAGTGAAGCATGGTGGAGGTAGTGTTATGGCGTGGGCATGTATGGCTGCCAATGGAACTGGTTCCCTTGTATTTATTGATGATGTGACTGCTGACAAAAGCAGCAGGATGAATTCGGAAGTGTTTCGGGCAATATGATCTGCTCATATTCAGCCAAATGCTTCAGAACTCATTGGACGGCGCTTCACAGTGCAGATGGACAATGACCCGAAGCATACTGCGAAAGCAACCAGGGAGTTTTTTAAGGCAAAGAAGTGGAATGTTCTGCAATGGCCAAGTCAATCACCTGACCTGAATCCAATGGAGCATGCATTTCACTTGCTGAAGACCAAACTGAAGGGAAAATGCCCCAAGAAGCAGCAGGAACTGAAGACGGTTGCAGTAGAGGCCTGCAGAGCATCACCAGGGACCAAACCCAGCGTCTGGTGATGTCTATGGAATCCAGACTTCAGGCTGTCATTGACTGCAAAGGATTTTCAACAAAGTATTAAAAGTGACGATTAGATTTATGATTATATTGTGTATATGTGTCCAATTACTTTTGGTCCCTTAAAAACGGGGTGGCCACATTTTAATTTGTTGTAGTTCCTACACCTGATTTCGATGTAAATACCCTCAAATTAAAGCTGAAAGTCTGACTGTAACTCCAGGTGTTGTTGAACTTTCCATCGCTGTGTTTCAGAAGCTGTGGACAATGGATGTTCACCAGTAAACGAGGGCTACCAGCCCGGTTTAAATCTGCTCGATGACGTCAGTCGTGTCTGGTTCCCACGCGGTGACGGAGCAGAAACACCGACCGGCGGCTCCATCGATGTCTGCAGAGCGAACCATCGGCAAAAACGTGCCGAGCCGGCGAGCTGATTTAACCTCACTTGTCTCGGAGCGTTTCTGATTACCGCCTGACCTGGTACACACACGTGCTGACATAAAGACACACACACACACACACACACACACACACACACACACACACACACACACACACACACACACACACACACACACACACACACACACATTCTCGTGGAGGGATGGCAACGATTCAAGACGGCAGCTATTAAAGGAGCTTACGGCTTTCTGAATGAATGACATCACTCGCAGCTTGTGTTCCTGCAGACCTCATTCCAGGCAACTTGAGCAAATATTGGCAAGAACTTCCTTTTCCTGCACACACACACACACACACACACACACACACACACACACACACACACACACACACACACACACACACACACACACACACACACACACACACACACACACACACGGTGATGGATAAAGCGTTTAGCTGCAATCAGCGCCGCAGCGGCGTGAGATAATTTATGGAAACGCACACATGTTTCCTTTAAGGCGCCCGATAGCGATCATGTGACATGCTTCTGCCGAGCGTCGGAGGACAATTGGGAGATTTGTTGCAGGGGATCTGGGCCCCCCGACGGCCCCCCATGGGGCCCCGAACACTGAGGCAGTGTCTCCGTCCATCACTCCCATGGCTGTCCATCAAACCCCCCTGGGGAAAAAGACAAGGAGGAGGATTCATTCCCAAACATGACTCTGGTGGAAAGAGGTTTGATGAGAAGCATCTGTTCTATTAATATACAGCAGAAATATCAAGTTATTAAACCAGAGCGCTTTCATTTACCTTCACGGTGAACTTAGATCGTCTTGAAAGTTAGAAATAAAAAATCAGATTTACGACTGACCCTCTCCTACCAAACAAACTATAAATATGATGATGTAGTTCGTCTAAACCCCAAAGGTTGGCTTTAAGCTCTGTGTTGACCACTTCCTGATCACAACTTCCTGATCACAACTTCCTGATCACCACTTCCTGTTGACCACTTCCTGATCACCACTTCCTGATCAACACTTCCTGCTGACCACTTCCTGTTGACCACTTCCTGTTGACCACTTCCTGATGACCACTTCCTGATGACCACTTCCTGTTGACTACTTCCTGTTGACCACTTCCTGCTGACCACTTCCTGTTGACTACTTCCTGATGACCACTTCCTGTTGACCACTTCCTGCTGACCACTTCCTGATGACCACTTCCTGCTGACCACTTCCTGTTGACTACTTCCTGATGACCACTTCCTGTTGACCACTTCCTGCTGACCACTTCCTGCTGACCAGAAGCAGACTCTCCACTGGATGAACGGTCTTCTTCTAGAACATGTGAACAGTAGATATTATTGATCATATAATTCATGCATCTTCAATCAATTGTGATGTTGGGCTATATAAAATAAACTGAATTGAATTGAATCAGATCTGAACAATAAGTTGTTGTCGAGCAAAAGTCCTGTGAAGGGCGTTCATCTCCAGGAGAGCACCCATCATAACACTGATTATTATGATGATCGTGATTATAATGATGATGTTCAGCAGTCGTTTAGTGTTTGCAGACGTTTCATAACCTTTGTTTACGTTCCATCCAGGTCTGTTAGCTCTGATTAGCTCCTCTGGAGGTCAGAAACATAAACAGTTTATATTGATTTTGGTTCCACTGGCCGCTCTGTGGAGGTCTTACAGGACGCCGAGTCCTTCTACAAATAAAGCGTTTTGTTTTCCCACGTTCACCAAATAAAGACCCGAGTGGAGGACGAGGTCCAGGAAGAGGCCTCCAGAGTAAACTGGAATAAAAAGCTGCTGATGAATAAAGTGCATCTGTTTGAGATGCAACCCGACCCCTGACCTCTGAGCAGCGGCTGCCGTTATGCATGCTACCGCTAATGCTACCGCTAGCTAGCGGAGGACAAGCAGAGCAGAATAAATCACCATCAGAGGTGAGCCTTCTGATCAGGAGGAGGAACCAGCTGCAGCGCCCGAATGAAAGGAAACGCTTCATGAGGAAACAGGTGAGACGCCTCTTTGATGACTGGGAGGGACTGGGAGGGACTGGGAGGGACTGGGCGGCGGCGGCGTCACCTGCAGTAGCGGTGCGGTCGCAGAGCGTTCCCATGCACCTCTAACTGGAACAAGATGTCCTCAGCAGGGAGGTGATTGAGTTGGAGAGGCTGAAGGAGGGAATTGGAATGGCAGTGGGCCGGCTTCCTAATGCGCTCAGCGAAGGCCAGAGTTTAGAGCCGCTCTGTGCCGCGAATACCAAGTCGCCCGGCTCCCCGCCCGGCGGACAAAGGGCCGCGGGGCGGGCCCCGGCAGCTTAATGCTCAAAGGGCCGAGCGCCGCCCGGCTCTTTCAGTGCCGAGCAACCGGCCCCAGAAGGAGACGGCATAAAGACACGTCGTGAACCCAGGAACCGAGCCGAGATCCTGGAGGTGGAGCTCCTGGAGGGGGAGGAGCTTCTGGAGGTGGTACTCACGGACTCGGTGGACGCCGAGTCCGTGAGTCTCTTTGAGCGGCTCTTCCTCTGATGGGCAACTCCACAGATGTGGTTCTAGACGCCAAAGAGACCTGGAGTTCCAGGTCCGGGTTCCACTCTAAAAACATCCGATCCTACATTTCCCAGAATTCAACTGGAAAGCTTCTTCTCGTCTCACTGGCTTAGGCGTTCTGTTACTTCTTCTTTCTTTGTTTGTCTACTGGTTTTGATGCAGCGTCACTTCCTTCCGGGACGAGGAGGAAGTGACGTCACTTCCTGCTGGGACGAGGAGGAAGTGACGTCACTTCCTGCTGGGACGAGGAGGAAGTGATGCAGCGACACTTCCTGTAGGGACAAGGAGGGAGTGACATCACTTCCTGTCGGGACAAGGAGGAAGTTACGTCACTTCCTGCTGAGACGAGGAGGAAGTGACGTCACTTCCTGCCGGGACGAGGAGGAAGTGACGTCACTTCCTGCCAGGACAAGGAAGAAGTGACGTCACTTCCTGCTGAGACGAGGAGGAAGTGATGCAGCGTCACTTCCTGCCGAGGCGGATTGAGAGCTGTGTTTGAACGTTTGGCTTCAGAGAAGAAAGCAGCAGATTTCCTGCAGAAACCAGTGAAACTTCTTCATGAGACTTTAATAATGTCGTGATTGACGTCGGCGTGACCTCGAGTTGTTTCCAGCAGCTGAGATGTTCCAGATGTTATCGGGCCCTTCCCACTCGTCTGCAGGTTGTTTCCCGTGATTAATCTGCTGGTCATGAGGCTGAAACCCGATTCCTTTTCACTGCTCACTTTTTTGTGTGTGTTGTTGTTTCTCGGCCCTGGCGCTGAATTAGCAGAGCGAATACATTAGCATACTAAACACCTGGTGAGAGAGGAGCCGGGAGCCTTTCTCAGGAAGTCAAGGCTGACACGCTTTGGTGGAAACTGTTCCCGGGTCAGTTTCAAGCTTCTTCTTCTGCGCAGACGAAGATTCATGAGAGAGTAAAAAAAAGTGTGAAATAGTTTTTTTATGAGAGAAGATGAAGCGGAGATGGAGCGAGAACCCATGATCTGCATGGCGCCGCCCACAAAGGGCTCATTAGCATAACAAGGGCAGCGCAACCAAAAGCCATTTTGCTGCTTTGTTTCAGCGGAGCAGCTGTCATTTGCACAACATTATGCATTTTGGATTCTTCTATGCTAATTTTTTTGGGGGGGACAATTTTTTCAACAATAAGAACTCGGGCATCGAACAGAAAGCCTTTCATGGCTCAGACCCGGGGTTCCCCGAGCCGTGCCAAGTCAAACAATGGCTGACTGCTGCAGCACATCTCAGCCGTCAATGCAGGCCCCGCCCCCTACACACACACATACACACACACACATACATACACACATGTACACACACATACACATAAACACACACACACATATACACACACATATAAGCATCTCTATATATACTGTCTATATATACACACACACACACACACACACACTCACATATATATATATATATATATATATATATATATATATATATATATATATATATATATACACACACACACACATATACACACACATATGCATACACATTAACACACACACATATATACAGACATACATATATACATATACACAAACACACACACACACACACACACACACACACACACACACACACACACACACACACACACACACACACACACACACACACACACACACACACACACACACAGATTTATCAATACTGGCCGATCAACTCAAGGACCACTTACTAGACCTTCTTCCTCATCTTCCTCATCATCAACAGGAAGAGAAGAGGAAATGTTCTTTAACGTTCAGTTCGACCACTTATATTATTATTATTATTATTATTATTATTATTATTATTATTATTATTATTATTATTATTATATATATTCATATTATTGTATATATATATATATATTCATATTATTGTATAATATATAATATATATTATCTCTTCTGCTCTACAGGTATTTTTTATATCTGGGTTTGATTTAAAATATCATAAACCAGTGGTTTTTAGGCCCTCTTCAGATATAGGTCACCTGGTTCCTGTTGCTGAGACTCTGAAACAATGTGGGTCAGACCAGCAGGCAGCCGGATAATGTGTATATATATATATATATATATATATATATATATATATATATATATGTGTATATATATGTGTATATATACATATATATATATACATATGTACATCAATACATATGTACATATATATACACTCATATGTTGATATATGTATATACATATATATTAAACAGGTATTACACTCATAATCAAATATTAATTGATCTTCTTTTGAGTCATTTTTCAGCCGGATACATCAACAGTTACGTAGATTTACTGCTTATATATTTTGGAGTGTGTGTGTGTGTGTGTGTGTGTGTGTGTGTGTGTGTGTGTGTGTGTGTGTGTGTGTGTGTGTGTGTGTGTGTGTGTGCGTGTGTGTGTGTGTGTGTGAGCTGATGAGCTCGCTCAGCTTCTTTGTATCTCTTGAATTACCCGTCCTCCGCCTCGGGCCCCGGCTCTCCCTGAACAAAGTCACTAACTGGGTTACCGGGGGCCTCGGGCTGAGGGCCGGGCCGCAGGAAGCCCAAATAAAGCCGCGGCCCCCGTCTCCCCAGAAATAGACCGCGGCGGCTGCCAGAAACCAGGTTACCGCCGACAGAGAAAGAACCTTCAGGAGCTCCAGCGTGGGCCCCGGACCTGCAGAAGGTCCTCACAAAGACGTTTAGAGGTCGCCGCTTGACCCTGAGGGCAAAATCAATGGCGCCATTATCACGGGGACAACGCGGGGGCATCCAGCGGGCCGAGGAAGAGGAGGAGGAAGGTCAAGATGGCTGACAGAGGAGGTGCTTTCAGACGCACAGAAGCTTCCGTCTCTTTATCTCCTCATCCATTGTTCTGTAGCTGTGAAACATGGCGGCTGGTCCAGGAGGCTCAGAGGAGTGAAGGTCTGTGTCTACGATGAATAACTTCATCTTACAGAAGACCTGCAGGGAAAGTCTCAACCGGGACGGAACCCCGTGAGTTCAAGTAGCTTCAGGTCTCTAAACACAGATCACAGCCCTGGAGGTCAGGGACCAGATGGAGAGCCTCAACCTTTACGGACAAACGGGGAGATTCTGAGTCGCATCATCAAAGCGACGTGCATTCATGTGAGGAAGGCTCCCTCCTCCTCATCCTCGTCTCCTCATCTAATCAACCAGCAGAACACGGAGCTGATTTCATGTGAACTGAACAAAGCTCCATCAGGACGCAGAGACTCTCAGGGTAATCAGCATGATTGCCACATGTTTGAGTGTGTGTGTGTGTGTGTGTGGGGGGGGGGGGGGAACAGGGCTTGTCCAAACATCTTGTCCAGCTCCATTCTGACAGCAGGATTAGAAGCACCTGCCACGGGGACAAAGGCGGGCCTCCAGCCAGATGAATGAAGGGCCACTAGCCAGCAAGCCCCGCCCACAGAGGCCCTCGCTCATCCAGAGAAGAGGAGGGCCCCGACCTAATGAGTCAATTCAGCTCTGAAGGCCGAGTCAGGGAGAGAGAGAGAGAGAGAGAGAGAGAGAGAGAGAGAGGTTTAAAGTAAACAAGTTCTCACAGTTAAAAGATAAAAAAGTCTGAAAGAAAGGTGGAAGAAGATAAAAAGATCAATCAAAGGCTTTTCACAACGTACTTTCACCTCTCAAGGCCTCTAAACGTATTAAGATAAAACCAGTCATGTGTTGGTTGAACTGGTTGAGCCTTGAGACGAAGGGCTGCAGTCCTCTAAGAGTTTGAAGAAGTCACTGAAAGTCTTTCAAAATGGAAAATCCAAATCCGACAGTCAATAATTGTCCATACCGTCTCACAGCGTGGACCAGCGGAGTCTGGACCACCGGAGTCTGGACCACCGGAGTCTGGACCAGCGGAGTCTGGACCACCGGAGTCTGGACCAGCGGAGTCTGGACCAGCGG
The DNA here is from genome assembly GCA_038501785.1 of Myoxocephalus aenaeus. Lineage (NCBI taxonomy): Eukaryota > Metazoa > Chordata > Actinopteri > Perciformes > Cottidae > Myoxocephalus > Myoxocephalus aenaeus. The sequence continues at coordinate 20,487 of JBAMJR010000511.1, read as the reverse complement.
AGTCTGGACCACCGGAGTCTGGACCACCGGAGTCTGGACCAGCGGAGTCTGGACCACCGGACCAGCGGAGTCTGGACCACCGGAGTCTGGACCACTGGAGTCTGGACCACCGGAGTCTGGACCAGCGGAGTCTGGACCACCGGACCAGCGGAGTCTGGACCACCGGAGTCTGGACCACCGGAGTCTGGACCACCGGAGTCTGGACCACTGGAGTCTGGACCACCGGAGTCTGGACCACCGGACCACCGGAGTCTGGACCACCGGAGTCTGGACCACCGGAGTCTGGACCACCGGCCCACCACGACAGACGTGTTCATCGGGTCGATGTCTTCAGCAGCTCCAGAGACTTATAATATAATAATAATAATAAAACCTCCAGCAGGCCAATAAAAGAGATTTTGTTCTTTATGTTGAAGATGCTGAATTATCTCTGAATGAGGGCTTTCTGTGAGGTTGTTAGTGGAGGGGGGGCAGGATTACTGTGACAGCGCCTTCTGGGGTCTTTCTCCTCAGCGCCGCATGGGGCTCCTGCACCCCCATCAGCTCGGCCCCTGATTGAGGGGCGACCCGGGGGGCTCCGGCCACGTGGAGTCAGTCTGCATCAGACCGAGGAAACAGGAAGCCAGCTGGACGGAGTCAGGGTCAATGAGACCTCTGCTGCTGGGGGGTCTGGGGTCTGGGGTCTGGGGTCTGGGGTCTGGGGGTTTGAGGGTTTGAGGGTATCTTTGGTTATCTTTGTACCTTAGGAACTATCAGATGATTTTCTCTGAACCTTCTAGCTTATTGCCAAACTTCAAGGTACTCAAAAGAAAGGTGAGAATGTGGCTCCGGTTTCATTTTACGAGTTAAAAGGATAATAATAATAATAATAATAATAATAATAATAATAATAATAATAATCTAGACAAGGTCCAACAGGCCTCCAGGTGTTTAACAGCAGCGGAGGAAGCCTTCGTCACCGGCCGTCGTCATCAAAGTAAAAGAACATCTTTAGAGGCCCTTCAGCCGCTAAGACCTCGATGAGTTCCTGAACGTCTCAGGTTCATCGCCTATCTTTCTTATTAGATTTAATAAACCAATAAATCTGAATATCTTTGGCACGCCGGGACCCGGAGATGAACTCAACAACTTGATCCTCACTCCTCCGTCACAGTGAACGCGATGGAGAGATGAGAGCCAATCAGAAAAGAGCGATCAGCTGCCCGATAGGTCGCCATGATGTCTTCCTCGTATCACCCAGCTGTCAAACATTCCCCCTCAGTCCTGGGTGGTTCCCCCTCTTCCTCTTCCTCCTCTTCCTCCTCCCTACACCCCTCCCTGTGTTTTGGCCTTTCTGGTCCAGTTCCCATTGCTGAGCCCCGGGGGGTTGACAGCATGACCATCGGGGTTCACGTGCTCTGGTTCACACAGAGAGCTGCGTTGGGTACAGGTGAGCGTCCGCTCATCATCGGTTCGGAGCCCAAACGAGGGGTTTAAAGGAAAGGGTTGGCGGGGTTAAGCTCCCTCTAAGTGGGCGAGCGATCCGTTTCACAGCTGATATGGATCACATCCCTGCTGCACTCAGACGTCACGCAGCAGCAAAAACAACTCATTCAAGAACCCAGTTTGACTTTCTGATCCAAGAGATGCTCAACTCAATCATTCCAACATGTCCTGTGCATGAACACCTGGTCCTGGAGGTCTGGTTTCTCTGCAGCTTAGTGGGGAGACTGGTTTTCTCCCAGTGACGTATTGAACCAAAGAGGGTCGGCTTCCTTCCAGAATCCATATTCATGAAAAGTGGGTTAAAAATATGACCGAGGAAGTAATAAACTAAAATACTGACCTGGTGATGAAGGTTGTTGTAAAAGTAAGAATACCATTTAAATATAAATACAGTTCAATATATATGAGTTCTGTTCATAAGATTATTTTCCAAACAAAACTTTTATTGTTGCATTAATTTGTGTATTGGATTTGTTTTAGTTTTTCTCAGTTTTTTCGCTTCAAAGGTTTTTCAACTTAAAAGGCTTAACAGGCTTGATCGACTGAACCTACCAAAATAAAAGGAGAAAAAGGAAAAAGTTAAAGAGGTAGATGCATCAATCCTTGTCAGCGGGGGAAGGATTGTGAAATTAATGTGAGAAAACAGGAATTTCAGGTATTCTAACCGTTTCCCGTCCTGTTTGAATGCCTCACACTGACCCTGGCCCCGGATACCTTCACAGGTGCTTATTCATTACACACTGCTCCCTATGTATAATAAACAGCCCCAGAAGCTTCCCGGTGGCTGCAGCAGCAGATAAGATCTCGGAGGATTACGTTCGGCCGCCTCCCAAATTCAGGTTTGACCTCGATACGCCTCAGCGTGTTTCTTTGTCTCCTCCAAAGAGGTGGCTTGTTTTCGGGGGTTGCACAGTGAGTTTAAGTTGTTTTTCCTCGGGTATCGCCGCATGAAAGGCGACTCTGCATGACCAATGCTCTGTCGGGGTTCGGGCCGGCGGTCTCGGCCAGGACGAGTTTCCCAGCGAGAGCAGACGCCGCGCGGAAAAACAAAAGTGTGAAACGATAGCCGTCTCTGGCGGAGATGAAGTCAGAGAGTTAATCCTGTCGAGGGCTTCAGGTCCAGACCCGAGCTGCGGGGTTGGGTTTCACCACCTGCAGCAGGGACCTGGACCCAGACGGGTCCTGGTCCCAGACGGGGCCTGGACCCAGACGGGGCCTGGTCCCAGACGGGTCCTGGACCCAGACGGGTCCTGGTCCCAGACGGGGCCTGGACCCAGACGGGGCCTGGTCCCAGACGGGGCCTGGACCCAGACGGGGCCTGGACCCAGACGGGGCCTGGTCCCAGACGGGGCCTGGACCCAGACGGGTCCTGGTCCCAGACGGGGCCTCGTCCCAGACGGGGCCTGGTCCCAGACGGGTCAGAACATTTCACACTTCACCACAGAGGAGAGTTCTAGCAGGAAACTGAGCTTCAGACGGTCGGCGAAGCATCAACGTTTGTACTGTTCACAACATCATAAAAGTACATTTAGAGCAAGTACACACAGTACACTTGAGCATACTGTGTGTACTGTGTGTACTCAAGTATAACACATGTACACACAGTATACACAGTTGAGGACCTGGTAGTCTTCTACATCTATCTGACGGAAGAAGAAGAGGTCATCTGTGGACAGAGACACAGAGCTACTGCCTCGCCTCAGATACCAACTCTTAGGTTTATACAAAGATACACTTTAAATGTTGGGACCATAGCTCTCCACAGAATGCAGGAAGACACGCCTCTAAACCTCTAAACAGGAACAAAGACACGCCTCTAAACCTCTAAACAGGAACAAAGACACGCCTCTAAACCTCTAAACAGGAACAAAGACACGCCTCTAAACCTCTAAACAAGAACAAAGACACGCCTCTAAACCTCTAAACAGGAACAAAGACACGCCTCTAAACCTCTAAACAGGAACAAAGACACGCCTCTAAAACCTCTAAACAAGAACAAAGACACGCCTCTAAACCTCTAAACAGGAACAAAGACACGCCTCTAAACCTCTAAACAGGAACAAAGACACGCCTCTAAACCTCTAAAGAGGAACAAAGACACGCCTCTAAACCTCTAAACAGGAACAAAGACACGCCTCTAAACCTCTAAACAAGAACAAAGACACGCCTCTAAACCTCTAAACAGGAACAAAGACACGCCTCTAAACCTCTAAACAAGAACAAAGACACGCCTCTAAACCTCTAAACAGGAACAAAGACACGCCTCTAAACCTCTAAACAGGAACAAAGACACGCCTCTAAACAGGAACAAAGACACGCCTCTAAACCTCTAAACAGGAACAAAGACACGCCTCTAAACCTCTAAACAGGAACAAAGACACGCCTCTAAACCTCTAAACAGGAACAAAGACACGCCTCTAAACCTCTAAACAAGAACAAAGACACGCCTCTAAACAGGAACAAAGACACGCCTCTAAACCTCTAAACAGGAACAAAGACACGCCTCTAAACCTCTAAACAGGAACAAAGACACGCCTCTAAACAGGAACAAAGACACGCCTCTAAACCTCTAAACAGGAACAAAGACACGCCTCTAAACCTCTAAACAAGAACAAAGACACGCCTCTAAACAGGAACAAAGACACGCCTCTAAACCTCTAAACAGGAACAAAGACACGCCTCTAAACCTCTAAACAGGAACAAAGACACGCCTCTAAACCTCTAAACAGGAACAAAGACACGCCTCTAAACCTCTAAACACCTCTAACCCGGGTCACGTGTCTCCAACACGTCTTAATCCTCGAGTCCTCGCTGTTAAAACACTGATTTCTCGAGCGGCTCCACTCCAATCAAAGCGAGTCGTGCATTAAGTAGCGCAGTATGTGGCCTTAAAGAAGCCCGCTGTGAGGGTCCGGACCTCGGGCGGGGGCGTGCATAATTAATGTGCAAGCTGTTAAATGCATGCAGAGGAGCTGACGAGCCTCTTTAGAGCAGCGTTATTAATCAGGCCTCATTCTCACAGGCGGAGACAAGGGGCTAAATGAGAGCAGCAATCATCCATCATGTCTGAGGCTATTGTCTGCAGGCGGAGGCCCGGGAGGCTCTGATCCAGGACCAGGTCCGTTCTGCTGCAACAGAGGCTCTGATCCAGGACCAGGTCCGTTCTGCTGAAGCTCTGATCCAGGACCAGGTCCGTTCTGCTGCCAGAGAGGCTCTGATCCAGGACCAGGTCCGTTCTGCTGCAACAGAGGATCTGATCCAGGACCAGGTCCGTTCTGCTGAGGCTCTGATCCAGGACCAGGTCCGTTCTGCTGAAGCTCTGATCCAGGACCAGGTCCGTTCTGCTGCCAGAGAGGCTCTGATCCAGGACCAGGTCCGTTCTGCTGCAACAGAGGATCTGATCCAGGACCAGGTCCGTTCTGCTGAGGCTCTGATCCAGGACCAGGTCCGTTCTGCTGCCAGAGAGGCTCTGATCCAGGACCAGGTCCGTTCTGCTGAGGCTCTGATCCAGGACCAGGTCCGTTCTGCTGAGGCTCTGATCCAGGACCAGGTCCGGTCTGCTGAGGACAGGGACATAAAAGAAAAGACTGATTTCACTTCATATCTGTGAAAATACACAATGAAGCTCATCGTACCTGCAGCTTCTTCTTCTTCTTCTTCTTCTTCTTCTTCTTCTTCTTCTTCTTCTTCTTCTTCTTCTTCTTCTTCTTCTTCTTCTTCTTCTTCTTCTTCTTCTTCTTCTTCTTCTTCTTCTTCTTCTTCTTCTCCAGAGTCAAACACAAACTGGAGGAAGCCTTTGTTCGGGTCTATTTTCTGCGGCGGATGAATCCACATTTGGAGGAAAACAAAGATGTTTGGTTTTATTAAACGAGGTAAAGGAGCAGCGGCTTTGATGCTTTGTCTCCGCGCGCCCTAAAGAGCACCTGGGACGGCACGAGGGGATCAAACCCCCGGCTTCATCCGGAGTCAGAATGCTTTTTGTCCTCATGTTGTTGAGAGAGGAGGATTATCGAAATATCAAAGCGTTTTGATCCAGAAATAAAGTTCCTTTTCTGCCGTCACTCATTCGGGAGGTGGTGCTTTTGTGCGGGGGGGGGGGGGGGGGGGGGGGGTCTGGAAGTGGGCGGCGGCTTCACAACAGATTACAACGAGCACGGGGGATGAAAGGCGGCATGCAAAGCATAGCATGTACATCTCCGGATGAAAGGGAAGCCGAATGTAGAAGTTTGTTCTGTGGCCCAGCGTGACAGGTGAAATATTTATCCAGGGAGGGAGGAGGGGTCTGGTTCGAGTCCCCCGCGCAGACAAAAAGCCATTGAGGCGCTGACAAGCTGCAGCACGGAGGCCCAGCGTGGCTCGGCAAAGTGCTTGTAAGCGATTGAAAGTGAGACAAGCGGGAAGAAAAGGAGGAGAAGAAGTAAAGAAGGGCGTCAGGCGTAATCTGGGCTCTTTTTAAAAGCATCTCGCCCGTCAGGACGTCGGGGGTTCCAGCAGACGGGCCCTTTCAGAGCCGCTTGACTCCGGCCACGCTGGCGGGCCACGATCTGATAGCCTTCCTCCTTTTACACGGAGCCTTTATGGCCTTGAAAGAAACAAAGTGCCCTCACCTGACCCACCTGCAAGGCTCCATACGGGGCTGAGAGCCCAGTGACCTGGATACGGATCCAAGATGGCATCCAACCGCTCTTCATCCAACCGCTCTTCATCCAACTCCTCTTCATCCAACTCCTCTTCATCCAACTCTTCTTCATCCAACCCCTCTTCATCCAACTCTTCTTCATCCAACTCCTCTTCATCCAACTCCTCTTCATCCAACTCTTCTTCATCCAACCCCTCTTCATCCAACTCTTCTTCATCCAACTCCTCTTCATCCAACTCCTCTTCATCCAACTCTTCTTCATCCAACCCCTCTTCATCCAACTCTTCTTCATCCAACTCTTCTTCATCCAACACCTCTTCATCCAACTCTTCTTCATCCAACTCTTCTTCATCCAACTCCTCTTCATCCAACTCTTCTTCATCCAACTCTTCTTCATCCAACCCCTCTTCATCCAACTCTTCTTCATCCAACTCTTCTTCATCCAACACCTCTTCATCCAACACCTCTTCATCCAACCCCTCTTCATCCAACTCTTCTTCATCCAACTCTTCTTCATCCAACCCTTCTTCATCCAAAGCTACTAATCTTTGTATTAATGTGTATTTCAATACTTTTAGAACTATTTATACTTCGGTACATTGTTATTTGCATTTCAACGTCCATGTGCTGCTGCTCTTCCAAATACAATACATTAAAGTGGTTGAAACACACGTGTCTTCACCTCCTCGTCTTCCTCGTCTTCATCCTGTCAATCACCTGCTGGTCTAAAGGATCAATAAATAAACTCGACGTTGCTGTGACCTTGACTCGCCCTTGAGGTGAGGTTCATCATCTGGTCTTTGAGAGGAAGAGAGGAAACACTAAAAGGAGCAGAGGACGTAAAATAAATCAAAGAATGTTCGTGATTCACTTTTCTTCTCACGGGACGTCCCGTCATCGTCTCCAAGGTTACGGAGGCTCTTTTGTTTTGAGATGTTTCTGAACGTTAGAGGTTTGTGAGAAATTGTTTTGTTATTGAGTCAAAACAAAACGGCGTGGGAACCCGGCGTCCAGCAGACGCTATCTCAAGGACACGGTGTGTGTGTGTGTGTGTGTATGTGTGTGTGCGTGTGTGTGTGTGTGTGTGTGTGTGTGTGTGTGTGTGTGTGTGTGACGCACTTCTGGTTTCTGATCATCAAAATAAAAGCTTTCCCAGCTGGACAAACCCAGACTGCACTGGTCGTGTGAGTGTGTGTGTGTGTGTGTGTGTGTGTGTGTGTGTGTGTGTGTGTGTGTGTGTGTGTGTGTGTGTGTGTGTGTGAACAGATGTCGCAGAATGCCGAGCATGTCGTGGTTTCAGGAGAGCGCTGCAGCAACACGAGCTCTGGAGGATCCAGGAAGAGGTCTGGACCAGAACAACAAGCTGAAGTCTGAAGTGCATCACGGAGCAGATTGTTGGCTTTAATGTGGCAAACGAGACATGAAAGAGACCATAAAGAGCATGAATACATAATCCATCTCTTGTGGGTCGCTTAACAAACGAGGCTGTAGAGGTTTACGCCTCGCTTTCATCAGCCTCATTGTCCCCGAGGCCTCGCCTCTCCACGGCGGCTCCTTCCTGGGCCCTTTCAGAATAAGAGCCCGGGAGAGGAGAGGGTTAACAGAGACTGTTTCCCATGACCCCTCTACTCCCGTTATTAGCCGTGTTGTTCTGGAACGCAGAATTATCATATTGGCTGCACAAACATCACAATTAGTACAATTTGACCAAAATAAATGTCCCAGCAGGAAACTCGGCCTCCAGCTGAACCCAGACGCTCAGACGCCTGTATGCCAGGGAGAGAGGTACAGAGCTGCAGAGGTACAGAGATACAGAGATACAGAGATACAGAGCTGCAGAGATACAGAGGTACAGATATACAGAGATACAGAAATACAGAGCTGCAGAGATACAGAGATACAGAGATACAGAGATACAGAAATACAGAGCTGCAGAGATACAGAGATACAGAAATACAGAGCTGCAGAGATACAGAGGTACAGAGATACAGAGATACAGAAATACAGAGCTGCAGAGATACAGAGATACAGAAATACAGAGCTGCAGAGATACAGAGGTACAGAGATACAGAGATACAGAAATACAGAGCTGCAGAGATACAGAGATACAGAGATACAGAGATACAGAAATACAGAGCTGCAGAGATACAGAGATACAGAAATACAGAGCTGCAGAGATACAGAGGTACAGAGATACAGAGATACAGAAATACAGAGCTGCAGAGATACAGAGATACAGAAATACAGAGCTGCAGAGATACAGAGGTACAGAGATACAGAGATACAGAAATACAGAGCTGCAGAGATACAGAGATACAGAGATACAGAGCTGCAGAGCTGCAGAGCTGCAGAGCTACAGAGCTGCAGAGATACAGAGCTGCAGAGATACAGTGCTGCAGAGATACAGACATACAGAGCTGCAGAGCTGCAGAGCTACAGAGCTACAGAGCTGCAGAGATACAGAGCTACAGAGATACAGAGCTACAGAGCTGTAGAGATACAGAGCTGTAGATATCCAGAGCTACAGAGTTACATAGATGCAGAGATACAGAGATATAGAGCTGCAGAGATACAGAGATACAGAGATACGAGCTACAGAGATACAGAGATACAGAGCTACAGAGCTGAAGAGCTACAGAGATACAGAGATACATAGATGCAGAGATACAGAGCTGCAGAGATACAGAGATACAGAGATACAGAGCTACAGAGCTGCAGAGATACAGAGATACGAGCTACAGAGATACAGAGATACAGAGCTACAGAGCTGCAGAGATACAGAGATACATATATACAGAGCTGTAGAGATACAGAGCTACAGAGCTGCAGAGCTACAGAGATACATAGAGATACAGAGCTACAGAGCTACAGAGATACAGAGATACGAGCTACAGAGATACAGAGATACATAGAGATACAGAGCTACAGAGCTACAGAGATACAGAGATACGAGCTACAGAGATACAGAGATACAGAGATACATAAATACATAGAGATACAGAGCTACAGAGATACTAGCTACAGAGATACAGAGATACAGAGCTGCAGAGCTACAGAGCTACAGAGATACAGAGCTGCAGAGATACAGAGATACAGAGCTGCAGAGATACAGAGCTACAGAGCTGCAGAGATACAGAGCTGCAGAGCTGCAGAGATACAGAGCTGCAGAGATGCAGAGATACAGAGCTGCAGAGATACAGAGATACAGAGCTGCAGAGATACAGAGCTGCAGAGATACAGAGATACAGAGATACAGAGATACAGAGCTACAGAGATACAGAGATACAGAGATACAGAGATACAGAGCTGCAGAGATACAGAGCTGCAGAGATACAGAGATACAGAGCTGCAGAGATACAGAGCTGCAGAGATACAGAGCTGCAGAGATACAGAGCTACAGAGCTGCAGAGATACAGAGCTGCAGAGATACAGAGATACAGAGCTGCAGAGATACAGATATACAGAGCTGCAGAGATACAGAGCTGCAGAGATACAGAGATACAGAGCTGCAGAGATACAGAGCTGCAGAGATACAGAGCTGCAGAGATACAGAGCTGCAGAGCTGCAGAGATACAGAGCTGCAGAGATACAGAGATACAGAGCTGCAGAGATACAGATATACAGAGCTGCAGAGATACAGAGCTGCAGAGATACAGAGATACAGAGCTGCAGAGATACAGAGCTGCAGAGATACAGAGCTGCAGAGATACAGAGATACAGAGATACAGAGATACAGAAATACAGAGCTGCAGAGATACAGAGATACAGAAATACAGAGCTGCAGAGATACAGAGGTACAGAGATACAGAGATACAGAAATACAGAGCTGCAGAGATACAGAGATACAGAAATACAGAGCTGCAGAGATACAGAGGTACAGAGATACAGAGATACAGAAATACAGAGCTGCAGAGATACAGAGATACAGAGATACAGAGCTGCAGAGCTGCAGAGCTGCAGAGCTACAGAGCTGCAGAGATACAGAGCTGCAGAGATACAGTGCTGCAGAGATACAGACATACAGAGCTGCAGAGCTGCAGAGCTACAGAGCTACAGAGCTGCAGAGATACAGAGCTACAGAGATACAGAGCTACAGAGCTGTAGAGATACAGAGCTGTAGATATCCAGAGCTACAGAGTTACATAGATGCAGAGATACAGAGATATAGAGCTGCAGAGATACAGAGATACAGAGATACGAGCTACAGAGATACAGAGATACAGAGCTACAGAGCTGAAGAGCTACAGAGATACAGAGATACATAGATGCAGAGATACAGAGCTGCAGAGATACAGAGATACAGAGATACAGAGCTACAGAGCTGCAGAGATACAGAGATACGAGCTACAGAGATACAGAGATACAGAGCTACAGAGCTGCAGAGATACAGAGATACATATATACAGAGCTGTAGAGATACAGAGCTACAGAGCTGCAGAGCTACAGAGATACATAGAGATACAGAGCTACAGAGCTACAGAGATACAGAGATACGAGCTACAGAGATACAGAGATACATAGAGATACAGAGCTACAGAGCTACAGAGATACAGAGATACGAGCTACAGAGATACAGAGATACAGAGATACATAAATACATAGAGATACAGAGCTACAGAGATACTAGCTACAGAGATACAGAGATACAGAGCTGCAGAGCTACAGAGCTACAGAGATACAGAGCTGCAGAGATACAGAGATACAGAGCTGCAGAGATACAGAGCTACAGAGCTGCAGAGATACAGAGCTGCAGAGCTGCAGAGATACAGAGCTGCAGAGATGCAGAGATACAGAGCTGCAGAGATACAGAGATACAGAGCTGCAGAGATACAGAGCTGCAGAGATACAGAGATACAGAGATACAGAGATACAGAGCTACAGAGATACAGAGATACAGAGATACAGAGATACAGAGCTGCAGAGATACAGAGCTGCAGAGATACAGAGATACAGAGCTGCAGAGATACAGAGCTGCAGAGATACAGAGCTGCAGAGATACAGAGCTACAGAGCTGCAGAGATACAGAGCTGCAGAGATACAGAGATACAGAGCTGCAGAGATACAGATATACAGAGCTGCAGAGATACAGAGCTGCAGAGATACAGAGATACAGAGCTGCAGAGATACAGAGCTGCAGAGATACAGAGCTGCAGAGATACAGAGCTGCAGAGCTGCAGAGATACAGAGCTGCAGAGATACAGAGATACAGAGCTGCAGAGATACAGATATACAGAGCTGCAGAGATACAGAGCTGCAGAGATACAGAGATACAGAGCTGCAGAGATACAGAGCTGCAGAGATACAGAGCTGCAGAGATACAGAGATACAGAGATACAGAGATACAGAGATACAGAGCTACAGAGCTGCAGAGATACAGAGCTGCAGAGATACAGAGCTGCAGAGATACAGAGATACAGAGCTGCAGAGCTGCAGAGATACAGAGCTGCAGAGATACAGAGCTGCAGAGATACAGAGCTGCAGAGATACAGAGATACAGAGCTGCAGAGCTGCAGAGATACAGAGCTGCAGAGATACAGAGCTACAGAGCTACAGCGCTGCAGAGATAGAACTGACCTTGTTGTGGATGAAGCAAGAGGTCAGGCGGCACAGGGCCTCCACCAGGAGACGGTGGTTCAAGTCCCGTATGAACCACAAACATGGATTTAGTTTTTTTTTAGCATTTTGTGTTTTCTTTTGTTTCAGTTTACAACGTTAACCACATGTTTCAAAATGTTTTTAAATTGTTTCAAATTGTTTTTAAAATGTTTTTAGATTGTTTCAAATTGTTTCAAATTGTTTACAAATGCAACAGTAATGTATAAAACATGTGTCTGAGTTGATGCTGAAATATTGAACACATCCGTCTGAATGAAGGAGAAAAACTGAAAAACTGAAAAACTAAACTAACGTGCTCGTTCATATTTATGATGACGTCAAAGTGCCGAAGCAGGTTTTGGACCTCATGTTTCATGTTCCATGTTCCATGTTCCATGTTTCATGTTTCATGTTCCATGTTCCGTGTTCCGTGTTCCGTGTTCCGTGTTTCATGTTTCATGTTTCGTGTTCCATGTTTCATGTTTCATGTTTCATGTTTCATGTTCCGTGTTCCATGTTCCGTGTTCCGTGTTCCGTGTTTCGTGTTCCATGTTTCATGTTTCATGTTCCATGTTTCATGTTTCATGTTCCATGTTCCATGTTCCATGTTTCATGTTTCATGTTTCATGTTCCATGTTCCGTGTTCCGTGTTCCGTGTTTCGTGTTTCGTGTTCCGTGTTTCATGTTTCATGTTTCGTGTTCCATGTTTCATGTTTCATGTTTCATGTTTCATGTTTCATGTTCCATGTTCCGTGTTCCGTGTTCCGTGTTCCGTGTTTCGTGTTCCATGTTTCATGTTTCATGTTCCATGTTCCATGTTTCATGTTTCATGTTCCATGTTCCGTGTTCCGTGTTCCGTGTTCCATGTTTCATGTTTCATGTTCCATGTTTCATGTTTCATGTTCCATGTTCCATGTTCCATGTTTCATGTTTCATGTTTCATGTTCCATGTTCCGTGTTCCGTGTTCCGTGTTTCGTGTTTCGTGTTCCGTGTTTCATGTTTCATGTTTCGTGTTCCATGTTTCATGTTTCATGTTTCATGTTTCATGTTTCATGTTCCATGTTCCGTGTTCCGTGTTCCGTGTTCCGTGTTTCGTGTTCCATGTTTCATGTTTCATGTTCCATGTTCCATGTTTCATGTTTCATGTTCCATGTTCCGTGTTCCGTGTTCCGTGTTTCGTGTTCCGTGTTTCGTGTTCCATGTTTCATGTTTCATGTTTCGTGTTCCATGTTCCATGTTTCATGTTCCGTGTTCCATGTTTCATGTTCCATGATGGAACCAACCGGCTCCAAGAAGAAGCTGGATAATTGACCCATGTGGATCAGGATCCAGGCCCCTCTGGGTTCGGTCCAAGGAGACCGCTTCATGCCCCCCTCCCAGAGTCCACCGTCCTAACAGGGACCGGGTCCTGCAGGGCCTCCTCCGGCTGTGAGGAGGCTTTTGTCCGGCCTAGAGGATCCTTGGCATCGGACCCGGAGCCTTCATGCATAATATGAAAGGTATTCCCAGCCGGGCCGGTAGGACTCGTTTTAAAGTGGTTACCGGGCGGAACAAAGGCCGGCGGTCACGGCTGTTATCTGCTGATTTTTGGAGGCAGAAAGGAGCTGGCAGCGCTGACAGTTCCTTGAGAGGAGACGCACTTAAAAAGCACTTCTTTCAGCGCTCCTCTCCGGCCTCGCCGCCGGCACAAAGGGAGCCGAGCGCGGCGGCGCTGAGCGCGGCGTTCCCTCAGCACGGCGCCGCTTTGTGCCGCAGAATGAGCCAATTTCCATACGCCACCGGGAGGACAATGTATTAAACAAGCGTGCATGCAGAGCACAATGAAGGAGACAAAGGTCTGGTGGACCAGGGCCAGGGCCAGGACCAGGGCCAGGGCCAGGGCCAGGACCAGGACCAGGGCCAGGACCAGGGCCAGGACCAGGGCCAGGACCAGGACCAGGACCAGGGCCAGGACCAGGGCCAGGACCAGGGCCAGGACCAGGGCCAGGGCCAGGACCAGGACCAGGGCCAGGACCAGGGCCAGGACCAGGGCCAGGACCAGGGCCAGGGCCAGGACCAGGACCAGGACCAGGACCAGGGCCAGGGCCAGGACCAGGACCAGGGCCAGGACCAGGACCAGGACCAGGGCCAGGGCCAGGGCCAGGACCAGGACCAGGACCAGGGCCAGGACCAGGACCAGGATCAGGGCCAGGACCAGGACCAGGACCAGGATCAGGGCCAGGACCAGGGCCAGGGCCAGGACCAGGACCAGGACCAGGGCCAGGGCCAGGATCAGGGCCAGGACCAGGACCAGGGCCAGGGCCAGGACCAGGACCAGGATCAGGGCCAGGACCAGGACCAGGACCAGGGCCAGGGCCAGGACCAGGATCAGGATCAGGGCCAGGACCAGGACTAGGGCCAGGACCAGGACCAGGACCAGGACCAGGACCAGGGCCAGGACCAGGACCTCTGGACATGCTGCCATTCATGTTCCGGGCTGAAGGAAGAGACACACATGTCTTCATTGGAATATTAATAATAATAAAATAATAGGACACTTGACTAGATATTTTCATGGCGGAAGAATCAGATGCATCAACAGAGCAATGCAACAGAGCAATGCATCAACAGAGCAATGCAACAGAGCAATGCATCAACAGAGCAATGCAACAGAGCAATGCATCAACAGAGCAACGCAACAGAGCAATGCAACAGAGCAATGCATCAACAGAGCAATGCATCAACAGAGCAACGCATCAACAGAGCAACGCATCAACAGATGAACACTTGGTGACGGTCTCTGCCGTCATAAGTGGGCGGAGTCACGCTGAGCAGAAAGCGGCGCTGGTTGGTGACGCTGGTAAAGCGGACCGGAGACGACGGGGCGGCGTCCCAGAATCCTCAGCAAGAGAGAGAGAGAGTCTTGGTGGAGAGCGTTGACAGATGCTGAAGGAGACGCCGGTCTCCCTCCTCCTTGGCCCAGGAGCCAAAATGAGGAGGAGGATGAGGAAGATGAGGAGGAGGAAGATGAGGAATATGAGGAGGAGGAAGTGGATGCCATCTGAGGACGACAATGAGGATCAACATGGGAACCAGAGTGCATTACAGCCTCACACACACACACACACACACACACACACACACACACACACACACACACACACACACACACACAAACACGCCCCCCCCCCCCGCTGCGCTTCACACTGCAGCTCAATGATGCTGCGAGATGGGACATCGCATGACTGGGAGCACAATAATGTGTGTGTGCATGTATCTGTGTTAGGGTGTGTGTGTTCTTCTTTTAATGTACACACACACACACACACACACACACACACACACACACACACACACACACACACACACACACACACACACGTCATTGGAGTGGCACCCTGCTGTGTTCCTATCAGCGTCAGCGGTGAATCGGAGCGCTCAAGCAGCAGTAAAGCCCCTAAATCTCACTCCACTGACCCGGTGTGGACAATAAGCTGCATCTAATTACTGGCGCATGCACTCCAGCTCTCCCAGCTCTCCCAGCTCTCCCAGTGCGGCGCTCCCTGGCACTGGCCAAGGATATTCACCAAAAAAAAATCTGCCGCGGCGGAGGCCAACTTGGCCTTTTAGATATAATGTTTTTTGACAGCTTAAGCCTTTTGGGGTGATGCGGCACAAGACAAGGAGCACGACTCCACCGGACTAATGTCAGCCTCACGGACACCAAGCCAAGAGCAACATGTGGAGCTCGCTGGCCGATGCCCCACTTAGGACTCTTTATCCTCTATTCTCTATTCTTTAGTCTTTTGTTCTGCCAGAACATAATAATCAAGAAACACCAGCAGTCGTGTTGGAAACAAATAAAAACCAAAGCAACTTGTTCAATATCAACACTTCCTGCTGTGGGTTTGGAGTTTTACCAGAAGTCTATGCTTCATGTGTTAAAGCTGCATTCTCTCTCCTGACCACCAGGGGGCGACTCCTCTGGTTGTATAGAAGTCTATGCTTCATGTGTTAAAGCTGCATTCTCTCTCCTGACCACCAGGGGGTGACTCCTCTGGTTGTATAGAAGTCTATGCTTCATGTGTTAAAGCTGCATTCTCTCTCCTGACCACCAGGGGGCGACTCCTCTGGTTGTATAGAAGTCTATGCTTCATGTGTTAAAGCTGCATTCTCTCTCCTGACCACCAGGGGGCGACTCCTCTGGTTGTATAGAAGTCTATGCTTCATGTGTTAAAGCTGCATTCTCTCTCCTGACCACCAGGGGGCGACTCCTCTGGTTGTATAGAAGTCTATGCTTCATGTGTTAAAGCTGCATTCTCTCTCCTGACCACCAGGGGGTGACTCCTCTGGTTGTATAGAAGTCTATGCTTCATGTGTTAAAGCTGCATTCTCTCTCCTGACCACCAGGGGGCGACTCCTCTGGTTGTATAGAAGTCTATGCTTCATGTGTTAAAGCTGCATTCTCTCTCCTGACCACCAGGGGGTGACTCCTCTGGTTGTATAGAAGTCTATGCTTCATGTGTTAAAGCTGCATTCTCTCTCCTGACCACCAGGAGGCGACTCCTCTGGTTGTATAGAAGTCTATGCTTCATGTGTTAAAGCTGCATTCTCTCTCCTGACCACCAGGGGGTGACTCCTCTGGTTGTATAGAAGTCTATGCTTCATGTGTTAAAGCTGCATTCTCTCTCCTGACCACCAGGAGGTGACTCCTCTGGTTGTATAGAAGTCTATGCTTCATGTGTTAAAGGTGTCTCCTCGTCTCCTCACAGCAGTCTGGGTAGGAAGTGATCGCTGGGAATGCGACTGAGCAAAACACTTCTCTTGTGCTGCTTTTCGGGGCCGGATCACATGATCCAGCTGGGAGGAAACCAGCGGCTTTGAGGAACCATCTGTTAGCCAAAGCCTTGGGGATGCGCTCTAAGACCATCTGAGGATATTGTTCTCTCCAGGTGGGAACGCCGCGGGGGAAGAGCGGGAGCTTAAGGATCGCGTCTCGTTTTCATTCACAGGCTGAAGTCAAAATAACATCCCATCATGCGTAGCGTCTGTCCAGAAGAGAGGATGAGGTTTCACCTTCACACACACACACACACACACACACACACACACACACACACACACACACACACACACACGGCCAGATGTTTGGATTCAGGTGAGGAGATCAGAGACCAGGTGGAGCGTCTGAAGGGACGGAATATCAGATTCACATCTGGAAACAGGTGTTCTCCATTTTTATTTATAATGATCAGGACTGTGGACAGACAGGTCGGGAATCAAACCTACGACCTTCAGATTACTGTCCAAACATGGCGTGTGGTGGGAATTGAATCTACGACCTTAAAATGACAATTGGAACATGGCGTGTGGTGGGAATCGAACCGAAAACCTTCATATTACAGTCCGACCATGGCCTTGTGATGGGAATCGGGAATCGAACCTACAACCTTCAGACTACAGTGGTAACATGGCCATGTGTTCGGAATCAAACCGACAACCTTCAGATTAAAGTCCAAACATGGCCGTGTGGTGGGAATCGAACCTACGACCTTCAGATCACATGGCCGTGTGGTGGGAATCGAACCTACGACCTTCAGATCACATGGCCGTGTGGTTAAAGATCTCCTGTAAAGCGGTTTGTTTTCAGCCTCATGATCAGCTTCAGGCTGCAATAATTAACACAACCAGTTAACAAGATTATCTCCTCTCTCCTTTCCTCCTCCTTTAACTCGTCTCCTCTCTCCTTTCCTCCTCCTTTAACTCGTCTCCTCTCTCCTTTCCTTCTCCTCCTTTAACTCGTCTCCTCTCTCCTTTCCTCCTCCTCCTTTAACTCATCTCCTCTCTCCTTTTCTTCTCCTCCTTTAACTCGTCTCCTCTCTCCTTTCCTCCTCCTCCTTTAACTTGTCTCCTCTCTCCTTTCCTTCTCCTCCTTTAACTCGTCTCCTCTCTCCTTTCCTTCTCCTCCTTTAACTCGTCTCCTCTCTCCTTTCCTCCTCCTTTAACTCGTCTCCTCTCTCCTTTCCTCTTCCTCCTTTAACTTGTCTCCTCTCTCCTTTCCTTCTCCTCCTTTAACTCGTCTCCTCTCTCCTTTCCTTCTCCTCCTTTAACTCGGCTCCTCACTCCTCATCCTCCTCTTCTTCATTTAACTTTTATCCTCCTCTTCTCCTTCAACTTCTTCAATTTCTCTCTCCTCCTCCTCTTCCTCCTGGAAGGTGATGAGTGAAGAAGAGGAGGAGGAGGAGGAGGAGGAGGAGGAGGAGGAGGAGGAGGAGGAGGAAGAGGAAGAGGAAGAGGAAGAGGAGGAACAGATTGACTTGTGGAAGCGACAGAATTGAGGATTGAAAATCTAAATCTGCATCAGAGGCTTTTGTTGGGCAAGAGGCACGAAGGGGTCTTTATCTCACACACACACACACACACACACACACACACACACACACACACACACACACACACACACACACACACACACACACACACACACACTTCGTTATTTAAACCCAAAGAAGCAAAGATGTTGATGTTGCATGTAATTCGAGACGTTAATTTCATGATTTAAGGCCCAAAGGTTTTAAGTTCTATAAACACAAGGTTCTAACTTTAATCTGATATTTTAACCCCCAAATTCTCCTCAAATCCAAAATAATTACCATCATTCCCTTAATAAGATTTGAATTCACATTTTTGACTTAATGTCCGATCTGAAGCTGAGGTCATGACTTTAATCCAAAGTGAAGCGGGACTCGATCCCAGAATGACGACGTCAGACATTAAGGAGTCTGCAGTGTTTGTTTGTTGTTGTTGTTGTTGTTGTTGTCATATGTGAAAGCATAAGAATGGATAATCCCTCCTGCGGTTAATGCGCCGGCTCAGATTAACGCTCAGGCCTCAACCCGAGGCTCCCGACTCGAAGCGGGCCGCCCCGCGCCCCGCGGGGGTCCTGCAGTCATATGGCCGAGTGACGCCACCCGGGGATTAATTAAAGGCAGGCGGTCCTGCTGATCAAATCAGACGCTTCTTACCAGATTAATAGCGACGACATTAAGCCATTAAAATCTAATCAAAGCATTCATCCATTCATCAGGACCACGTAAATCCTGAGTAGCATTAGCATAGCATTAGTCTGCCCGCACCAGACCCCATGGGGAAAACAACGCATTCAACATCAACACGTTCTGATGCTCAGGTCTCATGTTCATGTTTATGAAGCTTCAGACCTTCATGATGTCATCAGACCTTTATGATGTCATCAGACCTTCACAATGTCATCAGACCTTCATGATGTCATCAGACCTTTATGATGTCATCAGACCTTCACAATGTCATCAGACCTTCATGATGTCATCAGACCTTCATGATGTCATCAGACCTTCACAATGTCATCAGACCTTCATGATGTCATCAGACCTTCACAATGTCATCAGACCTTCATGATGTCATCAGACCTTCATGATGTCATCAGACCTTCACAATGTCATCAGACCTTCAGGATGTCATCAGACCTTTATGATGTCATCAGACCTTCATGATGTCATCAGACCATCACGATGTCATCAGACCTTCATGATGTCATCAGACCTTCATGATGTCATCAGACCTTCATGATGTCATCAGACCTTCACAATGTCATCAGACCTTCATGATGTCATCAAACCTTTATGAAGCATCAGACCTTCATGATGTCATCAGACCTTTATGAAGCATCAGACCTTTATGATGTCATCAGACCTTCATGATGTCATCAGACCTTCACAATGTCATCAGACCTTCATGATGTCATCAGACCTTCATGATGTCATCAGACCTTTATGATGTCATCAGACCTTTATGATGTCATCAGACCTTCATGATGTCATCAGACCTTAGAACCTGCAGGAAGTGAGAGATTCGCTCCGAGAACCTTTTGGATTGTTGCACAAACTCAAACTGAGAATTCTTTTGACCTTTGAAGGAATCGAACACTCGACTGTTGAAAGAATAGAAACCTGGAACATTAACTAAATGAAGCTTTGACAGTTGCAGAAATAGAGTTTCATCGTAGTTAAAGCGTTAACCTGGTTTGAGGAGTTGTAACTGTAACTGTTGCTGCAGGAAGTGAAGCAGGGTCCATTAGGATAAATGCATATTTAATGGTTGCAGGGTTTGAGTCTTTTCTGGTTCATTTCTTTGGTTCCATCCCTGCGGTTCCACGTCATCGGGCAGGCGGTGTCACTTTTGTGCGGCTTTTGATCTGCGATTACTTTCACGGCCTGAAGAGTGCGTATCTCACTGTGCATCTCTTCCGCTCTCTTCTTAACCTGCGGTTCAACTGTAGCCGGCTTTGTCCCGTCGTGAAACACAATTGAAAAGTTGGCAGCGGCGGTGCGGAGACATGGGAACTGGACCCGGCCCGGCTGCTTTAAACTCTATCTTAGGCAAGGCGGCTTTTGTAAAGCGCCGCACAATGGAGGGCTCTGTCGGAGGCCCAGAGGTTGATTTTCACCTTTTAAGTGAAGACACCGGATCCCGGCCTTTTCTCTGCGCTCGCTCAGAGCACAAACTTCCTTTCTGGAGGCTTTCTGAAGGAAACACGACACAGGGTCAGGGAGCGCGACCGCGGCCAATACTCCGATCGGCCCGGAACTTCTCAGGCGATATTCCTTCTGTTGTGTGAAGGGTTGTTTCTCTTTCCTCCAAAGCGGATTAGGAACCTCTGTGGATGTCAAACACGGCCAACCCTGAAATGCGATCGCTGTCAAAACACATGTGGCTGGGACGCGACCACACGACCGCGGGATTAAAGCGC
>JBAMJR010000510.1:77500-80000 GCA_038501785.1 Myoxocephalus aenaeus | reverse complement strand
ACACACACACACACACACACACACACACACACACAGAGTTTTGATTGTGAACGAGCACACGACTCATAACAGCCAGAGACCGTCCCTCTGCAGGCAGAAGGCTGTGCTAAGATTAGACACACACACACACACACACACACACACACACACACACACACTGCTGGGTGATTAGTGTGTTTTTAAGCCGGTATAATGGAAGCTTAGCCCACTGCTCCACTTTCAGGGCAGCGAGCTCGGCCATCTGGACCCAGTAAGTCCTCCGTAAAGCCGGGACCACCAGACCACCAGACCACCAGACCACAAGACCACCAGACAACAAGACCACAAGACCACCAGACCACCAGACCACCAGACCACAAGACCACCAGACCACCAGACCACCAGACCACAAGACCACCAGACCACAAGACCACCAGACCACCAGACCACAAGACCACCAGACCACAAGACCACCAGACCATCAGACCACCAGACCACCAGACAACAAGACCACCAGACCACCAGACAACAAGACCACAAGACCACAAGACCACCAGACCACCAGACCATCAGACCACAAGACCACCAGACCACCAGACCACAAGACCACCAGACCACAAGACCACCAGACCACCAGACCACAAGACCACCAGACCACCAGACCACCAGACCAGAAGACCACAAGACCACAAGACCACCAGACCACCAGACCACAAGACCACCAGACCACAAGACCACCAGACCACCAGACCACAAGACCACCAGACCACCAGACCACCAGACCACCAGACCACAAGACCACCAGACCACAAGACCACCAGACAACAAGACCACCAGACCACCAGACCACAAGACCACCAGACCACAAGACCACCAGACCACCAGACCACAAGACCACCAGACCACCAGACCACAAGACCACCAGACCACCAGACCACAAGACCACAAGACCACCAGACCACCAGACCACAAGACCACCAGACCACAAGACCACCAGGGTCGGAGCCTCTCTGCTGCAGAGAAGCAGATGCTCACATACTGCTGGTTAGTGGAGGGGGAGGAGCTTAGCGGGAGGGGGAGGAGCTTAGTGCAGCAGATGTTCCTCTAGGAACGCACAACGTTTACAAGAACCCGATGTTCTGTTGTCGCTCTCATGAACACAACCACGTTCTCATGACGATGAACACCACTCTGATATTACTCTGATATCACTCTGATATCACTCTGATATTACTCTGATATCACTCTGATATCACTCTGATATCACTCTGATATCACTCTGATATCACTCTGATATTACTCTAATATTACTCTGATATTACTCTGATATTACTCTGATATTATTCTGATATTACTCTGATATTACTCTGATATTACTCTGATATTACTCTAATATTACTCTGATATTACTCTGATATTACTCTGATATTACTCTGATATTACTCTAATATTACTCTGATATTACTCTGATATCACTCTGATATTACTCTGATATTACTCTGATATTACTCTGATATCACTCTGATATCACTCTGATATTACTCTAATATTACTCTGATATTACTCTGATATTACTCTGATATTACTCTGATATTACTCTGATATTACTCTAATATTACTCTGATATTACTCTGATATCACTCTGATATTACTCTGATATTACTCTGATATTACTCTGATATCACTCTGATATTACTCTGATATTACTCTGATATTACTCTGATATTACTCTAATATTACTCTGATATTACTCTGATATTACTCTGATATCACTCTGATATTACTCTGATATTACTCTAATATTACTCTGATATTACTCTGATATTACTCTGATATTACTCTGATATTACTCTGATATTACTCTAATATTACTCTGATATTACTCTGATATTACTCTGATATCACTCTGATATTACTCTGATATTACTCTGATATTACTCTGATATTATTCTGATATTACTCTGATATTACTCTGATATTACTCTGATATTATTCTGATATTATTCTGATATTACTCTGAAAACGTCGCACAGATACTCTTAACATATAGTGCAAATATAGTTACGATAAGAAAATACAACTTTTGATTAGAATTCTTTCATTTATTTTTCATTTTTGGTGTACTATCATCAACCAATATACCAGCAACACATATATGAACGTATTATCTATGTTCCCAAGGGTTTTCTGTATGTTATACCTTTTTAATTATTCAAATAGGCCTTGTGGTTGAGAAGATAATCTGAGTTTAGTATGGGAATGTTAACCATTCAGATTTTCGGGAAAACAATGCATGTAGTCCACATCAACCAGAACCATCACATTTAGTGATAACACAACATGACAAAACAATCCAACAAAACTGCAGCACCAAACCACCGCACACTCAAGAGCACGAGCCACGATCAGAAGGAACAATATTAACTATAAAATAAAAACACCAGAGACACATTAACACAACGCTACTGCAGATGTAACAACACGAAGCAGTTCACTCACCAGATGCTGTTCACTAAAGACA
>JBAMJR010000510.1:57500-72500 GCA_038501785.1 Myoxocephalus aenaeus | reverse complement strand
AGCTTTATAATAAAGAGTTCCTGTTCTAGAGCTTTATAATAAAGAGTTCCTGTTCTCTAGAGCTTCATAATAAAGAGTTCATGTTCTAGAGCTTTATAATAAAGAGTTCCTGTTCTAGAGCTTTATAATAAAGAGTTCCTGTTCTCTAGAGCTTCATAATAAAGAGTTCATGTTCTAGAGCTTTATAATAAAGAGTTCCTGTTCTAGAGCTTCATAATAAAGAGTTACTGCTCTCTAGAGCTTTATAATAAAGAGTTTATGTTCTCTAGAGCTTTATAATAAAGAGTTCCTGTTCTCTAGAGCTTCATAATAAAGAGTTCCTGTTCTAGAGCTTTATAATAAAGAGTTACTGCTCTCTAGAGCTTTATAATAAAGAGTTACTGCTCTCTAGAGCTTTATAATAAAGAGTTACTGCTCTCTAGAGCTTTATAATAAAGAGTTCCTGTTCTAGAGCTTCATAATAAAGAGTTACTGCTCTCTAGAGCTTTATAATAAAGAGTTACTGCTCTCTAGAGCTTTATAATAAAGAGTTTCTGTTCTCTAGAGCTTTATAATAAAGAGTTCCTGTTCTAGAGCTTTATAATAAAGAGTTCCTGTTCTAGAGCTTTATAATAAAGAGTTACTGCTCTCTAGAGCTTTATAATAAAGAGTTCCTGCTCTCTAGAGCTTTATAATAAAGAGTTCCTGTTCTAGAGCTTTATAATAAAGAGTTCCTGTTCTCTAGAGCTTTATAATAAAGAGTTCCTGTTCTAGAGCTTCATAATAAAGAGTTCCTGCTCTCTAGAGCTTCATAATAAAGAGTTCCTGTTCTAGAGCTTCATAATAAAGAGTTACTGCTCTCTAGAGCTTTATAATAAAGAGTTTCTGTTCTCTAGAGCTTTATAATACAGAGTTCCTGTTCTAGAGCTTTATAATATAGAGTTCCTGTTCTAGAGCTTTATAATACAGAGTTCCTGTTCTAGAGCTTTATAATATAGAGTTCCTGTTCTAGAGCTTTATAATACAGAGTTCCTGTTCTAGAGCTTTATAATATAGAGTTCCTGTTCTAGAGCTTTATAATACAGAGTTCCTGTTCTAGAGCTTTATAATATAGAGTTCCTGTTCTAGAGCTTTATAATATAGAGTTCCTGTTCTAGAGTTTTATAATAAAGAGTTCCTGTTCTAGAGCTTTATAATAAAGAGTTCCTGTTCTAGAGCTTCATAATATAGAGTTCCTGTTCTAGAGTTTTATAATAAAGAGTTCCTGTTCTAGAGTTTTATAATATAGAGTTCCTGTTCTAGAGTTTTATAATAAAGAGTTCCTTTTCTAGAGTTTTATAATATAGAGTTCCTGTTCTAGAGCTTTATAATACAGAGTTCCTGTTCTAGAGTTTTATAATAAAGAGTTCCTGTTCTAGAGTTTTATAATAAAGAGTTCCTGTTCTAGAGCTTTATAATACAGAGTTCCTGTTCTAGAGTTTTATAATATAGAGTTCCTGTTCTAGAGCTTTATAATACAGAGTTCCTGTTCTAGAGCTTCATAATAAAGAGAGTAATGCCCCCCCCCCCCGCCCCTCCCCCTCCTCCAGACGAAGCTGGGCTTACGTAACGAGAGCTTCACTCTGACCCAAATGGAAGAGACAAAGCCTGCAGCCGCTCTACGGTTACAGTAGCCGGCACATTGAGAGCGCTGATGAGTGATTCAATACAACACCAGCTGAGGAGGGGGGAGGGGGAGGGGGGAGAGAGGAGAGAGGAAGAAGGAGAGAGGAGAGAGGAGGGAGCAGGAAAGATCATTGATGATCAATGGTCAGGAAATAAAAGATTGTGTTTTAATTGATTGAAACACATCTTGTCCTCATCAGATTGAACGATGTATACTGATGGATCCCTTCAGAGGTTCTACAGATTGTTATGAATTATTAAAGCCCAGCGGGGGTTCAGGTCCGTCCCCTCCGTGGAGCGCTCCAGTCTCTCTGGCGTTTTAAACCCTTACAAACGCTTTCTGTCCGCATTACTGCAGACTTGGCCTCAGGGATTTACCCACAATTCATAGTGTCGAGACGTAAACAAGGACGGCACATGTTCGCGTTCGGCCTGGCATTTAAAATGTTCACAGAATCTGTCAAAAGAATTAACTAGTATTATCTTTTTCTACATCGTGCTGCCATTATTTGTTCCACAGAGCCAGCCTCGCTGTTTCCAGTCTTGATGCTAAGCTAAGCTAACTCGTCTCATCCAACTCTCTGTCATTAGGATTATTCCCAGAATGTCAAGCTATTCCTTGAAGCATCGTTTAAGCTGCTAACAATAAAAGCTAATGAAACAATAGAATGAATCAAAACAATGCAGAAGATGTGATAAACAACAACTCCTTTAACAGCTTAAACCTTGAAAACAATCTATTCTTTATTGTATAAAAGAGGACATGTCCGGGAAAAAGAGGACGTCTGGTCACCCTATCATATCGCTAGCTTGATGCTACACATGATTAGCTCACCTTTCTGGAAAGCTTACAACCTACAGAATCCACCAATACATCAAATCCCTTATGAGACAAAACCTCAAGATATCAACACATTGCAGCCAGAACACTGAAATATGACTTATGGACAAACTATACTTGGTATGTATTGTACTTACTTATGGATAAACAATACTTGGTATGTATTGTACTTACTTATGGATAAACAATACTTGGTATGTATTGTACTTACTTATGGATAAACAATACTTGGTATGTATTGTACTTATGGATAAACAATACTTGGTATGTATTGTACTTACTTATGGATAAACAATACTTGGTATGTATTGTACTTACTTATGGATAAACAATACTTGGTATGTTTTGTACTTACTTATGGATAAACAATACCTGCTTGGTATGTTTTGGTGCATCTGCTTGAGCAGAGCCCCTCTGTTGTGGAACCAGAGGCATTCAAGGTCCAGGAAGAAAGTTAGGGCATTTTGTCTTTCAGCGGACCTAAACACTGAGCTGTGTGTGTGTGTGTGTGTGTGTGTGTGTGTGTGTGTGTGTGTGGCCTAGTTGTGCCGATGAGCTGCTGATGCTGAGCTGCTTCTCTGCTTGTTCTCTCCGTCACTACTTTCCCTTTTCCCCACTAGCTTTTTATTCAGTTAAAACTCAGTCACATGCAGTCAATCACACACACACACACACACACACACACACACACACACACACACACACACACACACACACACACACACACACACACACACACACACACTTAATTTATGAACTCATTTGTTTAGCTTCTTTGTAGTCTGATCCTCCATGTTGTTTACAATGTTCTTTACAGTGTTGTGTACAGCGTTGTTTACAGCATTGTTTACAGTGCCTCCATGTTGTTTACAGTGTTGTTTACAGCGTTGTTTACATAGTTGTTTACAGTGTTGTTTACAGTGTTGTTTACAGCATTGTTTACAGTGCCTCCATGTTGTTTACAGTGTTGTTTACAGCGTTGTTTACATAGTTGTTTACAGTGTTGTTTACAGCGTTGTTTACAGTGTTGTTTACAGCGTTGTTTACTCGTCTCCCCTCTCTGTTCCAGTGCTCTGCTCCTTCAGGGGATCCGTGTCTCAGGCTCTGGTTCTGGAGGTTGGAGAGACGGTCCAGATCCTGGAGAAGTGTGAAGGTGAGACCACGTCTAGTCCTGATCCACTTCCTGTCCTCTGATCCACTTCCTGTCCTATCCTCTGATCCACTTCCTGTCTTCTCCTCTGATCCACTTCCTGTCCTATCCTCTGATCCACTTCCTGTCTTCTCCTCTGATCCACTTCCTGTCCTATCCTCTGATCCACTTCCTGTCTTCTCCTCTGATCCACTGTCCTCTGATCCACTTCCTGTCCTCTGATCCACTTCCTGTCTTCTCCTCTGATCCACTTCCTCTCCTCTGATCCACTTCCTGTCCTCTGATCCACTTCCTGTCTTCTCCTCTGATCCACTTCCTGTCCTCTGATCCACTTCCTGTCCTCTGATCCACTTCCTGTCCTCCTCCTCGCTCTCGTTCGCTTCTACTTTGTCTTTGTAATGGAACGCGCGGGACGTTAGCAGAGAATATGATGATATATATATATATAAATATATATGGAATATATACAATTCAGGTTATGAACTTACACTTATATTTTATTGAATATTTATTAAATAACAATTTTTAAAGGATTTTTTTATGGATGCTTATTTTAAATATATTTAAATAAACCTCACGTTCCCCACTTGAGAACCTGCTCTACAGAACCAACTTTCACTAAATGTCAGACTTGTCTCCTCTTCAGGGCGAAGAAATCAAACCTAAAACCATGTGTACATAAAACGTGAATATTATTTATCAAGCAAACTGAGATGAACATGAAATGAGTCCACGGAGGATTGTTGACTTCACGAGGAGACATTCTGCATAAATAAACCTTTTGGTTCATGTGTTTCTGTTCAGAAAGATTCATGTTTGGTTCTGTTTGTATTTTATACATTTTAAGGTGGTTTGAACCCCAAACCATGAATACTTCATACTCTGGTGTTTTTATAATGCACGCTGGAGTTTTAATGTTTTTTTTTATTTTTATTTTTTTATATATATTTTAATGTATTGTTGTCTCCTTCAGGTTGGTACCGAGGATTCTCCACCAGGAAGCCAAACGTCAAGGTGAGAGAGCTCCTCCCCCTCTGGTCCACGCCTTCTTCCTCCTCAACTCTGATACTCGTCTTCCTCTGTGGTGTTGAGAGGAGGGTTTATGTTTATGTTTATGAAGCCACTGCATGTGTGAAGAGACTTTATGGAAATACATAAACACTTTGACCACATCTGGACTGAGGAGGAGTGACGTAGAGACCTGTCAATCACCTGGTAGCCCCGCCCTAAAGCATAGAGGAGTCGCCCCCTGGTGGTCAGGAGAGAGAATTCAGCTTTAACACATGAAGCATAGACTTCTATACAACCAGAGGAGTCGCCCCCTGGTGGTCAGGAGAGAGAATGCAGCTTTAACACATGAAGCATAGACTTCTATACAACCAGAGGAGTCACCCCCTGGTGGTCAGGAGAGAGAATGCAGCTTTAACACATGAAGCATAGACTTCTATACAACCAGAGGAGTCGCCCCCTGGTGGTCAGGAGAGAGAATACAGCTTTAACACATGAAGCATAGACTTCTATACAACCAGAGGAGTCGCCCCCTGGTGGTCAGGAGAGAGAATACAGCTTTAACACATGAAGCATAGACTTCTATACAACCAGAGGAGTCTCCCCCTGGTGGTCAGGAGAGAGAATGCAGCTTTAACACATGAAGCATAGACTTCTATACAACCAGAGGAGTCGCCCCCTGGTGGTAACTAGAGATAATGCAGCTTTAACACATGAATTGTGTTGAGCACTTTAATCTGATGGAGACACAAAGTCTGGATCGATAATAACTTGAAGCAGAATCAGTTAGAGAGGGTTTAGTACAGAGAACATTCAGGGGAGGTCTCCAAAATTTGCATTGTAGCACATTTTCATTTTCTCATATCTTTCACTTGTATATTACGTATGCTGTTCAATACATCCAAATACGGCAGTTTGGGGCTTTTTTTCATAAAGCAAGCTATGATCTACAGTTGTATAATCGCTCAGTCTGCCCCCTAGGGGACTTGATTGCAGTGAAAGGGTTTTTGTTGAAGACTCGAGCCGCAGCAGAGGAGGAGGCTGTGATGTAATCACTGTTATTGAGGACGAAGAGCTCCGAACACATGGAGAAACTCCTGGAGGACAGAAGAAGAAAGACGATGACCTCTGACCTTTAAGAAAACGGTTATCCCTCCTGCAGCACTTTGACCTCCTCGAGGTCAGGAGGTCCAGACCAGAATCTGCTCATGGATAAGAGCTTTAAGCTCCATATTCAGAGAGTTTTAATGTGCCATGGCCTTCATTGTAAAGAGCAGCATGGCCGTGTTGCTCCTGAACTACAACTGTGTGTCAAAGCCTCACTTCTCACTCAAAGACTGAAACCCAAGAGTTCATACTCAGAGTGTTCTTAACCCGTCTGTAGGGCGGAAGACAACACCGCGACTAATCTGGATTATCTGAAGACCCGGTCCACTGACACGTTTGTCTGGTTTACATGTGCAGCTCCAGTCGGGAGGATTCAACACCTTTTCATGTGGATGTCCCACAAGGGCTGATGGGAAATGTAGTCCATTAAAGAAAATACATTGATCCAGAAAGATCACCTAGCAGCTACAAGATAGCAGCTATAAGCTAGCAGCTTCAAGCTACCAGCTACAGCCTTGCAGCAACAAGCTAGCAGCTACAGCCTAGCAACAATAAGCTAGCAGCTATAAACTAGCAGCTTCAAGCTAGCAGCTACAGCCTAGCAGCAACAAGTTAGCAGCTATAAACTAGCAGCTATAAGCTAGGAGCTACAGCCTAGCCGCAACAAGTTAGCAGCTTCAAGCTAGCAGCTACAAGCTAGAAGCTACAGCCTAGCAGCAATAAATTAGCAGCTACAAGCTAGCAGCTACAAGCTAGGAGCTACAGCCTAGCCGCAACAAGTTAGCAGCTTCAAGCTAGCAGCTGCAAAACAGAAAGTAAATGTCTTCGGCCTCTGAATGTAACGCATCCTGGCAGGAGGAGCAGGAGGAGCAGGAGGAGCAGGAGGAGCAGGACGAGCAGTCTGCGGTCCGGTGCCGCGCTCAAGGGCACGGCGGCAGGGCCCAGGAGGCAAACCGGTTCTGGGTTTGGGTCGGGACGGGCACTGAACGGCCGCCCTGTAACATGAATACTTGTTTAACGGTTCTGCTGCTGCGAGAAGAGACAGAACGCTGCAGATGTTGAATCATTTAAAGCGGCTCACGATAAACTTTAGAGACTCGGACTGTTTGGATTAGATAAGAAGACGAAGTCCCAGCTGATCTCTGTGTCTTCAACACACACACACACACACACACACACACACACACACACACACACACACACTCTACATCACTTAGTAAAAGGCTAAATCATCAATAAATAATCCGTCTGAGTCCTGAGATGCTGCACGATGAAGAATATGAGTTTTTAAATGGAGATACAAGACAATACTGTCTTCATGAGGACACACATGAGGACACACATGAGGACACACATGAGGACACATTAGGACACACATGAGGACACACGTGAGGACACACATGAGGACACACATGAGGACACACATGAGGACACACATGAGGACACACATGAGGACACATTAGGACACACATGAGGACACACATGAGGACACACATGAGGACACATTAGGACACACATGAGGACACACATGAGGACACACATGAGGACACACATGAGGACACACATGAGGACACATTAGGACACACATGAGGACACACATGAGGACACACATGAGGACACATTAGGACACACATGAGGACACACATGAGGACACACATGAGGACACACATGAGGACACACATGAAGATACATTAGGACACACATGAGGACACACATGAGGACACATGAGGACACACATGAGGACACACATGAGGACACACATGAGGACACACATGAAGATACATTAGGACACACATGAGGACACACATGAGGACACACATGAGGACACACATGAGGACACACATGAGGACACATGAGGACACACATGAGGACACACATGAGGACACACATGAGGACACACATGAGGACACACATGAGGACACACATGAGGACACATGAGGACACATGAGGACACACATGAGGACACACATGAGGACACACATGAGGACACACATGAGGACACATTAGGACACATTAGGACACACATGAGGACACACATGAGGACACATTAGGACACACATGAGGACACATTAGGACACATTAGGACACACATGAGGACACATTAGGACACATTAGGACACACATGAGGACACACATTAGGACACACATTAGGACACATTAGGACACACATTAGGACACACATGAGGACACACATGAGGACACATTAGGACACACATTAGGACACACATTAGGACACATTAGGACACACATTAGGACACACATGAGGACACATTAGGACACACATGAGGACACATGAGGACACATTAGGACACACATGAGGACACACATGAGGACACACCTCTCTTATTGTCTCCTCGTTGTCTCCTCCTTCCTCTCTTATTGTCTCCTCGTTGTCTCCTCCTTCCTCTCTTAATGTCTCCTCGTTGTCTCCTCCTTCCTCTCTCGTTGTCTCCTCCTTCCTCTCTTAATGTCTCCTCGTTGTCTCCTCCTTCCTCTCTTATTGTCTCCTCGTTGTCTCCTCCTTCCTCTCTCGTTGTCTCCTCGTTGTCTCCTCCTTCCTCTCTTATTGTCTCCTCGTTGTCTCCTCCTTCCTCTCTTATTGTCTCCTCCTTCCTCTCTCGTTGTCTCCTCGTTGTCTCCTCCTTCCTCTCTTATTGTCTCCTCGTTGTCTCCTCCTTCCTCTCTTATTGTCTCCTCGTTGTCTCCTCCTTCCTCTCTTAATGTCTCCTCGTTGTCTCCTCCTTCCTCTCTTATTGTCTCCTCGTTGTCTCCTCCTTCCTCTCTTAATGTCTCCTCGTTGTCTCCTCCTTCCTCTCTCGTTGTCTCCTCCTTCCTCTCTTAATGTCTCCTCGTTGTCTCCTCCTTCCTCTCTTATTGTCTCCTCGTTGTCTCCTCCTTCCTCTCTTATTGTCTCCTCGTTGTCTCCTCCTTCCTCTCTTATTGTCTCCTCGTTGTCTCCTCCTTCCTCTCTTATTGTCTCCTCGTTGTCTCCTCCTTCCTCTCTTATTGTCTCCTCGTTGTCTCCTCCTTCCTCTCTCATTGTCTCCTCGTTGTCTCCTCCTTCCTCTCTTATTGTCTCCTCGTTGTCTCCTCCTTCCTCTCTTATTGTCTCCTCGTTGTCTCCTCCTTCCTCTCTTAATGTCTCCTCGTTGTCTCCTCCTTCCTCTCTTATTGTCTCCTCGTTGTCTCCTCCTTCCTCTCTTATTGTCTCCTCGTTGTCTCCTCCTTCCTCTCTTAATGTCTCCTCGTTGTCTCCTCCTTCCTCTCTTAATGTCTCCTCGTTGTCTCCTCCTTCCTCTCTTATTGTCTCCTCGTTGTCTCCTCCTTCCTCTCTTAATGTCTCCTCGTTGTCTCCTCCTTCCTCTCTCGTTGTCTCCTCGTTGTCTCCTCCTTCCTCTCTTATTGTCTCCTCGTTGTCTCCTCCTTCCTCTCTTAATGTCTCCTCGTTGTCTCCTCCTTCCTCTCTCGTTGTCTCCTCGTTGTCTCCTCCTTCCTCTCTTATTGTCTCCTCGTTGTCTCCTCCTTCCTCTCTTATTGTCTCCTCGTTGTCTCCTCCTTCCTCTCTTATTGTCTCCTCGTTGTCTCCTCCTTCCTCTCTTATTGTCTCCTCGTTGTCTCCTCCTTCCTCTCTTAATGTCTCCTCGTTGTCTCCTCCTTCCTCTCTTATTGTCTCCTCGTTGTCTCCTCCTTCCTCTCTTATTGTCTCCTCGTTGTCTCCTCCTTCCTCTCTTATTGTCTCCTCGTTGTCTCCTCCTTCCTCTCTTAATGTCTCCTCGTTGTCTCCTCCTTCCTCTCTTATTGTCTCCTCGTTGTCTCCTCCTTCCTCTCTTATTGTCTCCTCGTTGTCTCCTCCTTCCTCTCTTATTGTCTCCTCGTTGTCTCCTCGTTGTCTCCTCCTTCCTCTCTTCTTGTCTCCTCGTTGTCTCCTCCTTCCTCTCTCGTTGTCTCCTCGTTGTCTCCTCCTTCCTCTCTTATTGTCTCCTCGTTGTCTCCTCCTTCCTCTCTTATTGTCTCCTCGTTGTCTCCTCCTTCCTCTCTTAATGTCTCCTCGTTGTCTCCTCCTTCCTCTCTTAATGTCTCCTCGTTGTCTCCTCCTTCCTCTCTTAATGTCTCCTCGTTGTCTCCTCCTTCCTCTCTTATTGTCTCCTCGTTGTCTCCTCCTTCCTCTCTTATTGTCTCCTCCTCGTTGTCTCCTCCTTCCTCTCTTATTGTCTCCTCGTTGTCTCCTCCTTCCTCTCTTAATGTCTCCTCGTTGTCTCCTCCTTCCTCTCTTATTGTCTCCTCGTTGTCTCCTCCTTCCTCTCTTAATGTCTCCTCGTTGTCTCCTCCTTCCTCTCTTAATGTCTCCTCGTTGTCTCCTCCTTCCTCTCTTATTGTCTCCTCGTTGTCTCCTCCTTCCTCTCTTATTGTCTCCTCGTTGTCTCCTCCTTCCTCTCTTATTGTCTCCTCGTTGTCTCCTCCTTCCTCTCTTATTGTCTCCTCGTTGTCTCCTCCTTCCTCTCTTATTGTCTCCTCGTTGTCTCCTCCTTCCTCTCTTATTGTCTCCTCGTTGTCTCCTCCTTCCTCTCTTATTGTCTCCTCGTTGTCTCCTCCTTCCTCTCTTATTGTCTCCTCGTTGTCTCCTCCTTCCTCTCTTATTGTCTCCTCGTTGTCTCCTCCTTCCTCTCTTATTGTCTCCTCGTTGTCTCCTCCTTCCTCTCTATTCTCTCTCTTTCTGTAACAACATGACCTTTATAAGTGAACCGCTGCTTCAACACATTAGCTAAATTAGGAACAACACTCCCAACTCCCAACACACACACACACACACACACACACACACACACACACACACACACACACACACACACACACACACACACACACACACCCTTTTAGCCAGGTAGCATCAGAGCCTGAGGTGATCTGAATGCACTGACCTGTTAACAAGCATCCTTTATCACAGCAGACAGGACCACGGTGTGTGTGTGTGTGTGTGTGTGTGTGTGTGTGTGTGTGTGTGTGTGTGTGTGTGTGTGTGTGTGTGTGTGTGTGTGTGTGTGTGTGTGTGTGTGTGTGTGTGTGTGTGTGTGTGAAATGGAGCAGACACAGTTCAGATCTGTTCATTTAAATACGTTTATTTATGTATTTATTTACATTTCAGGAACAAAAGCATGGAGGCGAAGTGAGAAGGAATCATTATGAAATACATTTAATCAAAACAGTCTTTAGAGAGAGGAACGGAAAATACAACGAAACGCATGAACACAAGCTGCTTCTCAGGTTTAGAGCTGAGAGCCTGGACCAGAACGCCTGCAGGTCCTGGAGCTTCATGGTGAGGGAGACTGTGATTAGCACTAATGCTACTGCTAATGCTACTGCTAACATCGTAGCTGCAGCACGTTAGCATGCTCATACTCGTTCACAGTCGACCGGCTGCTCTTCGTCTGCAGAGGAACCAGAGCAACGCGTCCCTGCAGTGAATAATGTATAAGTACCTCAAAGCTCCACCTCGGTACAGTGAAAGTACTTCCTTCTGCTCGTGTCATCAAAGTTTAAACACGTTTCACATGTTCACATGAACATGGGAGAGCGCCCCCTGGAGGCGGAGCCAGAGCCTGCGACCCCCTGCTGTCAGAGCGCCCCCTGGAGGCGGAGCCAGAGCCTGCGACCCCCTGCTGTCAGAGCGCCCCCTGGAGGCGGAGCCAGAGCCTGCGACCCCCTGCTGTCAGAGCGCCCCCTGGAGGCGGAGCCAGAGCCTGCGACCCCCTGCTGTCAGAGCGCCCCCTGGAGGCGGAGCCAGAGCCTGCGACCCCCTGCTGTCAGAGCGCCCCCTGGAGGCGGAGCCAGGTCACTCCGGCTCTCCTTTAGCGCTGTTGTTCTCATCTCCTCCGTCTCTTTCTCTCCTCTCTTCTAAAAATACTTCCTGACGTGAATAACGGAGGGAAAGTGCTCCCCTGTGTTCTATTATGGGATGTTTGACCCCGAAAGGTCTTTTGACAGACGCAGCAGAAAACGAGTCTGTCGACTGGAGGCTTGTTCTGCATGACGGCACAGACGAGCTTTCAGAGTGCAGAGAGGACATTCATCTGCACACACACACACACACACACACACACACACACACACACACACACACACACACACACACACACACACACACACACAGCCAACAGACAGAAACCACGGCACCTAATCCAACAGGACACCAATCACCAGGGGGCGACTCCTCTGGTTGTATAGAAGTCTATGCTTCATGTGTTAAAGCTGCATTCTCTCTCCTGACCACCAGGGGGCGACTCCTCTGGTTGTATAGAAGTCTATGCTTCATGTGTTAAAGCTGCATTCTCTCTCCTGACCACCAGGGGGCGACTCCTCTGGTTGTATAGAAGTCTATGCTTCATGTGTTAAAGCTGCATTCTCTCCTGACCACCAGGGGGAGACTCCTCTGGTTGTATAGAAGTATATGCTTCATGTGTTAAAGCTGCATTCTCTCCTGACCACCAGGGGGAGACTCCTCTGGTTGTATAGAAGTATATGCTTCATGTGTTAAAGCTGCATTCTCTCTCCTGACCACCAGGGGGCGACTCCTCTGGTTGTATAGAAGTCTATGCTTCATGTGTTGAAGCTGCATTCTCTCTCCTGACCACCAGGGGGAGACTCCTCTGGTTGTATAGAAGTATATGCTTCATGTGTTAAAGCTGCATTCTCTCTCCTGACCACCAGGGGGCGACTCCTCTGGTTGTATAGAAGTCTATGCTTCATGTGTTGAAGCTGCATTCTCTCTCCTGACCACCAGGGGGTGACTCCTCTGGTTGTATAGAAGTCTATGCTTCATGTGTTGAAGCTGCATTCTCTCTCCTGACCACCAGGGGGAGACTCCTCTGGTTGTATAGAAGTATGTGCTTCATGTGTTAAAGCTGCATTCTCTCTCTCATGACGCTTTCTTCATGATCGGTGGAGAAATAATTCTCCTAAATGGTGAATTATGAGCGTTAAACATTCGCATGAGCTCAATTGACATAAAACAATTGTAATGTATATTTATGTTAATCAATACCTTTGTAACCGGACTCCTACATCTCTTGCAACACGGCAGCTAATTGGTGCGACCGTTAGCTGTTATGCTAACGATCACTTAAAGGGTCAGTTGAGTTACTGGTGATGCGTTCAAGCTCCACAAATATGATACATCTTCATGATGTGTTCAAATGCAATCGGTAAAATTGATTTTTTTAATAAATCCAGTAGCTTGAGGGAGACGTTTGCACAACCATATAACATGTTTATTAGAAAATGAATTACTACTTTTTGAACACAATGGAATCAGATCAGTACTTTGTAAGAACCGTTTGTTTTAAATAAAGTCTAAAGTCTGCTGCATTGTAGTAGATACAGGTAGTATTTAGATACAGGTAGTATTCAGATACAGGTAGTATTTAGATACAGGTAGTATTTAGATACAGGTAGTATTTAGATACAGGTAGTATTTAGATACAGGGTATTATTTAGATACAGGTAGTATTTAGATACAGGTAGTATTTAGATACAGGTAGTATTTAGATACAGGTAGTATTCAGATACAGGTAGTATTTAGATACAGGTAGTATTTAGATACAGGTAGTATTTAGATACAGGTAGTATTTAGATACAGGTAGTATTCAGATACAGGTAGTATTTAGATACAGGTAGTATTTAGATACAGGTAGTATTTAGATACAGGGTATTATTTAGATACAGGTAGTATTTAGATACAGGGTATTATTTACATACGTTGTAGTATATATATACAGTGTAGTATTTAGATACAGGTAGTATTTAGATACAGGGTATTATTTAGATACAGGTAGTATTTAGATACAGGGTATTATTTAGATACAGGTAGTATTTAGATACAGGGTATTATTTACATACGTTGTAGTATATATATACAGTGTAGTATTTAGATACAGGTAGTATTTAGATACAGGGTATTATTTAGATACGTTGTAGTATATATATACAGTGTAGTATTTAGATACAGGTAGTATTTAGATACAGTGTAGTATTTAGACATGTTGTAGTATATACATACAGTGTAGTATTTACATACAGTGTAGTATTAGATACATTGTAGTATATACATACAGTGTAGTATTTGTATACGTTGTAGTATATATATATACAGTGTAGTATTTGTATAGTTGTAGTATATATATACAGTGTAGTATTTGTATATGTTGTAGTATATACATACAGTGTAGTATTAGATACATTGTAGTATATACATACAGTGTAGTATTTGTATACGTTGTAGTATATACATACAGTGTAGTATTTGTATACGTTGTAGTATATACACAGTGTGGTATTTGTATAGTCGTAGTATATACACAGTGTGGTATTTGTATACGTTATAGTATATACATAGTGTGGTATTTGTATACGTTGTAGTATATATATACAGTGTAGTATTTGTATAGTTGTAGTATATACACAGTGTGGTATTTGTATACGTTGTAGTATATACATACAGTGTGGTATTTGTATACGTTTGTAGTATATACACAGTGTGGTATTTGTATACGTTGTAGTATATACATACAGTGTAGTATTTGTATAGTTTGTAGTATATACATACAGTGTAGTATTTGTATAGTTGTAGTATATACATACAGTGTGGTATTTGTATACGTTGTAGTATATACATACAGTGTAGTATTTAGATACGTTGTAGTATATACTTACAGTGTAGTATTTGTATAGTTGTAGTATATACATACAGTGTGGTATTTGTATAGTTGTAGTATATACATACAGTGTAGTATTTGTATAGTTGTAGTATATACATACAGTGTGGTATTTGTATAGTTGTAGTATATACATACAGTGTAGTATTTGTATAGTTGTAGTATATACATAGTGTGGTATTTGTATAGTTGTAGTATATACATAGTGTGGTATTTGTATACGTGGGAGTATATACATAGTGTGGTATTTGTATAGTTGTAGTCAGTGGCGGCTGGTGACTTTTTTTTTTGGGGGGGCGCGGTTTAAATAGCACTCCACAATGAGAAGAAAAGAGGTTTGGAGTAGAATATTCTAAAAACAAAGCTTTATTTCAAGAAAACACAGTGCTCAACACTGGTGTGTCCAAGTATGGTGTCACAAACCTACAGATAAATATATAGAGAGAGAGACAGAGACAGTAAGATAAGTTGTGGGGAAATATCTACTACAAACAGGCTTCATACTACAGACAAAAAACTATGTTTTGTGTGTCTTGATGGCT
>JBAMJR010000510.1:40000-50000 GCA_038501785.1 Myoxocephalus aenaeus | reverse complement strand
GGTGGTGGGCGATGGTGGGAGGTGGTGGGCGATGGTGGGAGGTGGTGGGAGGTGGTGGGCGATGGTGGGAGGTGGTGGGCGATGGTGGGCGATGGTGGGAGGTGGTGGGAGGTGGTGGGCGATGGTGGTGGGAGGTGGTGGGCGATGGTGGGCGATGGTGGGAGGTGGTGGGAGGTGGTGGGCGATGGTGGTGGGAGGTGGTGGGAGGTGGTGGGCGATGGTGGGAGGTGGTGGGAGGTGGTGGGCGATGGTGGGAGGTGGTGGGCGATGGTGGGAGGTGGTGGGAGGTGGTGGGAGGTGGTGGGAGGTGGTGGGCGGTGGTGGGAGGTGGTGGGCGATGGTGGGCGATGGTGGGAGGTGGTGGGAGGTGGTGGGCGATGGTGGTGGGAGGTGGTGGGCGATGGTGGGCGATGGTGGGAGGTGGTGGGAGGTGGTGGGCGATGGTGGTGGGAGGTGGTGGGAGGTGGTGGCGATGGTGGGAGGTGGTGGGCGATGGTGGGCGATGGTGGGAGGTGGTGGGAGGTGGTGGGCGATGGTGGTGGGAGGTGGTGGGCGATGGTGGGCGATGGTGGGAGGTGGTGGGAGGTGGTGGGCGATGGTGGTGGGAGGTGGTGGGAGGTGGTGGGCGATGGTGGGAGGTGGTGGTGGAGGTGGTGGGCGATGGTGGGAGGTGGTGGGCGATGGTGGGAGGTGGTGGGAGGTGGTGGGAGGTGGTGGGAGGTGGTGGGCGGTGGTGGGAGGTGGTGGGCGGTGGTGGGCGATGGTGGGAGGTGGTGGGCGGTGGTGGGCGATGGTGGGAGGTGGTGGGCGATGGTGGGAGGTGGTGGGCGGTGGTGGGCGGTGGTGGGCGATGGTGGGAGGCGGTGGG
Organism: Myoxocephalus aenaeus; assembly: GCA_038501785.1. Taxonomy (NCBI): domain Eukaryota; kingdom Metazoa; phylum Chordata; class Actinopteri; order Perciformes; family Cottidae; genus Myoxocephalus; species Myoxocephalus aenaeus. The sequence goes on along the minus strand of JBAMJR010000510.1, from coordinate 49,132 downwards.
CGGTGGTGGGCGGTGGTGGGCGATGGTGGGCGATGGTGGGAGGTGGTGGGAGGTGGTGGGCGATGGTGGGCGATGGTGGGAGGTGGTGGGAGGTGGTGGGCGATGGTGGGAGGTGGTGGGCGGTGGTGGGCGGTGGTGGGCGATGGTGGGAGGCGGTGGGCGGTGGTGGGCGGTGGTGGGCGATGGTGGGCGATGGTGGGAGGTGGTGGGCGATGGTGGGCGATGGTGGGCGATGGTGGGAGGTGGTGGGCGGTGGTGGGCGGTGGGTGGGCGATGGTGGGCGATGGTGGGCGATGGTGGGCGATGGTGGGAGGTGGTGGGCGATGGTGGGAGGTGGTGGGCGATGGTGGGAGGTGGTGGGAGGTGGTGGGCGATGGTGGGAGGTGGTGGGAGGTGGTGGGCGATGGTGGGAGGTGGTGGGCGATGGTGGGAGGTGGTGGGCGATGGTGGGAGGTGGTGGGCGATGGTGGGAGGTGGTGGGCGATGGTGGGCGATGGTGGGAGGTGGTGGGCGATGGTGGGAGGTGGTGGGAGGTGGTGGGCGATGGTGGGAGGTGGTGGGCGATGGTGGGAGGTGGTGGGCGATGGTGGGAGGTGGTGGAGGTGGTGGGCGATGGTGGGAGGTGGTGGGAGGTGGTGGGCGATGGTGGGAGGTGGTGGGAGGTGGTGGGCGATGGTGGGAGGTGGTGGGCGATGGTGGGAGGTGGTGGGCGGTGGTGGGAGGTGGTGGGCGGTGGTGGGCGATGGTGGGCGATGGTGGGAGGTGGTGGGCGGTGGTGGGCGATGGTGGGAGGTGGTGGGCGATGGTGGGAGGTGGTGGGAGGTGGTGGGCGATGGTGGGAGGGTGGTGGGCGATGGTGGGCGATGGTGGGAGGTGGTGGGAGGTGGTGGGCGATGGTGGTGGGAGGTGGTGGGCGATGGTGGGCGATGGTGGGAAGGTGGTGGGAGGTGGTGGGCGATGGTGGTGGGAGGTGGTGGGAGGTGGTGGGCGATGGTGGGAGGTGGTGGGCGATGGTGGGCGATGGTGGGAGGTGGTGGGAGGTGGTGGGCGATGGTGGTGGGAGGTGGTGGGCGATGGGTGGGCGATGGTGGGAGGTGGTGGGAGGTGGTGGGCGATGGTGGTGGGAGGTGGTGGGAGGTGGTGGGCGATGGTGGGAGGTGGTGGAGGTGGTGGGCGATGGTGGGAGGTGGTGGGCGATGGTGGGAGGTGGTGGGAGGTGGTGGGAGGTGGTGGGAGGTGGTGGGCGGGTGGTGGGAGGTGGTGGGCGGTGGTGGGCGATGGTGGGAGGTGGTGGGCGGTGGTGGGCGATGGTGGGAGGTGGTGGGCGATGGTGGGAGGTGGTGGGCGGTGGTGGGCGGTGGTGGGCGATGGTGGGAGGCGGTGGGCGGTGGTGGGCGGTGGTGGGCGATGGTGGGCGATGGTGGGAGGTGGTGGGAGGTGGTGGGCGATGGTGGGCGATGGTGGGAGGTGGTGGGAGGTGGTGGGCGATGGTGGGAGGTGGTGGGCGGTGGTGGGCGGTGGTGGGCGATGGTGGGAGGCGGTGGGCGGTGGTGGGCGGTGGTGGGCGATGGTGGGCGATGGTGGGAGGTGGTGGGCGATGGTGGGCGATGGTGGGCGATGGTGAGGTGGTGGGCGGTGGTGGGCGGTGGTGGGCGATGGTGGGCGATGGTGGGCGATGGTGGGAGGTGGTGGGCGGTGGTGGGCGGTGGTGGGCGATGGTGGGCGATGGTGGGAGGTGGTGGGCGATGGTGGGCGATGGTGGGCGATGGTGGGAGGTGGTGGGCGGTGGTGGGCGGTGGTGGGCGATGGTGGGCGATGGTGGGAGGTGGTGGGCGATGGTGGGCGATGGTGGGAGGTGGTGGGCGGTGGTGGGCGATGGTGGGAGGTGGTGGGAGGCGGTGGGCGGTGGTGGGCGATGGTGGGAGGTGGTGGGCGGTGGTGGGCGATGGTGGGCGATGGTGGGAGGTGGTGGGCGGTGGTGGGCGATGGTGGGCGATGGTGGGAGGTGGTGGGCGGTGGTGGGCGATGGTGGGCGATGGTGGGAGGTGGTGGGCGGTGGTGGGCGATGGTGGGCGATGGTGGGCGATGGTGGGCGATGGTGGGAGGTGGTGGGCGGTGGTGGGCGATGGTGGGAGGTGGTGGGCGGTGGTGGGCGATGGTGGGCGATGGTGGGCGATGGTGGGCGATGGTGGGAGGTGGTGGGCGGTGGTGGGCGATGGTGGGCGATGGTGGGAGGTGGTGGGCGATGGTGGGAGGTGGTGGGCGATGGTTGGCGATGGTGGGAGGTGGTGGGCGATGGTGGGAGGTGGTGGGCGATGGTGGGAGGTGGTGGGCGGTGGTGGGTGGTGGGCTGTGGTGGGCGATGGTTGGCGGTGGTGGGAGGTGGTGGGAGGTGGTGGGAGGTGGTAGTCAGGAGAGAGAATGCAGCTTTCACACACAAAGTGTTGAGGTGGTGAACTCTGTGTCCACTGGGCGTCTCCTTAAAAACAAACGCTGAGGAGAGTTACTCTCGCTGTTGCTTAGCAACTACTGAAATGGTACTCTATGGCTAAAAGTTTTGTTTTTATCATTGAATGCCTAAAAACATGTAAATCAGGGTTGATGCAGGAAAAGGACTTCCCTGTGGACACAATGACTCATGAATCATATTATTATATATTCATGTTACAAGCAGGACACCTGTGTGTTAGATATTATGTTAAAGACACTCAGAACGATGTGTGTGTGAGTGTAGAGCTTCCACACTTACAATGTGTGTGTGTGTGTGTGTGTGTGTGTGTGTGTGTGTGTGTGTGTGTGTGTGTGTGTGTGTGTGTGTGTGTGTGTGTGTGTGTGTGTGTGTGTGTGTGTGTGTGTGTGTGTGTCTATGTGTGTGTGTGTGTTCACTTGTCAAGACCATGGACCTGTCGTCTAATCTGTGCATCCTTAGTTTTTAAATGAAGTATTCCCCCCCCCCCCCCCCCCCCCCCCCTCAGAAACACAAGGTGGATCTGTTCTACAAAGTCCGCCATGTGATGCTGGAGCAGATGGACCTGAGGAGGCAGCTCCTGTCTGGTCACCTGACGCAGGACCAGAGCAGAGACGTCAAGAGACACATCACCGTGAGGCTGGACTGGGGCAACGAGTGAGACACACACACGTACACACACATGTACATACACACACACACACACGTGTGAGAGTGTGTGTAAAGACTGTGACTCCTCCCCTCAGACACCTGGGTCTGGACCTGGTCCCCAGGAAGGAGTTTGAGATGGTGGATGAAGACCAGATCAGCGTGTCAGACCTCTATAAAATGGTAACCGCTTTATTCATGTAGTGCTTCTTCTATCAACCAGGTTTAAAACACGTGAACATCTTCTGCTGCAGCTTTGTTTAGGACTTAACCGTTAAATTAAAGCATCACAGAATGAATCAAGTGTTATCCTCAGTACCCAGTAGATCATGTGACCAGGACATCATGATGTTCCTCTGGTCTCTGATCTCTGATCATGTGACTTTGTAAACAACCAATCAGTGTTTAGACCAGTGGTTCTCAAACTGTGGGGCGCAACCCTCTAGTGGGGCTCAGAGGTATTACAGGTATTATTTTATTTAATAATCCTTTATTAATCCCACAGTGGGGAATTTATTCTCTGCATTTCACCATCCTTAGTAATTAAGGAGCAGTGAGCTGCTGTGAAGCTCTGGGGCTTCAGTGTCTTGCTCAAGGACACTTCAACATGAAACTATGAGAACAGGATGAACGCTACCTTGTGGCTTCAGGACGAACACTCTCCATGAACATGATAACTTTACATAGTCCAAAAGTAAAAAGTACACGGACATAAAACTAAGTCATTAATGAATACATGGAGAAATACCTGTACTTCATGTAAATGTTTACGTTACGTTAACAGGTTACGCTGCACGACTCAACGATTCTTGGTGTTTTGCCAAAAGCCTCCATGAGGTCTTTTCTGCTGTTGTCTCTCATCAGAAAACAGATCTCAGCTCAACATTGAGCATTAATTGAGAGCCGTATCAAATCTACAACCCGTTTGTAAAGATGTGTGGAGGAAAGCAGCTCACTGCTCCACTAATGCTGACACAACCTGATGCTCACCTCAATACTTCTGTTTCACAGGTTGAACGTTATCGTTATTATCTTGAAAATATATTCAGTGTAAAACAGCCACAATAGGTCATTTTTTTCTCTCCAAATATTAGTTATTTTTTGCACAGATAGAACTTTGTTTGCATTGTTCTAACAAAGTGAGTGCACATGTTATTAGTTTCCGTCTGATGGAGCGATCTGGTTTACTTGAAAGGGATTTACATTTTCTTTATTCTATTATTTGAAAAAGCACGGATGGAAAGTTGGAGTAGCAAAAGTTGGACCATTTTGTTACCATGTTGTCGGGGCGGTGGGGCGCGAACATTGTTCTTCCTCCAAAGTGGGGCGTGACAGAAAAGGTTTGAGAACCACTGATTTAGAACAACAGGAGGAGAGCTAGTAACGTTAGCAGCACCGCTAACAGATAACCAGCGGAGGAGAGCTAGTAACGTTAGCAGCACCGCTAACAGAGAACCAACAGGAGGAGAGCTAGTAACGTTAGCAGCACCACTAACAGAGAACCAGCAGGAGGAGAGCTAGTAACGTTAGCAGCACCGCTAACAGAGAACCAACAGGAGGAGAGCTAGTAACGTTAGCAGCACCGCTAACAGAGAACCAGCAGGAGGAGAGCTAGTAACGTTAGCAGCACCGCTAACAGAGAACCAACAGGAGGAGAGCTAGTAACGTTAGCAGCACCGCTAACAGAGAACCAGCAGGAGGAGAGCTAGTAACGTTAGCAGCACCGCTAACAGAGAACCAGCAGGAGGAGAGCTAGTAACGTTAGCAGCACCGCTAACGGAGAACCAGCAGGAGGAGAGCTAGTAACGTTAGCAGCAAAGCTAACGGAGAACCAACAGGAGGAGAGCTAGTAACGTTAGCAGCACCGCTAACGGAGAACCAACAGGAGGAGCGCTAGTAACGTTAGCAGCAAAGCTAACGGAGAACCAACAGAGGTTCACTTCAGTTACATGATGATGCGTTCAGGCTCTGCTATATTTTAGAGATTTATTTATGAGTTTTTTACCTTCCTGAAGCTCTGAGCTGCGTTGTTGATGTTCAGACTCATCAGCTGTGAGTCAGACTCTTCCGGTGTGTTCAAGGTCTGCTGGGGAAACACGACGTTCAGTCTGCTTTAAATAACTGTTCCCTTTGTTACGTTGCCTGGAGACGAATCTGGAGACAGGAAGAGACAAAGAGACGAGATGAAAGGAGGAGAGAGGAGAGAGGAGATGAGAGGAGGAGAGAAGAGAGAGGAGATGAGAGGAGGAGAGAAGAGAGAGGAGATGAGAGGAGAGGAAACAAGGAGAGGAGATGAGAGGAGAGGAAACAATGAGAGGAGAGGAGAGGAAACAAGGAGAGGAGACGGGATGAGGAGGCAAGGAGAGGAGAGGAAACAAGGAGAGGAAACAAGGAGAGGAGACGGGATGAGGAGGCAAGGAGAGGAGAGGAAACAAGGAGAGGAAACAAGGAGAGGAGACGGGATGAGGAGGCAAGGAGAGGAAACAAGGAGAGGAGAGGAGAGGAGACGGGATGAGGAGGCATGGTGGTAACCCTGATGTAACGTTGTGTGTTGTCTCCTCAGCACCTGTCCAGCAGACACAGTGTCCAGCAGAGTACTACACAGGTAAAGTACTACGTACAGAGTACTACACAGGTAAAGTACTACGTGCTGCAGTACACTGAGCCATCAGATACAACAGAAGTACATTTAATGTACTCGTACTTCCCATGTACTTCAACTACTTGTATCTGAAACAATGTATTCCAGCACCTGCAACACAGAATACTTCAGTACTAACATTCATCTCAGTGTGTACTTTTACTTTGTTGTACCATTAATACTTCACTATACTTCAGTAAACGTAAACTAAGTAGTACTTCCATAATACTGCTGCTGTGTACTTGCATGGTGACGGGACCCGGGTCAGTAACTAAGTAGTACTTCCATAATACTGCTGCTGTGTACTTGCATGGTGACGGGACCCGGGTCAGTAACTAAGTAGTACTTCCATAATACTGCTGCTGTGTACTTGCATGGTGACGGGACCCGGGTCAGTAACTAAGTAGTACTTCCATAATACTGCTGCTGTGTACTTGCATGGTGACGGGACCCGGGTCAGTAACTAAGTAGTACTTCCATAATACTGCTGCTGTGTACTTGCATGGTGACGGGACCCGGGTCAGTAACTAAGTAGTACTTCCATAATACTGCTGCTGTGTACTTGCATGGTGACGGGACCCGGGTCAGTAACTAAGTAGTACTTCCATAATACTGCTGCTGTGTACTTGCATGGTGACGGGACCCGGGTCAGTAACTAAGTAGTACTTCCATAATACTGCTGCTGTGTACTTGCAGGCGGACGGGACCCGGCCGCGGCACGGGGAGCCGGGCAGAGTGCCGGTACAGCACCACCTGCTGGTCAACCTCAAGAGCTTCACCTACAACAGCATCGGGGAGGACACCGACATCTTCTTCTCTCTGTACGACCTGCGGGAGGGGAAGACCATCAGGTACACACTTTACCTGAGAACAGAGTACCTGGTGGAGAACGGAGTACCTGGTGGAGAACAGAGTACCTGGTAGAGAACAGAGTACCTGGTGGAGAACAGAGTACCTGGTGGAGAACAGAGTACCTGGTGGAGAACAGAGTACCTGGTGGAGAACAGAGTACCTGGTAGAGAACAGAGTACCTGGTGGAGAACAGAGTACCTGGTGGAGAACAGAGTACCTGGTGGAGAACAGAGTACCTGGTGGAGAACAGAGTACCTGGTAGAGAACAGAGTACCTGGTAGAGAACAGAGTACCTGGTGGAGAACGGAGTTATTACAGTTTACATTCATCCTCCCACAGAAACTCTTCACCTCTGCTGGTTCAGATGCAAATCGAATCCCCCAGACCACAGGGGGTCCAGTCCCCCAGACCACAGGGGGTCCAGTCCCCCAGACCACAGGGGGTCCAGTCCCCTTTGTTCTTTGTAAAACCTCAGCCCTGATCACTGTGTGCATGACCCACAGCAGACTATGACTCTGTGCTCATTCCATGCCTGATGAACAAAACTCCATCTTAAGCATTGTAATGTACACATAGACATCATTATATATATATATATATATATATATATATATATATATATATATATATATATATATATATATATTATATACATCATTATATATAACATTATTATATATATAATATATATTATATACATCATTATATATAACATTATTATATATATAATATATATTATAGACATCATTATATACATGTGCAAGTCCAATTTTGACAAACTAAACTTTTAAAACACTACAAGCTCTTTGAAGTCAGAGAATAATTTCACGATGTCATGAATATATTGTTATCTCTCTCTCTCTCTCTCTCTCTCTCTCTCTCTCTCTCTCTCTCTCTCTCTCTCTCTCTCTCTCTCTCTCTCTCATAATGAGGAACAATGGCGTCCACACAGCAGCTGTGAATAGAACATGACCTCATGATGATTCACATTAATTACACATTAGTGGAGTAATCACAACGCTCACGGTCAAGGAAGCGCTAAACGAGGTTGATGTGTGTGTGTGTGTGTGTGTGTGTGTGTGAGATGAAAGAGGAAATTGTGTCCTACAGGAAACAGAGCTTCAACAAACACTCCAATGTCTCTCTGTCTCTTAATTTCAAACCAGCTAGAGGCTCTGTCCTCACACACACACACACACACACACACACACACACACACACACACACACACACACACACACACACACACACACACACACACACACACACACACACACACTGACCTTGGCAGCTGGTTTTGAATGTCTAGTCTGACTCAGCATCAGAGTGTAATGGCAAGACCTGCTCCTCTGAGACGCTTCGATCAGAGAGGAGAGGAGAGAGGAGGTGAGGAAACGAGAGGAGAGGAAACGAGAGGAGATGAGAGGAAACGAGTGGAGAGGAGAAGATAGTAGGTGAGGAAACGAGAGGACAGGACATGAGAGGAGAGGAGAGAAGAGGAGAGAGGAGGTGAGGAAACGAGAGGAGAAGAAACGAGAGGAGATGAGAGGAAACGAGAGGAGAGATGAGGAAATGAGTGGAGATGAGAGGATAGGAGGTGAGGAAACGAGAGGAGTAGAGAGGAAACGAGAGGAGAGGACAGGAGGTGAGGAAACGAGAGTAGAGGAAACGAGAGGAGAGGAAACGATCATCATCATCATCATCATCATCATCATCATCATCATCATCATCATCATCATCATCATCATCATCATCAGGGACCTTTCATGGTGAAAGAGATGTGAACACCTCATGACAGAAAACCTTTCCTGAGACGTCATGTTCAGTTGAGAGAAAGAGAGAAAACACAGAGCACCAAGAACAATGCTTTAGAACAATGCTTTAGAACAATGCTTTAGAACAATGCTTTAGAACAATGCTTCAGAACAATGATTCAGAACAATGCTTTAGAACAATGCTTCAGAACAATGATTCAGAACAATGCTTTAGAACAATGCTTCAGAACAATGATTCAGAACAATGCTTCAGAACAATGCTTCAGAACAATGTTTTGGAACAATGCTTTAGAACAATGCTTTAGAACAATGCTTCAGAACAATGCTTTAGAACAATGCTTCAGAACAATGCTTTAGAACAATGCTTCAGGACAATGCTTTAGAACAATGTTTTAAAACAATGCTTCAGGACAATGTTTTAAAACAATACTTTAGAACAATGCTTTAAAACAATACTTTAGAACAATACTTTAGAACAATACTTTAGAACAATGTTTTAAAACAATGCTTTAGAACAATGCTTTAGAACAATACTTTAGAACAATGCTTCAGGACAATGTTTTAGAACAATACTTTAGAACAATACTTTAGAACAATGCTTTAGAACAATGTTTTAAAACAATGCTTTAGAACAATACTTTAAAACAATGCTTTAGAACAATGTTTTAAAACAATGCTTTAGAACAATGTTTTAAAACAATGCTTTAGAACAATGTTTTAAAACAATACTTTAGAACAATGTTTTAAAA
>JBAMJR010000510.1:30000-32500 GCA_038501785.1 Myoxocephalus aenaeus | reverse complement strand
GGTTGTAGTTGTGTTGCCGCTACACATTGCCTTAAAGGGGTTTACCGTCCCTTCATCTCAGACCTTTAAAGGGTTTACCGTCCCTTCGTCCCAGACCTTTAAAGGGGTTTACAGTCCCTTCATCCCAGACCTTTAAAGGGGTTTACCGTCCCTTCGTCCCAGACCTTTAAAGGGGTTTACCGTCCCTTCATCCCAGACCTTTAAAGGAGTTTACCGTCCCTTCGTCCCAGACCTTTAAAGGGTTTACCGTCCCTTCGTCCCAGACCTTTAAAGGAGTTTACCGTCCCTTCGTCCCAGACCTTTAAAGGGTTTACCGTCCCTTCGTCCCAGACCTTTAAAGGGTTTACCGTTCCTTCGTCCCAGACCTTCAAAGGGTTTACCTTCCCTTCGTCCCAGACCTTTAAAAGGTTTACAGTCCCTTCGTCCCAGACCTTTAAAAGGGTTTACCATCCCTTCATCCCAGACCTTTAAAGGGGTTTACCGTTCCTTCATCCCAGACCTTTAAAGGGTTTACCGTTCCTTCATCCCAGACCTTTAAAGGGTTTACCGTTCCTTCATCCCAGACCTTTAAAGGGTTTACAGTCCCTTCGTCTCAGACCTTTAAAGGGTTTACCGTCCCTTCGTCCCAGACCTTTAAAAGGGTTTACCGTCCCTTCGTCTCAGACCTTTAAAGGGGTTTACCGTTCCTTCATCCCAGACCTTTAAAGGGTTTACCGTCCCTTCATCCCAGACCTTTAAAGGGTTTACCGTTCCTTCATCCCAGACCTTTAAAGGGTTTACAGTCCCTTCGTCTCAGACCTTTAAAAGGGTTTACCGTTCCTTCATCCCAGACCTTCAAAGGGTTTACAGTCCCTTCGTCCCAGACCTTTAAAAGGGTTTACCGTCCCTTCGTCTCAGACCTTTAAAGGGGTTTACCGTCCCTTCGTCTCAGACCTTTAAAGAGTTTACCATCCCTTCATCCCAGACCTTTAAAAGGGTTTACCGTCCCTTCGTCCCAGACCTTTAAAAGGGTTTACCGTCCCTTCATCCCAGACCTTTAAAAGGGTTTACCGTTCCTTCATCCTAGACCTTTAAAGGGTTTACAGTCCCTTCATCCCAGACCTTTAAAGGGGTTTACCGTTCCTTCGTCCCAGACCTTTAAAAGGTTTACAGTCCCTTCATCCGAGACCTTTAAAGGGTTTACCTTCCCTTCGTCCCAGACCTTCAAAGGGGTTTACCGTCCCTTCATCCCAGACCTTTAAAGGGTTTACCTTCCCTTCATCCCAGACCTTTAAAAGGGTTTACCTTCCCTTCGTCCCAGACCTTCAAAGGGGTTTACCGTCCCTTCATCCCAGACCTTTAAAGGGTTTACCGTCCCTTCATCCCAGACCTTTAAAAGGGTTTACCGTCCCTTCGTCCCAGACCTTTAAAAGGGTTTACCGTCCCTTCATCCCAGACCTTCAAAGGGGTTTACCGTCCCTTCATCCCAGACCTTTAAAGGGTTTACCGTCCCTTCATCCCAGACCTTTAAAAGGGTTTACCGTCCCTCCGTTGTGGGACCTTTTGAGTTTTACTTCTATTCATAATTAGAGATTTCTTACTAGACATTATTATTATTCTGCAGTAGAACATTGAAGGTGGAGATAGATGATAGTGAAGTGAATCGTCTAGATCTTTGTGCATACTGTTAAACTTTCAAAAGTGTTATTATTTAAAATAAGTTAATTACAACAGGGTTTGCGGCCACGAGGTCACCTGTTGGGACAGAGAGAGACTGATGGTTTTAACATCTGTGATATAAACGTTGCCCGTGTGTCTCCAGTGCGATGAGAACACCACCTTCAGTAACCACGCCCTGTACCTGGGCCTGCCCTGCTGCAAAGAGGACTTCAACAGCTGCCCCAGCATCCCCTCCAGCCTCATCTTCCAGCGCAGCGGCAAGGAGAACTTCTGGATCTCCACACAGCTCTCCTCCACCAAGCTCACCCAGAACGGTACGAGCCAGCAGCAGTTATGCAGATCATGATGATGCAGATGAATGCTTCCAGATGTTCATGACACAGTGGGATCCTAGCTTATCATACGGGGACAAGGAACGCCCACGTATCTTAAGAAACAAGCAAAATGTGCTCTGTTAGTGAGGATTCTGGGTCCTGGTCTGAGCCTGGGGTCATATCACATTTTAATCAGATAAAACATTATTAATCCAGAAGGACATTCTTGTGCCAGAGTTTCAGTAAGGAAGAATACAAATATAACCATATATGAACAATAGAATAACAATTATTAAGTGTAAAATAAATAATTCTGACATAATAGCAATTAAAGTTAAATTTTTTTTTTCTTCAACGAAAATAGAAAAAAGTAAAATACAACAACAAATAGTATCAATGTGCATAAGAAGTGAAAACAAACAAAAAAAAGTAATATTGAGCGTGATATTCAGAGAGATAGTAGTGATATATAAATGTAATATTGCACCTGATGTGGTCATTATTGCTGTAAGTGTTTCAGCAGAAGG